>WBMZ01001143.1:0-11569 GCA_013400975.1 Atrichornis clamosus
CAGTACTGCATATCCTGAAGCTGCAAGTAAATATTAGACCTCTCAGGTCAAGAAAAACCCCTGCAGAAAAGAGAGAAGTCAAACCTCTCCACGAGCAATAAGATGTCTATAAGCACTTCTGGCTCACTTGTGGATTCTGGGGCTCCCTGACTGGAGATAAAGTGGTACAGCAGATAACCCAGTGTGTCTACATGTCGTGATTATATGGTCACCTCTTTCTGTTTACACACCTATAGGTGGAGCTGGAAGGACCATCTGCAGCAAACAATTTATTTGATGGATTAGGCACTCTTTTTAGTGTGTGTGTGCAGACAAGCTTTTCTCATTGTTTGAAATGATCAAATCAATGGTTGGTGTGCAGATGTTTCAGCAGCATATTTCTCACCAGTTAGTTCCTGTTTGGTGAATGATCACTGCAGTGACATTGCATTTTTACTGCATGCTACGTGTTTCATCCCAAGCAATGTTCATGATGGCAGCTCCCACAGAAATAGCCCATTCATATCATACTTTAGCTTTCTTACAAGCACAAGTGTTCTTCTGTTAATGTTCAAGAAGAAAAAATACAATGAATCATAAAAAGAATATTTGGAAAGCTTTGCTATGTAGTAAATTGACAAAATAATCATAGACAGATTTAAGCGAGACTCAAATGCTCTGATGATTTGGTTCAAATTAGTGATTAAAAAGCAAGTCTAGAAAAAAAATATTTTTTCCTTTTTATTTTGAACACTATCTTTAATTTTTAAAAATGTCTAAAATAATTAAAATTATTGGAAAGAGATGTTACCAAACAGCAAACAAAAATATTTCACACTGAAGTGAGAGATGTTCGCAGTATATTCAAGGTAAAACCCTGAGGATTATATTTAAATTAGCATAAATGCTTGAGGCATTTCCCAATTGTGTTGATTTTTCTTCTATATCTTTTGTTCAGTAATCAAATTTTGCAGGGGGTGTGTGTGTGTGTGTGTATGTGTGTGTAATCCATTGCTGTAACCGGAATACCTGTGATGGTCAGTACCTTACTCAGCAGTACATTAGGATATTTCTATTCAGCCAATTACTTATATTCATTTAAAGATCAGGTCACCAATGCATAGCTGATGTGTGTGTTGTTTTAGAAAAACTAGCATCATGCACTTGAACCCATTCCCACTGGACAGCAACATGGGAGAAGCAGGAGGTGTTACAGATCAGCATGGGCAGTGTCTTAAAAGTCAGAGTTTAAAATCAGGATCCAAAACCTGTTCAGCAAGAATTAAATATGCTTCTAAGTTTTCACAGAAACTTAGCAAACAAAGACTTCTTCCAGCATCTAGAGTTTGGTCAGATCAAAAAATTATTTAGCTAAGTTTCTGTAGCTGTAAGCACTCCCAGGTAGCTGGGTGAGATGTAGAAAAAGGTGAATGTAGAGTTAGGTCACAGCCTCACTGCTTCAGGGACTTCTCGAGCAAACAGGGTGTCTTTGTGTTTAACAACCTGTTAAGAATCTGACTGCTTGGGTTTATATATATGCAGATCTTGTCCTCCATACATTGGGCTACAAGGGAAAACACACAAATGTCAGAGAATTTAAAATAAAGCGAAGGATATGACTCAGTGTTTTTATCCCAAGTGGATCTGGGGTGGAGAAGAAGTAAAAATAGCATTTGTGAGCTCATGTTCTCTAATACTTTCCTACATCATTTGCATCTGTCTTGCAATGAGCAGAGAGATTCCCTCGACCATTTGTGATCAGTACGTGTAATCCATGGATCGATCAGCCATCAAATGGTCAAATGAATTTGTTCCAGAACCACTAAACCCTGCTAGACTATTTATCTGAATGTTTCCTGAACGTGGATTCTCCAAAGTACTCCAGCCCCCTCTTGACATGAGATCCAGTGTTACACACTACTGAGTGGAGTGGCTGCTGACAGCCAGAAATACATACCCTGGGGACATGCCTGCCTATGACTGGAATATGACAGAGCTGCTGTAATGACCAGGTTGAGCTACTTTGAAATAACTTGAACCAGAAGAGCTTTTTGCATTGATTTTAGAAGGTGATTTGAATTATTAAATAGTTTTGGATTCCTCTAGTTGACTCGGCACCTAAACGAAACGTGATTTTTCTCTCAAACTCATTCTCTTATTGCATAAGTAACTATTCTCCATACAAATCAGAGATTTTATGTTTATGAGACATTATTTATGAACCATCTTCACTGTTCATACACTAGTCAGGACTTGCTGTCTGTGAATGGTGTTATTCAGCCTTTTCCCGTTTGACTGTCAGAGGTTGTCAGGTTAAGCACATTAAGGTGATGGGGTTTTACCCTATGCCACAACCACAGATTTTGCATTGACGTGTGAATATCTTCCAAGTGAGACAAGCACAGTAAGGTTGGGAGATGGGATGTAAAGTTGAAAAGTAAAAATAGTCTTTCAGATAGGTCCCTTTAGATGGATGTTTTGGTTTGAGCCTGGCCAGAGGCCAGGAACTCCCCAGGCTCACAGACTTCCCTCCCTTCTTGCAGCTGGACAGAGGAGAGGGAAGGAAAAAAATTTCAAAGCGCCCACGAGGTTTTTGATTAAAATCTCGAGAGAAAAATCACAGGCAAAACAGGCAAACTACTTGAAAATATGAAAACCACATTTATTATAATACCAGAAAAAAAAAGAAGAAAAATTGAGAAGCAATATAAGCTATGGGAAAAGCACCTTTTTTCTCCCCCTGCCTCACTTCCCCCTCCCTGCTTCCCTCCTACCCAAATGACACAGGGAGACAGAGAATTAGGTTGTTGTTTTTTTTTAAGGTAAGGCCAGGTCTTCATATTTTCAAGGTTTGGAGTCTTCCCCTGCTGAATGGTGGGGTCCTCTTTTGGAAAGTAAAGTCCTAAGTCCATCCCACGGGCAACAGTGGCCCTCAAACTGCTGCGGCACGGGTCACTCCCACGCAGGCTGCAGTCTTTAAGCATCCCCCTGCTCCAACCTCTGCAAAGGGGGCTCTGCATTCCCGTGCTCCTCCATGGGCTACAAGGGGAGACATCCCGTCTCACCATGGTCTCACCACCAGCTGCAGAGGAATCTCGGCTCTGGCCCTGCTGTATCTTCTTCCGACCTGGCCTTGGTGCTTCTCCATGTTGGCCTTTTAGCTCACATCCTCCTCCTCCCTGGCTGCAATTTTTTAGCTGTGCAACTAGAATTGTTTTGAATTCCTTCTTAAATATGTTATCACAGAGGCGTTACCACTTCTAATTGGCCAGCGGCATGTCCATCTTTGCAGCCAGCCAGACATTGGCCCAGGCGGACAAGATGGTGGGGCTTCTAGCAGCTTCTCACAGAAGTCACCCCTGCAGCCCCCCTGCTACCAAAAACCAGGTCTAGCAAAACCATGACTACTGGTTTGTTCATGTTTCCTGGTTTTATTAGAAATATGGAAATGAGCTCTCAGGCGCTGTCAGGAAATGATCTGGGATTAAGTTCACTCCCAGACTCAGCCTACAATGTAGTTGTAGACATTGTAGTCCTTCTCTTCACAAAACAGAGAATGGGGAAGTTTTTTTAAAAAGAGCAGATTAAAAAATCCCATGTCTTGGGTATGGATTTCTGGATGAGTACTTACCAGGGGTAACAACTGCAACATCTACAGTCATGCAATTGCCTTTTGCTTTCTGAGTGGTGAACAGCAAGACACAGTGTGCATCTACTAGTTTAAATGAACCAAATTCAGTGCTTTCATTCACAAATATAATTGCATATACTTACAAATCACGCTATTCTGTGTGTTCAAACTGTTGTGATGATAGCAACAACTGAAAATGTTTATGGATATTCTAATTGGAACAAGCCAAAGAAAACTGTTTTTGCATAGGCTGTGCTTGTTTTCAGCATGCAGTGTTATGCATGGCACAGTCTTACTGCTGCACTCAATCTCTCTCTCTCTGTATTTTCATCACTCAGTTTATGAGTGCCATGCACAAATTACCATTGCAAGCATGTGTTTATATTGTATAAACTGAAATTGCAGCTTTGTGAAAACAGAACTCTTTTAGTGCCTGAGAGCCCCTGCAATCACAGGGCATATGTCAAGTATATCAACACATCTGGAAGCATAATCTTTCCTTCCTTAAAGGGGATGAACTTAGCTCATTTTTAATAGGGCCCTCACGGCAATAAAGGTTAACTGCACAGTACCACAACAGCTATTAGCAGGACCTGCTAAAACCTTCAACTCCTCAGTTAGACTAACTGCTCAGAGGTTTGAAACAGACTGATGCAATCCTGTCCATGTACAATCTATAAAGCATGAGTGGGAGGAGTGGTTAAGGCACTGACACTGTGACAGTATACAGTAACTCAAGGGTTTATATCCAGATTGGAGATTATCTAAATCATTGCCTGTGAAAGCAGCAATGCCATTTTACACTATAGCAACCCTAGTCCCCCAGGCTCTGCAACCTGGTGGACCAATAGAAAGTTTTCCCATTATATTTCCAGGGCATGCTTTTCCCTCTAAGACAGCTTGTGTGTATTCCTCTTTCCAAATGTGTAAGTCTGCCCAGTCCTACTCATACAGACACCTTCTTGTGGCTTAATGGCCCCTGTGCACAGAGCAATTCTTCCTACCAGCTGTGCTGTTAAAGACAGCCTTGGTCAGAAGCCATTTCTACCCTGTGTTAACACAGAGCCTCTTTCCAAAAGCTGAGGTAATTATGTGCATTACTTAAAATGTACTTTTGTGCATGTGCATGAGAAAGAGAGCAGGGAAAACAACAGGATGGATTTTAATACATTGGTGCTCTGAGGGAATGGTGAACTGCCATGGTCTCCACTGGGGACACATATTCTCCTCAGATGCTGGTGTAAACTCTTCCCACTGAAAATCCGAGGATGCGGTATGTTGTAAGCACAATAGTTTGAGCTCCAGTTTGGCAGCCTGATTTCTCATGTTTCCCTGTCTGAAAGTGATTGCTGGAATTTGCCCCCAAGGATTAAATTTTCAATTCTGTCTTAGAATTTGGTCCAGCCCAGTGTCTTTTCTTTGGCTGTATTATGAGTCACAAGCTACCTGCTGCAAGACTTTCAGAACTTTTGCTTTAGAGTGAGCAAACTAAACTGGCTGATCCCAACTGACAAGGTGCTCAGACTCTCATAGTATTTCTTTTCATTGATATGTGTACTTTGCCTTTCTATGCAGAATGTTAACCGATTGCTAGCCTGGCTAAAGCTAATATGCAAAGAAAAAAAAATTCTCATTCATGTCCTGCATAAGACTCCCGTATTCTTTTTCTTTTTCAGAGCAAATGGCTGGGAGACATAAATGAGTTTTACTATTGCCCTGCCAGGACAAGTTCTTTACACCTGTCTGTCATCCCTTCTATGTCCTACATTCCCAAATATCAGTGTTAGATCACCACAAAGTCATTCAGAAGTTAAACCTGTCAATGGCAGTCTCATATGAATACTGCCATCATTAACTGAGTCTCAGGTATCTGTAGAGCAGCATCCACAGTGGTAGCCCAGCCGGAAGGGGGATCCAGGGCTTGGTCACTATCCCCGGAGTACTAAATCCCGCTCCCTTTGGTGAGGACCCGCTGGGTGAACCCTTGTCAATTAAACAGTTTCTTCCATTAAAAATCCACAGCCTTGTTAATGGAGATCTCAAACCAAGTGATAAATCTTACTTCAGTTGGGACAAATTCCATCTGAAGATGCCTGCAGTGCTGTGTAGAGACCAGTAGCCTGTGCCAGGAATACAGTGGTGGTCAGGCTTATGTGAGCTTCTAATCACGGGACTCAGCTGATGGCAGGTGGAAATGGTCCTAGCTGAATGCCATCAGGAAGCCAGATAGTACTAGAAATGGATCAGCATGGTATTCTGCAGGCAGACATTGGCTTGATCTGCCCACGCTTTGAATAGGCCAGAAGCCCATGTCTGAAAAGGGTGTTAGACAGGTCCCAGATCCACAGATCCCCAGCAAGGCTTGTTAGCTGCAGCCTTGCTCCACTCTCACTGCAGTGAGGTTCACGTATAGGTTGAGGATTCACCTCACTTGAGGAGCAAAATAAGCCTCTGCCACCTGAAAAATATAAAAACATAAGCCATTTGAGTTCTTTTCAATAAGGTGATTAATGATCTAATTCTATGGGGTCTATGCAGTCAAAAAAAAGTAGATTCACACATGCTTGCAGCAGTCTCTGCATGTGAACTTTCTAAAGGAGTCTCCACCTTCTCTGGGAAATTTGGACAGGTGTACAAATTAAGAAGTTGAACTCCCCCTAGGTTTAATCATTAGCACCATGCAATCATCCTTCCATGAACACGTGGCTTTAGAGAAACAAAAATAATGCTCTGCAGAAAGAGCATTTTCTTCTGATTAGACAGTTTCATGTGAATTTCTATACCAATGCCCCCAGCAGAATCAACAGGCACTAGTGTTGGCTCCTGCAGAGGTATTTCTAGCATTGCAATCTCCTATCACTAATTTCAGACTTGTGTGTTATAGCATTAGTTTTTGGTTGTTTTGTTTATGAGAAATAAAATGGATTCAGAGATGATGGAAAGGTTTCAAACCTGGAGGCAGTGGTGTAAGATGTTGCTCTTCTTTTTGCAGCTCAGTGTTACACCCTAAAACATTAAGAAAACAGAGTGACTTTACCCAAATCAATGGCAGTGCTGTTGGTTTTAATCACATTTTTTGCCATAGGTTTTTTATTTTTATTTTTCCAGGGCATACAGATGACGAGTCTCATAAGAAGAAATGTCTCCTTCATCCTTATCCCCAGATCCTAGATCACTGAGTGTTTTCATTACAGGAGGATTAGTACCATTTTATTGTTCTTAATGCCTTGAGCATTTTGCTGAAATGCTGTACTGAAATGCAATGAGAAGACAGCGTTTTTAACCCTAGATAAACTGATCATTGTTGCTTATGTAAGGGGAAAAAAGGAATCTGATTATCAGCATTTCTTTTGTTTTCGGCAAAGACAACGGCGTTACCAGTGAGTACTGAGTTATAGCAGTAATTTCCTTTCTTGCTCTGATTTGAAGTATTACTAAGGGAAGGATATTTAAGCAGACCTTAAGCTAACCCCTCTTGTAAGGTCTCTCAGTTTATTCTGAAATCTTCCAGTCACCATCAAATGCACACAGTTCATTTTTCCTAATAAACTTACCTGGTTCAGGAGTCCTTAGCCAATCTGAACTGAGCAAAGAGAGAGCATACAAATACTTGCATTTTAAATAAAGTAAGAGGCTGGAGAATATTGTTAGAGCGTTCCTGTAATCGGCTAGTGTGGTACAAATCTTTTGCAATCATTTGTGAATGGGGGTTCAAAGCCAGGTCACTCAGTAGGGTGAAGCGTGTGAAAGACAGGAAAGCAGCACGTGGTGCCTGCAAAGCTTCCTCAGGGTGCCGGTTACAAACAATAGATAGCCAGGAAGTGTGTCAAACTTCATGTCTACTGGCAAGTCCTGAGGAACTCAGAGAAATTATGGATGCCTGTAGCTGTTTTACAGCCTGCAGACAAAATGGAATGTTCAGAGTAGCCTGATGCTAATTCACTTTGAAATAGGTAAAGTCCTAACAGCTTTTCTAGCCAGTACTGATTGTTAAATCTCTCCTCTGTGACTGTTCTTGTGGCGTTGCAAGTATGAATTGAGTTCAGTTGGGGCTGAAAACTGCTCCCGTTTGAAAAATTGTCCCTAGGACTAGATCCATTAGAAGGCTAAAGAGAAAAACAGATGTTGATGGAACCGAAGTTTTTAAACTTAGGACCTCTGACCTAAACAAATTCATTACCTAAGCTAAATAGACATCCTCTGTTACACAATACTTTATCATGTTCATCAGCCTGGAAATGTGGCCCAGATGCCATCAGAGGGAGACACAGCACCACGCTGAGGAGGAGGAGTAAGATGTTTGGCTTTCTTAAAGTAGAAAACCTTACTTCCACTGGCAAACCTGCTCCATGCAAGAGGTGAATCTGCCTGAGAAAGGTTAGCTCTTATTCCCAAGGAAATTCCCTTCTGCGTGGGGCCTGAGGTGCTAATCTTATTCAGCTTCATGCACCATCAGAGACCATGATCAATGGATGTTCAGGGTACAGTTACACTATTCATTTCCATTTAGTCAGACCTAGCTTGGCACCTGAATAGCTCCACTTTATGCTGTGTACACATATTTTCAGCAGTTACTTACCCAAGGTCGTGGGAGATCATCCTTGCTCTTCCTGATGAGTAAATAAAGCCACAGCAGTATAATACACAAAAAGAACAGGAAGATGAGAAAAATGTATATATTTTTCTTTAGTTTGAGGTTTTTCTGTTTCTCTGCACTTGCTCCAGGCTGTCCACATGAAAGGAGGGCATCCACAGGAAGGAAAGTTACACAGTGTGAAATCAGAGGCATCAGGATGCAGGAACGGCTTTTGCACGGAGAGGAGAGAAAATACATTTTTCCTGGTATTGCAGAAGTATTCCTCCAAGTAGGGGAATCTCAGCATAAAATGAGCACTGAAAACATTTGACCTTAACTGAGAATTGGACACTAGTCCAACTCCGTCCAGGGGCTGACCTTTATTTGTGGAAATGGGACAGGTCATGCTTGTGCATTTTTGCCTCCACTTCCCACTTCCATGCTTTTGGATCCTGTTTGAAACAAAGAGCAGAAGCAGTGCAAAAGACACAGAAGTGCTGTTCTCTGACTATTTTTGGCTTGAACTGAAGCAGCAGGTGGTTTGCGTCAGTCAAGGCAGCCTGTTTAAGAGGACTGAGGAAATGCTCAGACTTTTAACTGCTTTTGGAACCAAAGCTTGAATTCTCAGCTTTTCTGAGTTCACACATCATCACATCCATCTGCCATGTTGTTAACCTTTTGGAATCAGTGCTTGTAAATTTATGCAGGGAGATGCTTATGTTCCAGATTTATAACAGTCTCGTTTAACTAACTTTCAGGGAGAATCCCTACGTAATTCTTGTGAAGGAAAATCATTAGAGATACATTTATGTCTATCATTAAAATGTGAGCCTGACTGATCAGTTCACAAGCAAGGAGACTTCAGCTTCATTGCAGTGGAACAATCAGATAAAGTCCTAGGTCTTTCAGAAGCAGATCTCATGTTTATTAAAGGTAACAGGACCTTCTGAAGAACTGACAGTTCATAGATGTTTTGGCCAGCTGTGAAAAATACATTTGTCCAAGACCTCTAGGCTGTCAAAAATATACAGCAATTTTGTGACAAAAAGGTGTCATTGTGTTCTTATTCTCATGCTGTACATGTGAAATGACCAATAACTTACCAACTCACAATCACCTGAAGCAGGAGAGGGTCTTCTTTAAAAATAATTCAAAATGCAAAATAACATACTGCTGCAAGCCAAATGTGCTTAATTGTGTTGTTCTGATAAGGGTGCAGGGTTTGTTATCTTCCCCTACTCCCTTAAGATTACAAAGAATGCCTTCAATGTAGATTTTTTAGCACCTCTTTATACTCAGCTGAGTAAAATGTGTTTGATGACGGTAAGTGTGGGAATCTCTTAACCAGGTAATAGAAAGGAATACATGGATCCTTCTGCCAGTGACCATGTACATTATTAAGTAAAGTGATTATTGACCTCACATTTCTCATCTGTGGCAATACCCGGGTTCAAACAGAGGACCCCCTCTGTGGTAGCTGAATATAGCACATATTTTTCAGCTATGGACCCAGGAGAAATATTGAAATGTGAGATGATGTGGTTAGCTTTGAAGCCAGGCAAGTGTTTTTATTTTCCACTCTTGGTGTACCAGAGTTTTTCAGTGTTAAGAATTTGCCGTCTGCCAAGAGAACTGTCATTTGGTGTGGAAAATCTCAAGCAGTTTGTGATAGAAAACACACGTGGGTCACATACTTGCTACTGTATTTTACCTCAGATCTGTACTTCATTATAATTTTTCAGTGATTTAAACAGAAGACATTTGGATTGGGAGTATAAAAGATTCTCCATACGTAGCAGCCATTAAGACTAATGAAACCTAGTGATCAGTCAGCAAGTGAAGCACACCGTGGGTGTCACTCACACCTCCTACGTATCCCTCCATGCAGTATTCCTGCAGCTCCCAGCAATCTCATGGGGCTTTGGGCCCACTGTGCAGACCCTGTGCAGACACTGCAGAAGAATCAATCTGACCCTGAAAGCTTCCTTGCTGCAGAGAGCACATGTGTATGAAAGACCTAGTACATCCAACATAACCAAATAAAGGCACTTTTGTCATTCTTTGCAGCATCCCACATCCCAGAGTAGCCATGGGAGCAGAATCAGTAATGCAAGTCCCACATAGACAAAAGCATCACTATGGTCAGGATGTTATTAGCTCTGGTGGCCCTGTTATGAGTATTCTTCCTGAGTTCAGGTGGAAGAAAGTCCTATGTAGGTTGTAGGTACCAGCCCAAAGTGTTTTCTGTGCCATTAATCTGAGAGGAAATGGATTTTTCATTGAGGAGAGTCCAGAGATAAGACTCTATTGTGGCAACTCAGAGAAAATAAAAAGGAGAAAGATGATGCTTGGATTCCTGCATCTCTGTATTCTCTCGCTGGTGTCATACATCTAGTGCTTTAGAAAAGAAGTGCTTTAATAAAAATAAAAGCCAAAGGAGTCCTTGTCTTTTCCTCTCCCTTGTATTCCCCTTGTGCCTTATGGCAGCATTCAGTGCATTTTTCCAAGAAGGTTCTAGATAGGATGAAAAACAAGTCATTATGCAGAAATATCTTGTTGCTCAGCATGTGATGGAACCAAAATGCTGGTTCTTACCATTTCACAAGAAGAGCCTGCAGTTAGCCTAAAGCTTGACTGACAAGATGCATTTCCATTTGTCTGTGGATTGTAGAAGCAAAACTGGAAAGATTTTTGTTTTTTAGTGAAGAAGTATGGGAAAGGGACAGAAAGGGTTAAATTTCCCTTGAAGGGAGAAGGCCACATAGAACATACGCATGGACTAAAACACCCTAAAATCTGTGGTAAAGCTGTCACCTGGAAAGTAGAGAGTCTGGGGACTTTGCTGGTCAGAACCTCTCCCTCTCCCTCTCCCTCTCCCTCTCCCTCTCCCTCTCCCTCTCCCTCTCCCTCTCCCCTCCCCTCCCCTCCAGGACCGACCCCTGTGCCGCACTTCCTGCTAAGGCACGTTGTAAACACTGCCGCCAGTGTTCCACCCCTGGAAGTGTACCTGGCTAGTTTCGTAGGATTCCCTCCCGGCTGTTTTGCGTGGACACGACCATAATCCGCTGCTATATCACTGCTAGCATGTTCTCCCCATCTGAGAGGGGGACTCCAGAAGGAGCCGATCTCCTGTGCCTACCTCTCTCTCTCCCTCCGAAGAGAGCCAGCCACCTGGTTGCTTTGGCTGAAGACCCCAGCTTTTGTGCCACGGCTGAGGAGACTGCAACTAGACACGTGAGAAACACGTGAAGTACTCTGAGCTTTCCCCGCCCCCCATGTTATCTCTGCCCCCATTTCCGGGACAGCCACCCTGTCGTGGCCGCTCCCTGAGAGCGCGCGGGAGCGCCCCCTGCACCCGTGGGGGACTCGTTACAGCCCCTCCG
>WBMZ01001143.1:11860-116266 GCA_013400975.1 Atrichornis clamosus
CCCTGCCTCACCAGCGCCCCCTGCAGCTGTGAGTGAGGTACTGCAGCCTCCCTGCCTCACCAGCGCCCCCTGCAGCTGTGAGTGAGGTACTGCAGCCTCCCTGCCTCACCAGCGCCCCCTGCAGCTGTGAGTGAGGTACTGCAGCCTCCTGCCTCACCTGACTCATCAGCGCCCCCTGCCGAGTGTGGTTGCAACACACCACAGGGAAAACCACGTGATGGGCGGGAAAAGTTTTGTTACTGATTTCTGTTCTTGTTATTCCTATTTGTTCTACTGGGTCTTTAGTAAAGAACTGTTATTCTTTTTCCCACATTTGTGCTCACGAAGCCTCATAATTTCCAGGGGTACAGTAATTCAGGGGGTGGAACATGTAATTTCTCCCCTTCCATGAATGTTCCCACCTTCCCTGGCATATGTATGTCTTTTAAACTAAGACGACATATCACAATTAAAATATATGTTTACCAGCAGGATTTAAGATTTTTTAGTGAGGTCTTCCTTACACAATATAGAGAGGCTCATTATTTGAGTCTGACTATATTTACTGCTTATTTATTTGCAAGGGAATATTTACAGATTCCCAGCCTATAGCAAAGGCCAAATAAGACATTAGTGGCTTGGTCCAAGAAGTAAATTGAAATGAACTGCAGATCTGCATTGATTTATACTAAAAGATCAGAGAATGAGGCATCATGGAATGTATAACCTAATGACTAGAGTTTGCTTTGGGAAATGCTTGCATTGTCTTGGAAAAAAACACCACAATATCTAATTTTGGGGGTTGCTGGATGGAATACTTATAATTCTAATGAGTCATTTCCATTCATAGAAGCATATAAAATTATAATTCTTTGTACGAACTCTGACTTCTCCACAAGAACTATATCTGCCCCAAGGAAGATTATGGTACTTAGGCTTCTTTCTCCTTTTCTCTCTTTCTAAGAACTAAACTGGGTGGGTTTGATCAATAAGTACTTGATGATTCACAACCCTGATACATAACTTCTATATACTCAGCGTAATAGGAAGTTTTACCTTGTTCAGCAGTTGAAAATAGGAAGTTAAAATTCTGATAAAGCCTCTGGCTGATGGAGACCCTACTGGAGGGAATATTGGGCAATTTCTCATCTGCTTGGAGAGGCTTGGGATGTAATTTCACATCATTAGCAAACTTGCTGAGGGTACACTGCCCCATCATCCAAACCATTAATGGTGATGTTAAACGGGATCAGACTCAGTAATGACCCCTGGGTTACATTGCTTATTACTGGCCTCCAGCTACACTTTGTGCCATTGATTACGATCCTATTCCTCTGTTACATGCTCAGTTCCTCTCCCAGCATGTTTGTTAATCTTTGTAAACATAGATGCCTAATCTCATGCTTGGTGGGGCCTGGGGAGAGGGGAAGTGCAACCTGCATCTTATTTTGGAGTTTGTACAGCTGCCAGGAGGTAATGGCATCTGTTGAGAGACTAATCTAGTCGAACAGAACTGGGTTCAGCACACAGCTTTGCACTGCCCTTGATGAAGTGCCCTAAACTGTGTTTCCACGCTACTCAGCAGCACCCTTTAATCAGCTAACCACCTCAAAAGGAGCACTCTGTAAATCCCAGGGTATGTGCAGTGTCACCACCGACATGATGTGAGAGGCTGGAATGTTAATGGTTAATGATTCAGTCAATTGTCAAACTGCAGTAACCACCCAGGTGGTGGTGCAGAGGGGCTGCACACTTCTCACTGATGGCTACAAACTGGCTGTTGAGCCAGATCAGGGAAGAGGCTGATAACAGGCACATCCTGGGAGGTGGGATAGTGGTTCTTATATGCCAAGGTCCTTACACAAGTGGTTCAAAACTCCCTCCAGAGAAGTGCTGGGACACTCTTATGTAAACCTGAAGGCATTTATCCCTTCTAATGGGCCATAATTAACTCAGCTACTCTGAGGTAAGAGGCAACTCTAATGTCTTAGAAGGTGCTAAAGACTCCCAAAGTGTCCCATGGTCCACAGTGTTACATCACCCAGTGTAAAACTCCTCTCTCCAGGGAATGTACCTGGGCATTCCCACCTATCCTGAGCATCTAATAACCCACGGGACTTTGTGTTTTGTGGGCTTCCTCCACCCCTGATGGATCAAGACTGTTATCATCACTTTGACCAAAGGACATTGAATTTCCAACAATCAAATCTCACTGCTCCATCCAAGGGTGCTGACTATATACCATTCTACTCTTACCTTTTCATTCTCTTTCTTTCTTTTTCTTTACATATTTTCTTATGTGTTATTTTTATACTTTTATATTGTTGCTTTTCTAACCATAATGGCTGTATTTTAAAATTTGCCAAATGTCTTATTCTGCCTTAATATTCTAACGTTTGCAAGTAAAGCTTTGCTACTGAACCGCCTGAGAATTTTGTTGTTTCTCCTGTGCGCTGCCCAGAATAAATCAAACAACCTTTCCCCAAACCCACTTAGCAGACTGAGATATAACACTTGGATGCTGGAAGAGGAAAACAGGAAGCTCTGTGGTGGTGCAACATTACCAGGGGCTTTGTGCTCATGCAAGAAACCGCTTGCTGTGTCTGAATAGAGGGTTCACTGAACTGCATGTGGTGACTGCTGTCCCTTTCAGATGTGTCCTGAACAAGCCAATAGCACTGATGATCTCAGTCTCCTTCTACAGGGGTTGGGCACAGATAGCCAGAAGAAAGCACTGAAAACAGCTGAGGAAAAAAGTGCTATTAAGAAATGCAATTTCCTAGAATATGAAGGACTCTTTTTTTTTCTTAAAAAAACCCCCAAAACATTAATGTCTGTCACAAACAGATCTGACTGCAGCCAGATCTTCCATTTTAGGAGGATGGTGGAAAGTTGTTTCATGTCATCATTTTGAATTGAACAGTTTTGGGTGAAATTTGAGAATATCAGCATTACCTGAGACCTTGAAAATCTGCAAATTTTTATTTCGACCACTTCTAATGGAGATAATGGAGATAATGTGTCCAGAGAAGCATACCTGTATTTCCCATTCCATTTCATGACCCTGTCTGTTCAATTGCTGTTTGTTAGGCAGGAATCAGTATTCTGTCAGAACTCTGTTTCTGTTCAGTTCTCAGAAAACAGTTGGACCATGATTTTTCCAACAAGAAAACTGGTCCCAGATAGCCAAACCATTGTCATCTCAAGTGTGTATTAATTCATTACTTTTCCTGTGCTCCTGAATCTACTGGGAAACTTCTAGCCTGGAATGAGACTCTGCAGAAATCAAAATAACATTTTCCATGACCAGCAGATTATATCAGTGTTCAGCGAACTGCACTGACCGCTAAATGGATTTTCAGTTGAAGTGTCAGGCAGCGGTTTGGACTTGCAATGATTTGCCTTAATATTCTGTAATGTGTTCCGGCTTTGGGGGTAAGGGGTGTTGTGAGGTGGTTGGTAGGATTACACAGAACTTTATGTGCAGGGTGCTAGAGTTCATGCTTGTTTGGAAAATTGCTGCACATTCGGTATTGTAAAAGATCCTGAGATACCACAGGAAAAAAGTCCATAGATTCTAATATAAGTAAAGATTGGATCTTCTTGTATAGGACTGCAGATCCTTGGTAGAGTCAGCTTTTCCCTAAATCAAAGAACGCCTCAGCATGGACCCATGTGCTGAGGGCATTTTTCTTGAATCTGTATATCAGTAGTTTAACATACCATAACACTTAAGAAGTATAACGATGATGATCATTTTCTACTATATTAGTTGCCAGAAGCCTGTGCTTTTTACAAGAAAACTGTCAGATATAAAGATTGTTACGTTTAGATCTTCTGAGGATTTATAGGTTGGTGGAAAAAAGCGCTCTTATGAGAAGGGAACATGTACAAGTGGGAGCTATATTTGCCTTGCAATAAAATTTGTTTTCACCTTAAAGAAAAACAGCAACGAAAAATAAGTAGGAAAATAACAAAGATATATGCTCACAGGTGTACTGGAGGGAAAAGCGGAATCAAAGGAGCCAGATTCTTTCATTTAGTTCAATTTCTGGTTTGATTTTTTTACCAAGACTCTGACACCTACAGATTTTGTCCACCAGGATCCTGTCAAGCGGCTGCTAAAAAAGGCTATGGATGATTTTGATCCTGCTTTTGATCTGAGTACCTGGCAGGTTTGCTTCTATAACTCAGAAAGAACCTGGGCTCAGGAAGCAATACCACTGTCTGTTGATAATCCCAGTACAAATGTGTCCTCCAGAGATCTGCTGGAGCCACCCTCCTGGGCTTCTCTCTATTTTTACTGTGGCTTCTGTCACTGTTCCTGGCTTGCTGCTTTCAATGTGAGCTCCTCTGTAATTCTTACTATCTAGGAGAAGGTCCAGTCTTGCTTCACATAATCATCTCTTTATCATGTTTTGTATCTCTGCTAGGAATATGTCTCATCATGCTTGTTTCTTTTTTCTCATTTTTCAAGTCTATTATGAGACTCATAAGTATATGCTGCGGTAATTTTTCACTTTACAGCCTGATTTAAAGTAAACTATATGCTATATTCACTGCCATCTCTCAATTTTTAATCCCAAATAATTTTAGAAAACAGTTATTTTGAAAGGTGCTACACAGAGTGAGTTTTGCTGTATAATCTTATTGCACACAGCAAGTGTCACTTCTTTCCCTGCTCTTCAGGGGGTTCATACTTTTTTTTCTTCACATCTCAAACAACATGACAGCATTTTAGAAGTGGATAACAATAAAGGACCTGGACTGAGAGTGATTTTGGTGATGACAGAAAGAGCGCTTATCCCCAGACTCTTTGAAATGATTCAGATAATGTCTTACCATTTCTCTAGGGAGATATCCTAACACAAACTGACTACACCTGTACCGGCCTGTTGTCATGTGCCAGAGCAGATGGACCAACCTGTAAACCTTGTGCACAGCCACAAACCCAACACTAGAAATCTGCAATTCCCATGAGATTTTGACACACCACTTTCACTTAAAACCTTCTGGGTTTGGTCATGTGTTTTTTTAAAGAGTTCTGTAAAAAAGCAAAACTATTTTGGAAGAGTTTCTACCGTGAGCCCTGCAAACACTAACTGAGAAGAATTTAGAAAATCCTTTCTGTCAGTTCTACACTTAGACCCAGGGTAAACTACCAGCCATTGTCCACCTGGCTGAAATACTGAAGGAGAAAAAAAGGGAGAGCACTGCTCAGAGAAGCAGCTTTGAGCCTGCTTGGCATCCACGTGTGTTTCAGGCTCCAGACCTGCTGCGGTTTTCTGTCAGGAACGTTACTCATATCCTGCATGCTTCTTCTTCTCCCTCCTTGGATTTTACGATCTTCAGATGCCAGCACTGCTATCCTAAACCCAGCCTTCCTAATTGTTTAGACATCCGTCCCCATAACTGCAGCAATTGCGTAGCGCTTGGGTTTGCTAGGGTCTGTGAAAACATATGCTAATTAATTATAACTAATTACACATGCTTAAGGTTTTTAATCCTTTTTTTCACACCTCACATTCTCCAGATTCCTAATTTTTTGTTTGTTTTTAAAACCTGTTTGCTAATTAAGGAGGGAAGGGACTGGGGAGGGGCATACTCTGGTATCATATGCCGTTTTTGGGTAATAGTTTATTTCAGCTACATTTTAAAATTTTCAGCATTTAAAACAGACCTGGTCTGAATAAATTACTCGGTTTCTCTTTACAGTCAACACCTCTATCAACTAACAGGGTCAACTCTGTCTTCAGAGGTCTGGCTGACGCAGGATTATAGGGTCCATTTGACAGACCGTAGGGCCAATTTCTCTGTTGCACTCAGCTGCTTGCAGATCCCCCATAAAAATCTCTCGCATGGCACTCTGAAATCCAACATCATCAGAATCCACATCTGAACATTAGAATTTTGCAGGTTCAGGCTTGAGAGACGAAAACAAAGAGATTGGCACTGCCTCATCCTGGCATGTAAAAAAAATTACTTTCTCCTTAATCAAGTGTGAAAGCTAATTCAGATAAAGTGTGTGACAGTAATGCAATGGGAGAAATACTTTCTAATTAGAATGTCAGCAAGATAGCACAAACTAAATTCTAAACTCCCCACCATTAAAGTTTCCCCACTGAGCCCTCCTGCCATTGTTACTCTCTCTTTCTGATTGCTTTTTAATAACAGCTTCTGTGTGGCCTTTGTAAATAATCCTCTCATTACAGGTTTGCTTGAAACATGCAATCAATTTATTAAGATATTTTCCAGGAGAAATTAGCAGGTACAATAAAGCATAATTATTCTGGCACTCATTCATTTTTAAAACCACAGGTTGACCAGGTGCCACTGTTGCTTCTGCCAACCTCAGCAATCAATTTGATGGCACCAGAATCACAGCCATATGCAGATTAATACAGTCTGGGCAGGCAGTGGCATTTTCAGGGAGACTGAAAAATTGAAAATTATCTGCATTTTTCTTCATAACTAGTAGTCTTCAAAATAACTACAGAAATTGGATTTTTGATTAGGTAATTTTTCCACTATCATTTACATATGTGTGAATGTCTATTTACGTGTTGATGATCCCTGAAGAGAATACTGATTCTTTACAAAACCCAAAAAAATAAAGATTGAGAAGGAAGACAAAAAAATATTATAACTATTTCTTTAGATTTAAGATCAACATGTAGTTAAGGATTTAATAAATGAAGGACACCTTCATCTACCAAAAAGGAAGACCACAACAGGAGGGAGAATGAGTTCAGCTGCATGGCATGAGGGAGCTCAAGACTTCTACACATGATTAAAGAAGCATTTTGAGCATTTTCAGTAATATATTAGTCATATTGTTCAAAATCAGTCATGTGGGGGGAATTGCTAATATCTTCATTGGTAACTGAGAAGTGAGCTTGGTATATGTGGGCTACTTCCTGGTTAACAGATGTATTCATATGAATTACCAAGTTAGACTGGAAGTAAATGGCTATCTAACAGAAACATATGGGAATATGAGGATCCAGATATTCTTCCAGCATGGAAAGTCTTTTCATGGCAGGACACAGGCAAGGAAGGGAAATGATGCTGGGCATTTGGAAGAGGAAGCTTTCTTTTTGAGGTAAAGGAGAACAGGGCTTTTTCAATAAAGGGGTTGATGCCAAGGCTGAGAGATTTGTTGTAGATTTTTAATGAAGAAGAAGAAGAAAAGAAGAAAAGATGACAAAGAAGATGAAGATGAGGAAGAAGAAGAAGAAGAAGAAGAAGAAGAAGAAAATGATATTGGTTGTCTGAGAAATCTCCAACATCCCTTATCATCAGAAAAATTATATTTAATATATGACTTTAGAAAATTTAGAAAATAATTATTTTTCTACTCTCTCTCTTTTGTTGTTGTTGTTGTTCCTTCCCCCACCTCCAATTCTATGTGGTTATAGCCTAAATCTGAGACTATGGAACACAAAAAACCCAAGAAAATCTTGGCATTTTGTCTGGATCTGTTCTCAGGGAACTTGTTATTTTGGTTTCCAGCTCAAAATTAATTTCTTCAGCCTAGTAGAAATGTAACCTTGCCAAGTTTTTGAAAAGTGTACCACCTCACTACTGCAGTAAAAAGTAGAGAGGAATCCAAAGTCAGCTGATCACTATTGATGCTGAATTGCTCAGAAGACAAAAAGATAACACAGCTGGCTTTCTCTGAATTGTTGACAATGTAATGTTTCCAGTGAGCTAATCAGAAATGACTCAGAAGACATACTGAGAACACATAATGGAAAGTACCATGGTTCATTTTTGCAGTGTTGCTTCTCACATCCAATCACATTTTAAAATGATGTAGAAATTAATAGCCTCAGAAATAATGTGACTGTGAGTATAAACTCAGCAAAGTCAGCTGAAAAATGCTATTTCTACCATTTGTTCTCTCAAAGATCTTCCTTACATAAGTAGAAAGAATATTATCCTCTAACTTCTGTTGTTGTGAGTTGCCTTGCCAACTCAAAACACATCAGTTTTCTGGTGAATACTGGTCAGAAGATGTGTGCTTCAGTAGAGTAATTTTTGAATTAAAGTATGTGAAAATCTGTTGAGTGTTTGAATCAGTTATTTTGATCTTTTCTTAAAAGTTGTGCGCATACTGAGTAGCTGCCTACTAAACGCTGAGGCTGTGCCTTATCTCTAGCAGAAATGAGATGGTGGATTGCACAAGAGCTGCACACAGGGCCCTGTGCAGGCAAGGCTGTTAGTCCTAAGGGGTGATTATTTCACATGGCTAACTCCAGTCGGAGATGTTTAGGATTTGTTACCTAGGAGGCTGAAACCCACAAATATTTGTACAATGTGCATGCACAGAACATTGTACAAGTGCATACTGAAAACCAAAATGGGATGAATTAATAAGTACTGTTACAAGTACTGCCTCCCTCGGGAGATTTAATGCAGAAGCTTGGAATAGAAGGTGTTTAAATTTGAGCTTCTTGAGCTATCTAGTTCTGTTAATGGAAACTGTCAGCAGCAAATGCTAGCATCAGGGGGAGTAACCACAGACCATCATATTGCACCCTTGCTGTTAGTACAGGCAGATCACTGCATCACATTTCTACATGGAAGGCCCAATTCTTGCTAAGCTTCCATGTCATTGAGGTCCAAAACACGAAATACAGACGTTTAAAAAGTGTGATTGGGCTTAAGAAAAACGCAGGTTAAATGAAAGCTACATCAAAGTCTTAGGTTTCATTAGCAGGAATGAAAAAAAAAAAAAAAAAAGGGATTCTCCATTTACCTGCAACTTTATTCTACATTTTTCCTTATTTCAAGCTGGACTAGGTCTTCTGCTAAGATTTAATCTTGTCCTAGTGTTCCTCTCATTAATACCTCTCTGTGCTTTCAGCTCTAAATTAGGATTCCCTCTGTTCAAATGCTGTTCTCATCTTCCTTACACCTCTGTGGAGTGAACACAATTTCACAGCAAAGAGGGTGTTGCGTTTAACTAGATGATTCCCAAAGAGATCCATCAGGGCTCATCCTAGAAGAAGAATTTTCACAAGCATACTAGCACTCTTAATATTCTCTCTAATATTCCTTTTACCTGACTTTCCCTTCAATACAACTATACTAAATTCATCAATCCATCTGTCTGTTGATTTATCTCATCCATCTGTCCTTCCAGCGCGTCCATGTAATACATCCATGTATTAGTCACACACACAGAGCCATTAGCCAAATTCTTCCCATCTGTGTTTCTATCCGTCAGCTTTTTCTGCATGTTTTATCTGGATAGCTTTCTCTTAATATACTGGTGTTCGTGCATAGTGAACTATTTTATCTTTACGCACTACACATCACTGTATTTTTTTCCCGTGATTAACAGCATTGGATATTAGAATCTTTACTGAGTTAAAGTCAGAAAAGGAGACAAAAGGAAGAATTTTTTTGTAAGTCTGAAAATAGAAATGCTTATAGCAATGAGAAATAAACAAAAATGCATCCAGTCCCTGCTCACAATGTAATGTCTGTCTTCTTTCCCTGTTTTCCTACTATAATTTTTATGACTTTAACTATGAACATACTGCTTTGCAGCAGAACAAAACAAGAGTAGAAGTTACATGAATACTAAACTTAGCATGTCCATTTTTCCTATGCTGCAATGGACACCGCTGGTTATAACAGTGTAGAACTGCAATAAATGAAAGTTCTGTTGATGGGAGAAGATCAGAAATGACAACTGGATGCTTTGTGCCTGAGAATGGGGAGGACATAAGTGAACAGAGGAATGTCTAGGTCAACTATATAGTTTGTATTATGCATTTTTATAGGATCTCGTACAAAGCTGTGGAGATACCAGTGACCTTCTGTGTGGTCTTGCAAAACTGTCCATTTTTTTCCATGCTGAACTTGAGAAAAAAGAAATAGTTTGTAAAAAAATTAAGAAAATACCAATTTAGACAAAAGAAATCATGACAAGATTGGAAGGTGAAAAGGATTTGATTGTAGCCTGATCTATTCAGAATAGCAATATAAAAGATGGAATGGAAGAACTAATTCACTGTATCAAAAGATGAAGGGATAAGAAGAAATAGTTGAAAACTGTGGAAGGGAAAAATTAAGGCTGATAGCAGCAAGAGATTCCCAAATTAAATTCTTATGGTAGAGTCGCTAGAATTAGATGGAGTGTTAAGGGAGAGGAAGAATTGACCTACTTAGTGAAAGAAATTGGACAATAATGAGAAACACATGTAGGAAGAGGGTTCTGAATAATCTAGGCAAACTGATTGAAGTGCTTTCTAGTTCTTTGTGCTCCAGGTTTTCATGCTTTGGGATATGGAAGTCTGTTGGGACCCAAAACGACTGCTACATTGCACCACCAACTTCCTGACCATATATTTGGGCGTGTGGGCAGAAACAGTTTTACAGAAACATCTTTCACCCTGGTTTCAAAGGACACCTCAGGCACAGGGACACAGAGCACCCTGGCAGACTCCTGCCTGGTCCTAGTGTGGGTGAAGTTGCTATCCTACAATGCAGTAAGGTCCAGCTAGTAAACCTGACCAGGAAACCACCTCACTCGATTTCAGACATCAAGACTATGGATGCCTACTGATGTCATCCTTACACTAAGCTCCTGTGCCACCACAGGAGAGAAAGAGGCTGTCCTAGAGCACAATTCATCTCACCCGAACACAGATGTCAGAAACAGGTTGAATGGATTCCTACTTTTCCCACTTTTTTCGATTGAGGGCAGCACCTGAGCATTGGCTTTGACATGCACATCATATATATTTAGGCCCAGTGAGATCAATCACACTGCCAGCATCAGAGAGACCCTGCAGGCAATCCAGGTGGACAAGTCCTGGGAATCTTCTTCAAGATCTTCAGGTTCACGATAGCCTCCTGCTTGGGTCTGAGTCAGGCTGGTTGGACTCCTCTCTGAATATTAGGGGGACTAGTCTGCACACAGGTAGAACTGTGGCCTGAGACAGTTGCAAGCTAAGGTAAGAAGTTCTAGAAGAAAAAACAAGAAAAAACCAGAAAACACCATAGGGAAAACATAGGTGTGAATGTAGTTACTCTTAAAAAAGCTAAAATAAATTACCACTTTTTTCAAGATTCAGTTTGAAAATATTGCTCTGGACTATGAAGAAGGCTGAATGACCCTACCAGCTTTTTTATCCCTTCTTTAGCATCTTGCAGTCTCTCCTGCCTCAGTGGAGGAACGGCCGAGATCCGTCCTCCTTCAGTTAAAATTAGAAAGCGATGTCACAGTATGAATCAGGACGTGCTTGGGGTTATTCGCCTGCTCTGAATTACCAGCAAAGGATTTTTGATTGGTACCTTTGTTTAAGCATGCCTTTTATTCTTTGTTTTATGTTTATGTTTATTTTTATTTTTATTTTCTTTCCCTGGAAGGCTTTTGGTGCATTTGATCATTTGATTATGTATGAAGCCTTGTATGATAGTTAATTAGCATTCAGAAAGAATACTTCAGTCTGTGCATATTATTTACACAGGTTAAGTATTCCTGATAAGACTTCTTGAATCAGACAAGCTGAATTTAACTTAATTAGACCTATGAATACTCAAGGAGAAGGTAAAAGGAAGCTTGCCCAAGCTTTTGTACCGTGGAAATGAGGAGAAGAAGGTGCGTGAGGGCAAAGTATGCAGGAGGGAGAATCACCCCCAATCATAAAATAAAGAAGACAAGAAGAGAGAGATGTCATGAAATGCTTACAGCTATTCGTGAGCTGTCGCTGTAGCAAAGAATGGGGAATGACAAATCTTTTTAGTCATCTTCACCTAAGGAACAAACTAGGAAATTTATTGTGTTATTTTTGGAAGGAGAATTAAAGATGTAAGTGGACAGAAATACTTTAATTGCTAGCACCTCCAGGCACCTGTAAAAATATGACTGAAAAATCTGCACTGTCATTGCAGCCAGCCCTTTGCATGTTTTTTATTCCCTTTCCCTAAAATTAAGGGAAACCAAACCAGTGTAAATAGAACCGTGTTTCATTGTGACATGTTGTTTCATCAGTGTCAAAATGTTCCTGGAGAATATGTCAATTTTGATGAAATTTTCATTGCAAAGGGGCTGAAACAAATCACTTCAGCTATCTTGTTTTATTTTTGTTATGTCAAAACATTTTGTTTTGCTAAGGTGAAAACATATCATTTTGACTACACCATTTGATTAATTGATTTTTGTTATGTACATATTAATTTTTTAGATTGGATTTATATGAGATATATTGTACTGAAGATTGAAGATTATGTTGCAATGTTTTCACATTAACAGAATAAAGGATTTTGATATAATTAAATGAAACATTTCAGCATCAGCAAACCAAAACAATTTTACAATACCAAGACATTTTGGTAATTCCAAAAGCCTTAGAAATTGGTGTAGCTTTGAGAAATGTGGCTATAATGCAGTTTTATTTGAAGTCAAGAGAAAATAAATTTTTTAAAAGCTGTTTTCCTTCACAGCAAAATTTCAGTGCCTCCTGCCTCTAGAAATCAGATGTAACAAGCACAAAAGTGTTCATCCTTTGAGATACGCTCCCACTTGCCATTTAGCACTGGGGTAATTATGTTGGGAACATGTGATGCATAAGATACTAAGGTCAGAAATTAGCGATAGAGTGTGAAATTAGCAATGGATACGTGCTGCTGTATGTACACCTGTTCATCAATTATAAGGATAGGACCTCTACTTTCCTCTACTCAGGTAAATGCCTACTCAGAAAAAAGGTTGTTAAGAGTGAATATAGGATTTCCTTTAATGGGTTGGCTAACCTGCACTTTTTGATATGTTCTGCTTCCTGCTGTATCAAAAACCAGTGCAAACAAGATATGGAACTGAAATAATTACAAACAGTGATATACCCCAAATCAGAAATAAGCACAGAGGACTGATAACTGAAGAATACAGGAAAAAAAAAGGAGAAAGTGGTCAGGTTCCAGCTGAGGATTTTTCCACTGGCTTTTTCTCTTTCTCAGTTTTCTTTGAAGTTCTGCATAAAATACACTTTATTAGTATAAAGTAATGGTATTTAAATAATAATGATAACTGGACACTACAGCTGAAGGCTAGTGCCTTTTATCACAAACAAAAACCAAGCCCTAGATTAGTTCTTGCACTGTTATGTTTACTGCAGATGCACAGGTAGATTTTGAGGTACACAAACAGGTTTTAAAGGCAGAGAGGCACACTCCTGAAAAACACACATTAAGGAAGCCTGACTGAAAGAGTCACTGTGTGGTCACCCTCTCTCCAAAGCTTTGTGTGAGCATTCACTAGTCAAACCAAATTACAGAAAACACAACTTCAGTTTTTGTGTCAATGCTCAGAAATAAAAGTTAATGCTCAGTTATAAAAGCCTCTTAAATGTGAAATATAGGTGTTTCTCAACAAAAGTTCAGTAGAAGTTCTCAGCAGAAGTTCAACAAAACCCAGAAAATAGTCCTTACAACAAAGCTTTTTTTTGGAGTGTAAGAATTTTCTTGGATATTTTATCAAGATTGCACATTTGGAAAATATATGACACATGTTCATAAATAAACCACTGTGGTAATACAGTGTAGCTCTGTAATAGTCTGAAGAGAATTCTCCTTGACCTCCAAAGATAGACAGTCTTGTGTCCTAAAACCAGAGAATTGTGATATTTTATTTTGAGATATTTTCCTGGATAACAGTCAGCAGATGCTAATCTTGTGCATATGCCTGCAAAATCCTTTCTTCAAATTTACAAAGCTTTTTGCCTCATTGAATGAAACAGCACTGTGAAACTGCAAGTTGCATAATAAGCAGATTAATTTTACTGATTGCTGTGTTGGAAAATAATGTCCTTTTTTTCCAGTGTAAATTTGTTGTCTTTAAATGCCATTGAGGACTCCCCTCACACATTCCATGAATAAGCTGGTCTTCCTAATGTGGGGCATGTTTATACACATTGATGTTATATTCTCAGCTTCATCTCATGACTGCGACACCTTTGACCACTCACTACCAACAATCATCATTAAATTGTTGTAAGACAGAATATGCTGCAAAAGGGAACTTCTGCAATGGTTTTGCTGGTTGCATGGCTGTCTGTCTGTCTCAGTTCTCTGTTGTGGCTTGACAAGCCTTCTACAGGAAAACCTTACCTAGCACTGTATTTGCTTCCCTCTTTCACCCGCTCTCCCACTGAAGCAGCACTGTCTCTGACTTTGGATGATTTCTTAAGACACAGGGGGAAAAACAGTGAGTACACCTTTAATGATGACAAACTCTCAAATGCTTAAATTTGAGATCCCATCAATGAGTGAGTTTTATCAATTAAAAAAAAAAAAAGACAGGATAAAATGCAACTGCCCAGTCATAACCACATTATTGTTGACAGAAATTTGATTTCTATCAGTTGTGGAGAATTAATTAGCATTCCTACTCCTTCTACAAAATGTGGATAACAGTGCTGAAAGTTAGTTATTTAGAAGTGTAGCAGAATGGTTGCCTTATTCCAACTAACAGTGGAAAAAATCCAAAACAAAATAATGAGGAATTTGAGGTAAGGAATAATGAATGGATTTAGTTGCTTTCATAGTAGACTCCTAAAATGATAATAATCTTGAAATAAGAAAGTTTAAAGTTTGTTAGCTTGTTGTTTCTACTGTCCCAGTGAGGAACAATGTGTGTGATGTGGTGTTTCTGAGTCTTTCATCTTTAATGAAGGAAGTCTTTAGTATAGCTGTAGCTGTGTAGCTGTGTAGGAAATATAGCAGATACAGCAATCTGCTGTGGAAGGTGATTAAATATAAATGTCAGTGGATTTTAAAAGAGAAAAGAACCCCAAAACTACAAAAAACTCTCCCAAAACAAAACACAAAAAAAACCACAAAACAAAAAAATCACCCAAACAAAAAACCCTAACAAGAAAACCAAACATCAAACCTAGACATTAGAAGAGTTCCTTTTAGGAGAAGAAAGGGTGGGGACGCTGAGACGAGAAGGTGATAGAAGATTAGTACACCCAGCCTGAAGTGAGCTGAAGTTTTACTGACGACAGCACTTGTTTGAGTAAGTGTCCTGCTGGGCCTGGCTGGATGGAGTGGAGTGCTGCTGTGTGCAATAGATCTTTGCTAAGAGGCTCTTGGAGAAGAATCTGGTAAAATATGATGCTATAAACTCTGCCTCTGACCCTTTTTTGCAGGTTTCCAAAGCTCTTTACCTGGGCAAAGTGTTTCAGACATGCTTCAGTAGTGCCCTAGCTAAATCTAAGCCTTTGACCTGAGAGATCTCCTGGATTAACCACGCAGCTGAAGTGGCCTGCTAGGCAGGATTTTATTTTAGATGCTCAAAGCTGAGGTTAACAAGGTCAGGAGGTGTGAGCTTACTGGGGATTAATACTGAATGCAGAGGTAAATTCTACAGTTAATTTCCTTAGCAAGTTGTTGATATTAATAATGCAGGAGATGTACCCAAACAGAAGTAGACATTAGTATGAGAAAGCAATATTTGCTCAGAAAAGGGACTATCTGATCAGTAAGGACAAACAAAGGGGAAGTGAGTTGCACTTGTGTCGAGCTTCCCTGTGCTTGCTACTGCACCATCCAAAGGGAGAAGCAGGGCTGAGACAGGAAGAAATCAGTTCCACCGCTGCTACTGAAAATCCTTCTCCATGTTCATAGAAAAGCATAAACTTTGATGCCTTTAGGCCTTTCTTGGCACTAAGTAATTCACATGTCTTGCCATAACAAGGAACGTGGCACGTTTGCTCAGATTAGCAGTGCAGTGTCAGGGAAAAGGACATAGTACCAAACCCCGAGGGCTAGAGGTAGGTGCGTGTTGCTCTCTGAGGAGATCTTTTTAACAGGCTGTGGTATTTTAAAGAAGAAAGACTAAAGATTCTGGTTTACATTCTCTCTTGGTGCAATGAGGATACAGTTAAAAGGAAAGCCTGCCTAAAGGAGGAGTGATGAGGTTGGTGAAGTGAGGGGCAGAGACCTGAGCTTTATGGAGTCCAGGCTCTGCTAAAAGGAGACTGGGCAATTTAACATGTTTTCCTGTACCAAGCTGCCTTCAGAAATCCCTGCTTCCCCTTCTGTATCACCCATGGTGACTTATGAGATGACCCTTTCTTCCATTTACTTGAACTCCCGTCTTCCTCACATCTGTCTCTTCATTCTCTTCCCTGTCCCTGTGCATTTGATCCTGGTGCTTTGGCCCTGCCTCAATCACAGTTGCTCTTTCCATTGCAGAGTGGAGCATGTTATAGGTAGGAGCATGGTACCTCACTGCTCTATGAGGTACAAATTAAAACCTTTTGGGTGAGAAAAATAAATTTGAATCAGAGCAGATTCAATGCATGGCTGGTTTCGTTGTAGCTGTTTTTTTATTAATAGTGAGAGGACAAAGGAAAACCCTTTGAACATTCTGTCAAAGCAACATGAACATGTATTATAAACCCATTATGGTTAGAAAATCTTTTTTGAATAGACCAGTTTCTTCGTATGACTGATAAACTAATCCTGCTCTACACAGTTTTCAGGTTTAGTGGAAAACTTGGGAAACTGTGCATATTGTATGTACAAAATTCCACTAAATGGGATGAAAAAAAGAGAAAATCCTCTGAAATACCTAACTGAGGATTTAAATTTTGGAGGTGGGAAAAAAAACCTCCAGTCTTACAGACTAGGACCCTGTTTAATGCCTTAATATGGCTAATAATCTGGAAATACATTAAATCAGGAAAAATGTATGGTAGACACTCATGGAAATCTTCAGGGACTACCAAATCGTCCATTCACTGGGTGTCAATCTTGACCCACATCTGGATTAGCTCTCAGCCATACCTTAAATGCTTCAGGATAATAGCAATTGGAAGATGAACAATCTGTTTGAAAGAATATGTCCCTGTCCTTTACTTTGGCCTCTATTGTCAGAAGGTATTGGCAGGTACACTTTCCAGGAGAAATTTTAAAAATTGATACTACCTTGTGCTATAAAATCAACTGCCTTAATGTTGCCCATGTGGTCTCTATAATTTCAGGTGGAACTGCTTGGAAGAAACAAGTACTCCTCCAAAATTTGCAGTTCTTCTCTGGTTATAGAAAGAGTAAGTGTGTTGACAAGTGTAGTTGCTGTTAGGTTTGAGCAGTTTTATCAAAATCACTCTAAGTACAAGAGTGAGCTTCTCTCAACCCATGAGCTGTATTCAAACCAGCCGTGGAGATCTGTTTTTCCATAATGAATGTAAAATATTTTTTGTGGATCTCTCTATCAGTCTGTGTTTTAGTTACTATACTTATTCAATACAGGAGCATTTTCCCTTGAAAAACTCCATTTCACTTCAATGAGGCATTCTTTCTGGACTCTTGTGTATGATAGAATCAGTAATTTTTGCCTTCTTTTGAGAATAAGAGACCAAGTGCTGTAAACAGCTATAAAATTTCTCCTTTTACTAAAAAGCATGAGACACCTGCACTGAAAAGTATGAGCAAAATACACAGTCTACAGTAATTCTACACAATCAAGTAGGGAGGAAAACCAATTCCTTGCCTTGCCTGTACATAGACACAGTACAATATTGCGTCTTCAGCAGCCTGAAAAAATTGAATTCTCAATACAGCCTGAAAGCTAGTGACAGGAAGAAAGCCTCTGGAAAGGGTAGATGATCTTTGGCTTCTCTTAGGGGTGAGTCACTTTCAGGCAGAGGGATGGATTCTGCTTTCTCATGCCAAAGGTGGGAGTCCTGACAGTCTGGGACCACAATGCTGGGACTTAGGTCTTCAAATAGTTCAGTATAACTTCTCCCTACAAAAAGAGAAGGAAAAAAAAATCAGTACAGGAATGGTTAGGGAGAGAGGGAGATGGATTTCTTCACAAGTAAACTAAGGATTATCAAAAACATTTCCATGACAGGCTGACCACAAACACTTGCACTTTAAATAGCTAAGGGGAGTGAACCAAATCTGAGCCTCAGGGCTTTATAGCAAGTGATGGTATACTAGGATGAATCCAAACCTTTTGCTTCCCTTTCATGCTCCACAAGGATTTCTTCTAAAGATGAGCACCTACAGGATCAACTGGGCCTGGGAGCAACACACATTGCAATGAATCTGGGTGTAATTTGTAATTGATGGCAAGCAGCAGCATGTGAAAGAAGATAAGAAACTAATGAAAATATCAATCAAATATTTCAACTGTAGTAAAGATGGGCTAAAGAGGAATTTAATTTTATTATATTTATTTATTTATTTATTTATGTGGGTTCAGACTAATTCCTCCTTGCCATGCTGTTTTCTTGTTCTTATGCTGGATGGACAAGGAAAGAGAAGAAGCATTGGTACAAGAAAACCCTGGTGGTTTTGTAGCAAAACAGGTTGTGATTTCTCAGATTTGATAAAACTGATGTTTTTTTTCTTATTTTGACAATGTCTCTTCTGATTAGAGCCTAGCAACACGATAATGGCCTTTACAAGCTGACGCAGATGTTAAACAAAAATAAAAGTTGAGAATGTCAAGAGGAAGAGTGGATGACAGGTAACAACAGGAGTGATGGGCGAAAAAACACTTAACAAACTGGCCTCTGGGCATAAATTTGCCTTTAAAATGACGGCTTAGAAAGAAATATAGATGGGAAATCCTTCTGATTGTCTCTAAAATAATTCACACAATGTAACCCAGAGAAATAGAGAAATACATAGCAGCAAGTTACTACTTCATATCCTAGGAAGTTGCACTTGGAAAAAAGGAAAGCAAGGGAAAAAGCAAAGAAAAAGGAACAATTCTGAGTTAACTTTGAATCCAACACAGAAATGTTGTGCTGTTTTTTTTTTTTTTTTAATTTGAAAAACTGTGACTATCTATATATCTTTGTTTGGCATGGTTATATTTTCTGAGGGATGAGTTCAGTGTACAAGAATTTAAATGTCTCCTTTTCATGTAATTATTTGGCAGGATCTGTCATTGTAAAGCTGCAGTAAACAATGCGTCTAGCACCTCTCTCAGATGTAGCTCTGCTCCCCTACCTTCCTGGAGAATTATATATATCCTTCAGAGATGTCCTCAACATTTTTAATACTATCTCTAGCATAAAAGGATGTATATGTTATCCAGTCCTAACAATGCAATATTATTAAATTTTCTATAACAAGGCTTCAGTAGAACGGAGTATTTTGAGACCTTCATGAGGGAGGGTTGCTCTTTCTGCCTCTTCACCTGGGAAATATTCTCTGCTTGACTTGCTAGTCGTCTGCTCTCAAATATCTCCATTCATTTCAGCAATAACTAAGGTTTCTGCCTTTTTACCCAGGGAATTGAAAACACCTTAAAACATACATGGGTAGATTTCATTAGCCTTTTTTTAACAGAGTAATTTATTACCTCTGTTAGAGAGAAGTGGAGTCATGACATTTTGGGAAGTACATTTTCTTCCTCAGGAGGCAATAGGCATCCTACGCTTCCCAACAAGTCACTAACGCCTAGCACTGGAATTAGCTAACAGTAAGGCAACTGTGTTCTTTGACAACTGAAATATCAGGTTAACTTACATTTTAAAATACCAGGGATATTTTGAGCTAATTTTCCATTCAATCGCATCCTTTACAGATAAAGCATTCACAGCAATCTATTTCCTTCAGATAAAACATGTTCCAAAATGAATCTACCCCTGTTAACTGTGCACAGGTACCAGTTGTACAGTTAGTTCACCATTTATTTTGTAAACGCAGAAAGTTGATGACAATGATGCTACTTTTATTATAAAAGCTTCAAAAGTATGAGTCCTTTAAACACTTCAAAACAAGTTGAGCTGAAATTACTTGGCCTGATTCTTCTCTGCTTAGCACTGGTACAGCTTCATTGACATCTGTGGTATTCAGAGACATGCAGGTGCTGTCAGGCAAGGGGAAGGCACAACCTGATCTAGAGCTGATGTCCTCTGTCATAAATCACATTTTCTGAGCAAGGTGCAATAGAGACAGTAAACATTGCCTAAAATTAGCTTGTCACAATTTCCTTCATTTTCTCTTGCTCAGCTGCCTGAAATTTATGATTTTTTTTTTCATCTTTCATCCAGAAGTCACTTACGTTTCAATATCCCAATTAGTAGGGTGGTGGGTTTTGTTTGTATTGCAGATGGTGCCCCAGTGAATTTGCCTGCAGTTAACTTGATGGCCAGCTTTGCTCTGAACTGGATGTCATCGATAACAGCAAGTGACAACCTTGCCATTACAACAACTTGATAAATTGACCTGGCTTCAAAATAAGTCAGTTTCACCTGCTACAAAATGTGACAGGCTTTTCTGGTCTAAATCCCCAGGGTCAAACAATTCTGACAGAGATCTCAAAGCACACAAGCTGCCAGGCACACCAGACAGGTCAGGCTGTTGATGGAGCAGACATTTCCAGTCTGGAGGAATGAAGGGTGGGAAGGAGTGGAGTGGTGGCTTTACCCTGCTCTTCAGGGCTATATTTGACCTGCTCTTTTGGGCTGCTTTTAGAACAAATCAATTCTCAGCATGCCCGAGCATCCGGTATTAAATAACTCATTGCACCTCACTGCCACGTGCAATGCTTACAGCAGGGACACTCATTAGGAAACTTAGGTTTCTGGAGGAGTTATAGGGTAGCTCACCTGCGTTTGGTTTAAGATGCCGTGCAGTGGAAATGAATGGAATGGACCATTTCTGTGTGCAATATTTTATCTTTGCTATGTGGTGGGGAGATGCCTCTCTACAGATGTGCCTAGGTGGGCTTAGAGTCTATGAGATGACCGTGTTCTCTCTTGCAGTGCTAGAGAGGACTGATTAGCACACACGTCATCATCATCAGACCTACTGTTACAGGTACTTTTATTTGCTTTAGGATCTTTTCCGCTGTTTCGTTCAGAAAGGAAATCAGAATTTTTCTTGGAAACCATTTTTAAAAAATTATATAAGGGCATCAGTTATAATTATGCAAATGAATATACATATAATTATGCAAATTACTTCAGATACCTATATGGAACTATGTCTTTTCTTATTTTAAACTAACCATACCAAGTAAAGGATTGCAGTTCTCACCAAGAAACACAACTCCACTGGTAAGATTTCTAAGAGTCCTCCAGGCTTTATTCTGATTTTGCAGTCATTTTGTGAGGTACGCTATTCAAAAAGTGACAGCAATTTCTGTTCCATTTTAGACCGGGGAAAAGAGTGCGATTTCATTAGTACATCTAAAAGATTGCTGTATGACTCCAATCCAGTCATACTCAGCTGCCTTTGGAGGCTATTGAGACAAATAGATACTTCCAGATCGTGAGTCAGGTGCCTCCTGCAGAACATCCGAAGCCAAAGCAGCACCTCAGGCTTATGCTAGCAGAGCTGTGTAGATCTGGGCTGGGGAGAAGAGAAATCCCAGGCAGATTCAGATATACTAACATTCATCCTGCTGTGGATCTGGTTATCTCACAAAGCCGTGGTTTGTCTCCTAGCGCAGCAGGCAGGAGTGCTGTTACAAAGGTATGTGTCCTTTCGCAGGAACACTTTTCTGCGTGCTAAAAGTAATGCACTCTTGGGATTGGCTTTGAAAGACCAATACAGCTTACTAAAAGGACATCACAAAACTGTAAGTAAGGGAAACCTTGATTCCTCCAGGCAGTGGCATTTTTTATGGCTTTTTTCGCTTTCTACTTTTTCTGGCTTTTGTTTCTGCTATGAAGAGAACAGAACTGATATGGGGACAAATGGATTAGAAGCATCTGGAGGAAGTAGCATTCAGCTTTTGCCATACCTGTAGCAATTTGAATCTGCTCATGTTGAACATTTGCCTGAGAATTATAATATTTACATGGAGTACAACGGATAGTTTTTTTCATTTGCAAAGAAATGTCCATCAATGATATTTTTTCATTAAAAATGTATCAGATATTCATGAGAAATAAAAGAATTTGATAAGCATGTATTATAGCTTTCAAAAAATCTATGTGGATGTTTTTAATTTGTAAGATTTCAAAATCTTAATAGAAATATTAATATAAAATGGTCCTCACCACTTTGATCAGCTCTCAGAAAAAATCATTTCAAATGCATAACAGAAATATGTTTCTAGCAGAAGCTTAATGCACAATACCTGAAAACACCAAATTATCAGGGAACAGAAACGATTTCATAGGATTTATGTTGCACAGGAGATGACCAATATATATTGTTTAAAACAATATGTCATTTTTAACAAACCATAAGCCGAAACTTTTTCGTTAGAACTCATCTTCAAAATACATGTGAATGTTGAAACACAGAGTGGGAAAGGACCTCAAGAGACCAAAATGCATCTTTGCTTTATTTCATGGTAAATATACTATGAACATACCTACTGGATATTTGTACAATCTATTCTTACAAAACTCCAGGGAAATATCTCTTGCAGCAATCCCTACAGAGTCTATTCCCATGCCTCAGCCTGGTTTGGATTTTCCTCAGTGTTTAACTGGAAGAATCAGATTTTTTAAACCAAATAAGATCCCTACAAATTCCTTTGTTTTCTGTCCTTACTGGCTCTAGAGGAGTTATTGATTTTCCTTTTTCCAACAACCAATTGTATAATGGAAGACTATTACCATGTCTCCCATTAGTCATTTCTTCCTTAGCCTAAAGTTTGGTTTCCATTGGCCTCTTCCCATAGGTTACTTCTGTTCATCCTCTTATCCTTCTTGCTTTTCTCTTTATAGCAGTTTCCTTTTGTCTTTCTCAATATCCAAAACCAGTGGTAGTCGCTGGTGCCTTGGTACGAGCACGTACCTTGGTACCAGCACGAGCTGAAAAGGAGCCATGACTGTGGCTTCTTTTGCCCAGTGCTCCTGCATGACATGGTCTGGTGTGAGACTTCCTTTTCCTCAGCAGCATCCTCTTAATTTTAACACATGCAGTTTGTGGTGTGCTGTACTCACCCACTCACTCCCCCAGTCAGTCAGGCTAGTCATTTGTACACTTGGTTTTATTTGGGCTTGTGCCTATTGAATTTCATCTTATGCATTTCAGAGTGGCTTTCCACTTTTTGAATACACTTTTATTTTCATTTCTGTCTTCCAAAGAGCTTGCTATCTTGTCCAGCTTGCTTTTTACACTTAAAAAAATGCCCCAAAACAAAAAAAACAAAACAATTCCAAAAACAACAACAACAAAAAAAACCCCCAACAACTTAGTTCTGGTCAATTAAAATCCTGAATAAAACCAAATCTGGGCCAAATGCCTGTCGTATAATGCTTAAGAATTCTCTCCAGTTTGACCAAGAGTCAACTATTCTAACTGCAAATTTGTATCCATTTGAGAATACATTTCCCTGATTTGCCTATGAGGCTGTTTTCTAATATTGATGAACTGTCAGTGGCCTAAGAATTTGGTCTGACAGGAGGGTCATGACTGTGGACTCACTTGAGAGTTGGTGGCTCCTTTGAACTTTGAAGATTTGCTTTTGTGATATACTTGCTTCCATTTAACTGTTCAAGATATCAAGACTAGAGTTTTTATAGCAGGTCTGGATCTGTTCCTAAAACCAGTGCTTTTTTCCCTTGATTAAGTTTAGGTTCAACTTACCTTTGTGGGTCTGGTTTGGTTTTATTTTATCTGATGGATTCTACAAATCCTAGAGAATAATGCATTAAAAAAAAAAAGAAAAGGAAAATTATTATAAGCAGGTGTACACTTAGTGAAAAAAAAACCAAAACAAACAAACAAGCCAAACCCCCTGTTGCCTTTTTCCACACCCTCCTTTTGAGTGACAAAACAGAATCTGGAAGCAGATTTTATATAGGTAGGGAAAAAAGCAAAAACTTTATTTTGGAAGCTTTTCTGAAATACAAATGGGGGAATGGCAGTCCCTCCCCCAGCCTGGAACAAAGGCCCAGTATACAAAAGGTTTGGGTAAGGGTAGGGTGTGGGTAAGGAACAGATGCAAAAGGAAAAGATGGCAAAAGAAAAAGATAAAATGAAGATGGCCTCTCTCTATCCCATAGCTCTCTCTATATATTGTTCTAACAAAAAACACAGTTTACAAAGATTCTCCAATTAAGGCACAGAATTAAACGTTCATCTTTCAGTTGTCACTCTGCAATAACATGTTCTCAACCCTGGAAAGCTGTAGAGATATGTGGTTCTATTTTGTCTAGGATTTAAGGTANTGTCTAGGATGTATTATTAATCTGAAACAGCTCAAGAATTCTATCTTGGACTAGGCAAAAAGGTAAAAGCAAAAAGCCAAAAGCCCCTCAGCATCACCCCCAAGAATTTTAGTTTGAGGAAAGGAGACCTATCATAACTTTGAATAGTAGGTATATTTTTTTACTCTTAGAACATCTTACATCTACTGATGCTCTTAGCTGCTTTGACATGTATCACAAGGGCCAAACACATGTATCAGGCTTCGCTGTGTGTCAGAAATAAAGCTTTCATGTATTGAAAACATGTATCATGTATTGCTGGTATTGTAAGAGTCTTCCATTTTTCTCAGAAAAACAAACTGGCAATTGAATAGGATAAATTCATCGGCATGGACTTCAAATCATTATTCTCTTCTAATTGTCCTTTTAAAACATATTATTTTATTTTCTGAGGGTGGGCCATAAATCTAGCTTTATCTAGGGCTGGGACGTCTTATGCAGACAAGTTCAGCCCAGCTGTGAGAGAACATTTAGCAATGGATTTGCATAAATGAGTTTGCCTCCCGGCCCACTTTCTCTCTCCACAGTCATTCTTCCTGCTTCTGCTCATTATCTCCAATTTTCAGCAAGTCTTCAAAATTCTGCCAGGCATGGTCTAAAAGTCTTGCAGGATTGAAGGTTTCCTTGAGAAGTAAGAAACGTGGGAAGACGAAAATGAAATTTTCTGGTATGCCAGAAAGCTGGGAAGAACATGCAAAATCTGAAAGGGATGGTAGAACTGGATCCCCGCAGGGCACATGGAGACAGGGAGTGGGCGAGACCAACTCTGCTCTTCTGCTGGGACTGTTTAAAAGCACTTCTCCTTTCCATGCCCTTACAGCAATCCATGAGCAGTCTCTGCCAGCGTGGGCATGCCTGTTCTTTGCGAAGCCAAGCTGCATAGAAATGTCAGGTCCAATGGCAGAATGAGTGTCCTAACGCAATTACAGAGTCTGGCTCCAGGGCAGAGCTTGTTGGGTGCTCACTTGAAGATCGTAGCCCTTCACTATCTTGTAGAGCGAGGGCACGCTGCCAGGAGGCCCGTGTGCTGGAACACAGAGAGAGTGCTGTAGGAGCCTCTGGGAGCAGAGCAAGGGAATATGTTGAGAGGAGAGGATGCAAGGCAGAGAAAAGAAAGGCGCTCAGAGTGTAGGTGTATACTGCAGATTCATTCTCGCCATTTTTCCTGCAGGCTTTTAATAATTTTTTAAATTCCACTGAAATTTAATACCCTTATGGGGGACATTTACAATTGTGCACTGACTAGGTGTGTTGCAAAAGGAAGAGAAGTAGCTCATTTTACTTCTTCATACAAATTTATTTTAAAAGCATTTGCCCACTCTCCTATAAATATAAATGTCTGTTAGCATCACACTACATTATGGCTATTACAAACATAAGTGTCTATTAGCATTGCATGGCATGATGTATATATGGGGATGCATTTATAAAAGTGTATGCTTTTGTGTGTGTATCCATACAGATCTACATGCCTCTCTCTCAACAATCTCATAATCTAAACTATCATTATAAAGAGATTTTATACTTTTTTAGATAGAAGTTGTCATGTAAATCTAGGATTTTATTATTCCTCTTTAAAGTAAACAATGTGAAATAGATGCTCACATTTCAGAGATATGGCTTGAAGTCTGCAGAGCTGAAGGGGGCAGGGGAGAAATTTCACTCTGCTTTAAAAGGTGTTACACTCTTAAAACTCTTTCTAAGGTGTCATGCGACAGGAATATACACAGACACACTTCTACAAAGTCAATAGACCCCATATCAAACAAGTAATGCTGTCCATAGGGTAGAGTGCACAAAACCCACTTATTAAATAACTGCAAGTAGGTAGTGTGAACAACATAAATTTAAAAATTGAGTCTCTATGAATCAGAAGAAATTTTTATTAAGATTTATTTTATAATCTCCAGTTGTTATGAAATCTACTTGTTTATATTCTCCAGCACAGTGGGATGTCATTTGTTTTGATGCAGGGGTACTGACTAGACTCTAATATGTTGGGAAAAAATGTGGTTTCTGCCACTAAGTAAATCGGAGATTTCTGTGCCAGCTGGAAACTAACACTTGAACTGCATCTGAACTGCACTACTCTCTGTTGCTTGCAGGACTGGTTCCTCTTCACACAGTGAAAATAAGAACACTCAATATACATTCACATCAAGTAATTTTCCTGTTTAGCTTCTCTAACTGCTGCATCACATCTTTAATTTACCTCTTTTTGTAATTCAGTCTAAATAAGGGCTCTGGTATTAAATTAATTTTTTGAGTGAAAAATAAACCCTGCAAAAGCAGAGACATGCATTGCTCTTTGTCTAATCAATTTTATAACTTATTTTTTATTAGGTTATCCCCTTGAATGAAATTATCTTTTTCAGATGAGAGACATATTAGAGTCTAGGCTGTTAAGCCTGTCTCATGGCAGGACTGAGTGTGATTTTCATATATTCATTTTGCTCCTCGAATTGTACTAATGACAATGTGGGGTTTTTTTTTCTAAGTATTTTCATGGGAGGTCATTATGAATGATGCAGAGAGAGAAGCTTTTCCTTCTTTTCTTTTTGTTAATTTCTTCCTGCTGTAAGGAAAGGCTGCCTACAGCTGGACAGAGCTGTGAGAACAGGTATTCACACCATACTGAGAACAGAAACCTGTCCCTATGGGATAGTCCTTTCCAAGGCTCCTGTGATGAGGAGAGTTTGTGAGGTCCATGAAAGCAAGTAGGGAAAACATTAATGTGCATGAAATTGCCAGGTAAAGCAGAGACATCAATCGCTGTTCTATTTCTCATAAGGCTTCTCAGATGTAGTAACTCAGAAGCATCCCTTGATGTTTATATGAATTCAAGCCATCATTGCTGATATCGAGCTACACACATTAATTACTATCAACAATATTTTAGTTTCTGTAAAGTGTGATAGCACAGAGTTTAGTTATCTCATTGTCTCATATGGACTCTTCTTCTTCTTTCCTAATTTTTGCAAGTTCATGACTGTCACCCAGTCTGGGTTATGTGCAATCTGGTCTCAGAGTGTTGTCTACTCACTTTACAGAGGGGTGATGATGAGAATTTTCTGGTAAGTAGGGCAGACAAAAACAGCTGATTGGCAAGAGAGCTTTGTTCACAATATCATTAAAGATGTAATTGTTTCATAATTGATGATGTGAAAGCTTTGGTCATTGCAAAACTGAGTGCAGAGGAAAGGATCATTTTGGGAATACGATGAATGGGCTCCATAAACACAGAGGAATTACGTAAGTGGAAGAAAGTCCACTGTAACTGCTCAGATTATGCTCAGGTGTTATTGAGCTTCAAAGAGGAGATGGACTCATCTGGACAGTATCACAGAGGTTTTTTTCAAGCAATTCTTTGCATCCTGTTGTAAATGAGAGCAGATTATCCTGGATTTTTTTCTCTAAACCTAAATGTTTCTGTTCTCAGTCCTTAAAAATCTGAATTTTTCATAACCCTCCATGGATCTTACTCTCACTGCACCCCAGTACTAGGACTTGTTGCTAACTCAAATACTTTCTCCCTTGAAAAGCACAGTCAAAGACAAACCAGGCAATGTGCTTAACATTACCCAGCAACTCACTGGCCAACACAGGTGAATGATTCCTTACATGTCCTTTCTCCACATCTGTCCTTTCTCCACACAACATATGTGTGTCATGGACTGGACTCACAGTTTTTAGGTTTGGGTTTTTGTTTTTTTTCAGCAAACATGTATTTTTGCGTTGGTGTTTTACCACAGATGTTGGGTGATGAGAAAAATAAATCCACCTGGCTGAGCTCTTCACAACTTTTTTTGTGCCTCTCTTTAATGTAGGGCAGCTGTGCTGCCTTATTCTCTGCAGCTGACTGTCCTTCTCTGCCCACCTTATAAAACATGGAAAAATCACCCTTCCCCCATCCAGCTGTCTGGCTGAGGAAATACTTTAAAGGGCAAAATTGCAGCTCCTTCAAACAGTGATTCACAGAAGAACTTGAGCTTTGATTTATAATTAGAGCTCTGAAAACCTTTCATTGCAAAGCTGGGAAGAGCTAGAGAAAGAGCTGTTCTCACCTGTTTTCTACCTCACTTCATTATAAATCTGCTCCGTGTCTGTCCTCTGCCTCTGTGTTTGCCAAGGTTTTGATGGTGCTGGTATGAAACAGTTTCAAAGGGAAATTTTAAGGCTAAAGGAAACAGGAAACATCCTCTTTCCTCATAATTTCAGGACAGGGATTTTTGCTTCCTTTGAAATTATTGGGATGTTGACTTTCTGTGTGACTATAAAAAAGGGCAAAATTTGCTCTCACTTTTGTCTTTTCCCCTCCTTTTCCCACTCCATCCCCTCCAACAATAACAAATATCATTTCTCCATTTCACGACCCTGGTGGCTCTGCAAGTCTCAGGTGTACTTGGGCTGAACAACAGTCTGTTCACAAGACAATCATCTGTGCAATTGCTCTTGAGATGCTGTTTTGCAGAACATGATAGTTCTACCCAGACCAGGAGAGAAGAAACCCCACTGCCATGAAAACACTTGAGTTCCCTCTTGGCTTCACTCCCTTGAGAAACAGAGTCCACCCAAAAGTAAAGGCCCACTTGGTGATGTAAGAGACTGAAAAGTTATCGTTTACAACTTAAACATTATTATAGAAGACTTTTACAAAACTGCATAACAAAACCGCACCAACAGAGCTACACTGGAGGCCATCACACCCTGAAAGGGACCCCTGAGCTGAGGCCCTGAACTGTGAGTTAACTTAAGATAAAAGTGACACTATCCTCAGGTCTGGGCTGGGGGAGATGAGTGCTTCCATGGGAGGACCAAGCACAGTAGCTGTCCTGAGAACCATCCCTGCCTGGATTTGAGGTGGGGAAGCTATAGCACTTATCTGCTGAAACTGGGTTGGCACAGAGTCCCCTCTCTCCACCAAAGGGAGAGTGGGAGGAGGGTTTTGGGTGCATGGTGGAACCTCTGGTCAGAGGCAGTGAACACCCATCCTCTGTTACACAAATTGGCTCAGCTGGAAAAAAAACCCCTCACCCCAGGAAAGCCAGATCCATGGGGCATTCACATGAAGGGACAGCAGAGGAGGAATCATAATCCATCAAAGACCCCCAAAGCACTCTCCAGACTCGTTCCCAAGGCCTTGCACCAGAGCACTGCACGTGATGCGGGATGATGCAACTGATTCTGAGTCTTGCAAGACACAGTGTAAAATCTGCCCCCTGAGGGGAGGTACTGGGCATTCCCACCTAGCCCAAACTTACATTTATCCATTGAATTCTCTGTTGCGTGTAGAGAAGACCAGATGGAGAGGACCAGTGGGACACTGTTGGAACCCACGGAGAGGTGATATGTTTCTGTCTCTGTCAATCTTCCCCCCCCACACCTCTTTTTCTACTTCTTTCTCTTTCTTTCTTTCTCTCTCTCTTTCTCTCTTTTACTGTTAAATATAATATACCAATTTTTTGATAGCAACATATAACTCCGTTTGAGTTTTAATCTCGTTAGCAGGTAATTTTCAAATCTAAGTTGTTTTCTGCAATTCACAGAGAATTTTTTCTAAGCGGATTGTAACATGTGAGGATATACTTTGTTTGAAGCATGAGCCTTAATTAGTTATTCTCTCTCTCTCTATGAATCTTTGTACTTCTTGATATTTGTTTATTTTTTTCTACTCATATTCTTTGACATCTCCTTTCTCCCATTCTTCCTTTTCTCTTGCTCTCTCCTAATGGTAGTCCTTCCCCAAAATAGCTCTTAGACACCTCAGTATGACTTTTCTTCTTTGAAAAAAAGAATCTCTTCTTGAATCACATGTAAAAAATGGTTGCAGAAACATGTAATCTCTCAACATCCAGAGGCAGAAGCTGTGAGCAGAAACTTGGATTTGAAAGGAAATGAATGTATTAGCTCTGTGTCAGCTTGAATCAACGATGTGTCTATGCCTACATGCCTATGGCTAGATTGAAAGCTCTAAAGCTTGCTTTCAATCCCTGAACCCCCTGAATTTGTACTTGTACCATACAACCTACCATGCACTTTGTCAAGCCTCTTCACAAGATCTGCTTTTCTAGTGCTAGCACTGATCCTGTACCATGGTGTCATGTACAATGCTATGCTCAGCTCAGCTAATCCTGTTGAGAAAGAAAAGAATTCTACACAGCTACTATATCTCTATCAAGTGTTTCTTACTGCTTCTAGCAATTAGTTCTGAAGTGTGGAGGCTAATATTTGTGATTAATACATGCACATAAAATGTATCATCTCTTCTGCTAGTTGTTGAATTTCTTTTTTTTTTCCCCTTTTTAGAAAAATTATATCATGTAGCTGGATGTCACTGGTAATATTCAGGTATGACAGGGTATTGCTTTAGTTTAGTACTTAGTGAAGCTTAAGAGGGCAGCAGTTTCTCATTTTCTCAGTCATGTTTCATGGATAGTTATACTGGAATAATAAGAATGACTGATGTGGTTTTGGTCATTTATCCAAGACCTCATTGCACAAGGAAACAAAAATATGTAAGTAGGTAGTGTATTTTGAGTCTGTTTTTAGTATGCAGGTGGCAAGAAAACATTAATTAGAGATGGAATAAAAATCATCCAGAAAACCTTGTGTGCTTATAATACTGGACAACAAAACCAAGATAAGAACGAGGAGGAAGATGTTTCCCTGTGAAGTCATCAAGCATAGGTGACACCTGCCTGTGGTCTACAGCTAAGCCACCATTACTGCTGTGCAATGTTATGTTAAGACTCTGGACATAAATGGTCAATTGTCCCAAACCTCAAACTCAACATTTAAGGGATAATTTTGCCTGCAAATACAGGAGTTGGAGTCAATCCTTTTAGGAACAGGAAAGTGGATTAAGCTGGCAGTAGAGCAAACCTGTCGCAACTTCTAGGGGCAAGCAGTGAGGACAGAAGGATCCATTAGTTTTCAGAGTACAGTGCATGGCATATCCAAAGTCTGAGAGCTGTGATGGGTGGGGTAGTCTGGGAGGAAGAGGAGAAGGGCTCCTCTATGTCCTTACCACCATATAGAGAAGGGCACTGGATATGGCAGTGTTTGTAAGCCTTCCCCCAAAATAAAGGATGCATGTTTCCAATGGGTAAGTTAGGCATTTACAGTTTTGCTCTGTAGATGGGAACAATGAATGTCAATCACATGACAGGCATATCAGGTTTATTAACTTGTTGCCAAATGTAATCACTAATGGACCTACTAGAACAAAGCGATAAAGTGAGCTTGAATGGCTGGGCATGAAATACATATGAATAGACAATTAAAATATTTTGCTCTGGCCAAATGTGTGCAACATTTTAAAACCAGATATTCACACTACCTACAATGCAAGTATTAACTTCCCTGACCTACAAAAATAAAACAACATCCAATTCACTGTTTGGCACATGGAACATTTCTTAAATGTCCATATGGATTTTGATTTATGGTTTGTTGTCCCAGAAGCTGGAAAATGAAGGCATGTCCAGTAGCTGGAATTAAAAAGCTGTTCTCCATGAAACCGTCTGTCTCTCCTGTAGTTCTATCAGAGTCTCAGGAATAGATTTTGAAGGTTGAAGTTTGACTACACTATTCTTCAAGAACTAAATGGGAAGGTTGTTTTGAATAGTTTAGAAACTAAAGAGAAAGAAAAGAGATGGGACTTGTGTGGAAGGCTGAAGCAGATTATTAGCAGGTTAATGGCATCATCATCATCATCATCACAGAAAACCTTTATCACATCTTCACTCTACCTTTCGACCGAATTACTGAAACAACTCACTATATATTGACTACTACTTCCACAGCTTCTGGTTTAGTTGTCCTTATAATCTGCTGTAAGCCAAATATCCTGAATACCGATATCCCACACATTTCAGAATATGCAACCTTTTAGCATCCAGAAGTAAACAGTAAACTCCTTGTATACAGTTTACCCTGACAACATCAAAGGAAAGGTAGAGTTATCTTTCACAAAGGCTTAAATTTGAGTGCTGAGTATATCAAAATACATAAAACCCTCTCAAATAAAATGGAACCAGTGAAAAGCTAATTTTATACTTTCAAACAAATCTGAACAGTAGGTAGGTTTAGAGGAAAATAGTGGATAAGTAGAGGCTTTAATGAAGGCAAAAATCAATTCCTGATAACACTGTTCCCCTTCTCCTCTTTGCAACAGACTGTATTGCCGTCACTGTCAACAATCACAGCAAAGACTATCCTACGAGCTGTAACATCTCCCATGTGCATATCACTAATTATCTGCAGCAGAGACGCATGTTCAGATTTTAACTACACAAAATAACAAGCCAAGCGTATGGATTATGACAAGAGACAAATTTTAATGTGTTGGAATCATAAAGTGTTCGTAGCTGTGGCATCCCCCAGCCTACACAGAGAACAAGGTGAATGTTTTGCACTGCTAATGCTTCTTATGATTTCCAGGTATCCCAGGGGCTTTGCAAAGGGAGAGTGACATTTACAACAGCTTCTTGGACTAACCACAAGGTCTGGACATCACTGATATTCCCCTTAAGGATATAAACAGTGCATAGGTTTTCTGCATGTGAGTGGATTCCTAATGAAGTGTGCTCCATGAGAAATAGATATAATTAAACCCCATCTGCAAATGAGGGAAGAGAAGCATTAAACAATGAAATGACTTGTCCAAACTCAAAATGATACATAAGAAAATCTGGTGGGTAGGCCAAAAATCCCCCTACACTCATGAGGTTTTAGTTCTAGAATCACAGAATCACAGAGTGGTTGAACTTGGAAGAGACCTTTGGAGGTCATCTGGGCCAGCCCCTCCTACTCAAGCAGGGCCACCTGCTTGCATGCTCCTTAGGACCTTGTCCAGATGACTTTTCAGTACCTCCTGGGATGGAGACTTCAGTCTCTCTGAGAAACCTCTGGCAGTGCTCAGTTACCATTACAATACAAAAAGTTTTCCGTATGTTCAGATGGAACATTGCCTTTACCCATTCCTTCTGTCCTACCTATTCTTTTTCTGCATTCACCAGTTGTCAGAACAAGTGCCAGATTGACTGATAAACACTGTGGCTCTTTGGTACTTTCACAAAACAGGAAGAAAGTCAAGTTGTCTGTTCTCTATCTTCCTCAGGGAAGGAAGATGACCTGATACTTCTCCATCTTGGTTAGGCCAGTGAAGATATGCAACAAGAGATTTTATCATCATAAATTGTAAAATCTTGATTTACCTCCCACTCTACTGTCTGCACCCTTAGTCAAGGCCTGGTCAGTATAAAGAAAATCTGTACTTCCATACTATATATATCTTCTTTAGGTGAGCAGGTCTCTAGGCACCTTTTCCTTCTCAGCAACACAATTTCATTTTATTTCTCAATTAGTTGTAAAATCACATTGCTTTTTCTTTATGCATCTCTGCAAATCTTTTAAACCTATTAATATCCTTCACAGCTCTTATTGCCTCTCACCTTGACTGCTGTAATTTTTGTTGCTGCTTTGTCTTGGCCCATATCAGGGAATGCAACATGCTGTTGTGAAAATCATCTTAGTTGTTCCTTAACACTTTTGCATTAATTTCTTCTTCATGTTGTTAAGTTACATAAGTCCTTGCTATAGCTGCGATACCAAGAGAAAGGGATGAGGGGAGCTGAAATCTGGTGGAATATTCATAGTTGCAAAACACTCAGACTCTGCCTTCTGACTCTACAGAGTATGGTCCTGCTCGAATGCCAGCTCTCACCCACTCCTCTTCTTGCTTGAACTCTACTATTTACTCATTGCTTCACACCTTATTTCATGAACTCAGTATCTGTCCTCCAGTGTACATAATGAAAATTATTACCTCTCAAATCTATTTTCTTAAAAAAAAATTTTTAATGATATATTTTGTCATCTCTTTACATGTTTCTCCCCGTTACTTACCCCATCTTTTTCCTCAGTGATGACTCAGTTGGTGAGAGCACCCTGAAGAGATGCATAAACTGACTTTCAGGAATTCAGCCTAGTGAAAGCATTCTGTAAATATCTGGATTTAGCTTCATACATACTTGATCCCAGCATGAGCCAGTGGGAGGAGAGAGACAGATGAAGCAAGCTTCTTTGCTGTTCCTGAACTAAGAAAGCCATAGAAAACCTCTTTATTCAAGTGGAGGGAAAACTCCTATATGGCAGGGAAAACATGAGAATATCATGTCATGCTCAATAGCCACATGCAGACATGGTGGCTTTCATGTTTAGAGAGGAGTGAGAAAATATTCTAAAATCTTTTCTGGGGACTGAGAGAGGAATGTCAAGGTAGTTTGACTTTAAATTATTGTTGTATGAGCTGTATACCAGAAGTAAGCTGATCTATTGACCTGAAGGAAGTTCCTTGCTGGAGACAAGGGGGAATACCATTGGCTGGAGATTAGTTTTTGACAGTGATCTCCCATCTGGAGACAGTGTCAAAAGAAGTTGGTGATTAGGACTCATTTTTGTGGAAAAACTGAATAGACGAGCTAACCGCTTGGCAACAGGAAGAGGAAGGATGAGACAGTGAGGTACAATGTTTTCTGTCCTCATTGGGTCAATCAAAATTTAATACCTCAGTTTCCTCCTTTCATTAAAATACAATAATGAACTTTCCTTTATACTTTGAAGAACAAGATCTACAGATTAAAAGAGCTATTATTTTTGTTAGGCATTCATAAGGTAAGGTTCTTCTTCAAATATATTTTCATGCACATTTCTTTTATTAGTTCTCTTTTTTTCATATTTTTTTCTTAAGTATCTTTCCCTCTTATCCCTTTTGTTCCTCCTAAGGTCTTAGACAGCAACATTTTTCATTACATTCACTGCTTTTTTAATCTCTTTGTCTCCATTTATGTAAATTTGGCATGTGAACTTACAAGATGATGGAGTTATGAAAATCCTTGGAGCCTGCTTTAAAGTCTCATGAAGGTCTAATTAAATATTGCACACTGGGAAAGACATATTTTCCAATGTGTGTGAAAAAATTAAGTTGACTGACATGAGCACTAAGTCTCAGATCCAATATTTCCTGACACAATAAATTTCTGGTTAACCCAAATTCCAGAGTGACTTCCTTTCTGTTGCACATGGAGCCATGTGACTCCATAACTGCTCCATTTCCTGTTTGTTTTGTTCATTATTGATGTGAAGATCAAAACTAGACATAGATTATTTTACTTCTCTCTTGCCCCCAGGTTGTTTGGTAATTGTTATTATTGTCATTATAACTGCTTTTGTCATTTTCTTGCTTGTTTAGTCTCTGTTTTTTTCTGCTATTGTGTAAAGGCAATGAGCAGTGAATGAGGAGAGGACCTCTAAGTGAGATTATCTCTTTATCACAACAAAATAAATCTCCTAAATCTAACTGAAAATCTACCATCAGATGCGATCATCCATCAAACACGACAGCAACGGAGAAAAGATGAATTCTGTCACTACTTGCTTAATTCAAAGAAATCTAATGTAAAATGTTGTCCATACCTCCATTACCATCCCAGCAGACAGGGATCTTGCTGGAATTCAGTTTACATATTTACTGTTAAGTATATTCTCCAGGGGCCATTTTTTGGCCTGAAGTGCAATGGCGCAAACTGACTGCATCCAAGCTTCATAACATTTGGCTCTGAGTGAAGTCACATTTTGGCCCTGGAGGGATGAAAACCAACTGGAATAGTGTTGGAAGATTTTTTACAGAGATGGGAACTAAAACTGTTTAGAGTAAGTACAGGAGAAGGTCCCTGGTATGCTCTGTCACCTGTGCTGTGTGCTCCCTCCTTGGTCCTTGTTCCCCAGCGCCGTGCCTCTCCATCACTTTGAAGGGTGCCAGTGAGCCAAACCCATCTCAGGGAACCCATCACAGAGGGTGATTTCGTGACCATCTGATGGCTGAATGTTTTCCCTAGCCCTCTTAACTGTGGGGATTTAGAGTGTCAGATGGAGGAGGTCTTGTCAGAGTTTGTATGCACGCTGACTCCAAAAAAGCCTGAGGACTTCTACTCAATGGGACACTGCCTCAGAGCTCACCATGATAAGTACAATAGCTGGTCTGACAGGCAAGGAGATCCGGGTGAAGGAAACAAGTGCTGTAGCTTGAAGAAGTTACTCTGCAGGAAATGTACCCTCTCTTGCCCCAATTAAATTTCTTATCACATTTTCAGTGTCAAATGGGGACAATGAAAGAAAGTTTAGATATGTTCAGGCATTCGTGTCGGTTCAAACCTCCCACTGAAGATGTGGGAATGGTGCTGTGGAGGGAAGCCTTGCAGGCTGGTCATGAGCCATGAGGAGGGGAGTTCTCCTCCCACTTCTGGATGGGTGTGTTTGTGCTGTGTGCTGCAGGAATGTGCTGCCATGTAGTCTGCAGAATAAGCATTCTACAATTTTTATAATTGGATAAAAGTTGTTGACACTTTATGAGAAACTAAGGGTGTTTTAGTTTAACTTGGGGCCTAAATAAGTAATTACATTTTTGTTTAGCACTAATTTTCATGCCCCTGCAAGCTTCTTCTCTTTCACCCCTAATCTGCAGGGCATCCTCAGGCAACTCCTCTGTTCCACACCAGAGAGGCCTGCATATCAGTATTGGCTGAAAAAATTATGACATGAAGTTTATGATCCTTCAGATCAAATCTCTTGACAAACATTATACAAATCCTGTTCATCAATAATAAAATGACTTGGGTTTAGAGGTCTGGAAGATGAAGATAATATATGTGAGAGGAAAGGAGAGAATTCACAGAAATTATGAGGCTAAAAGTTCTGCTTGCAAAGACTGCACAAACAGAGATGATTTCTAGAAGCGTAGCACTGCTATTCTACTGTTCCAAATCAGCCAGTCTTTGCGTTGTTAGTATTAGAGTTTATGAATAAACAGAAAAGACCAGCCTGTAGCAGCTGGAAAGATGTCTTTCTGTTTTCCTTTGGTTTTCAGACACAAAAGGGCTCTCAGGGAAACCCTTATATTAGGATTTTTGTCACAGGAACATCACAGTCACTTTGTGAATTAGTATCTCTGGTCAATGTGGTATAAACTTCAGGGCAGATTTACAGATTACACTTCATTTTTCTGGAAGCAAGGCATTGTTAGGTTTTGATGGTAGAAGATAACTCAAAACACTCATTGAAGCTGCACGGGAGCCCACTAGGAAGCCCATATAACTTTTTTACAGCTGGAAAGAGTACATATCATAAGAGCAGACTCATACTGGACAGGTGTGAAAACCTGAGGACCCTCCCCTTTCATGGCAGGTTCACACCATCTGTTCTATCATGGAAGAATCTAGTCAGAGTTTGGGTTTAGTTGTTTGAACTTGCTTGAGACCTGTAAAACACACACCAATATGTTTAAAATCTTGTCAGTATGGCCTTCCAAGAAAGAGAGTGCCAGACCTCTGCTTCTTTGCATCTGACAGAAAATTTTTCAATGGGAGATTGCAGTTCTTTTCCTATTGGTCCCAGTCGGACTTAGAAACATTTTGGGCATAATGGATGTGATAGCTAGTTTGACAATCTGGTGAATATTGCCAAAAGATTCAGATTTCTGGGTGTCCTGTTTAAACTAAGTCAGTTGGCTTTCCTTTATTTATAACAGATTTCAACAATTGTGTATTCAGAATGTCAAAGGTAAAACTCTCAGCTGAGGGTGATTTCCTTCTTTCCCAAGCAGCAGCAGATCTACTCAAGTCAGCAGGAGGCACCATCTTGAATTAACTCAGAATGTTATTGCACTTTTTTTATTCTTGTCACTTTCATTAACCTAGAGGTCTTAAGGTAAAACCAAATTTCCATTGAACTAAGAAGAAAACCTATGCTATACAAGAACATGCACATAAATAAATAGAACAATATTGGTTTTACTTCTCAGAGAGGGAACAGAAGCATACAAAAAAAAAAAAATTGCAAAAGCTCTGGGCAGTGTAGACCTGCAAACTAATCCTGAATTCCTGAGTCTCATACCTCCATCCTAAGTATATAATAAATCTTCCAGCCTCAGTCAGGTAGCTTCATGTCATACATTTGAAGGGAAAATGCCAAAAACCCAGCATGCTCATGTTTTTCTTACCTTGCTGAAAATACATTCATTGTGCAGCTAATGCATTTCCAGTTGCAATTGATTTCTGAGCCCTGATTGAAATCCAGTAACTCCTTGTGGCTCCAGTAGACTTTGGGATGTTTTCTGAGCTGTCTGTGGCAAGCAAAACCTTGTCATTTCCATCTTTGGCTGGCTTGTCACAACTTTTACACTTCGTGAGAGAGTCTCATTTTCATTGCTAGATGTGTTTTGAAAGTGCCTTTCCATAGTGAAAGCTGAGGTCCATAATGGACTTCATTAAGGTAGAACTGTTTTCTCCTAGGAGGCTTCAAAGCATTTTTCTCTGTACTTCATGCTGCTTTAACTGGCAGACAGGCATGCCCTTATACAAGAGGGCATTCTATAGATAGATGTTTCACACTGAAAAAAATTTTAAATAAAATATCAAGTAAAATACAGCTTTCTAAACTATAGTCTGCCTGTCACTTCTCTTAGTCCATTAGCTCTGAAAAGTACAGAAAGATGGGTTTTCTTTTACTCATTCCTTGTAAGCAAGTGCTATTTTTGAAGTTTCTTCTAAAACCATGTTAACAGGGAAGAGATTTTTAGATTATTTCCCCTCTGCTTCTCTTTTCCTGCTCCAAAGCATGGTGTTTTTTTATGGTTTTATCCTTAGATTTTAGAGTCATAACTGAACTTCACCTGAACTTTCAAGATATCCAGATCTCCTTATGAGGCTGAACTTTCCAGTTTGATTAACACCTTTCTCAAACCTCCACCTTCATCTTAGTGCATCAGAGATGGCTCTAACATTGGTGGCTCAGTGCCAAACCACTAGGAAATGCATTAAGGAGGGGCTGAACACATAAGGCTGATAAAGTGTGGAATTACTCTGTTATCAGCAAAAAGAAAGCCCAGACAAGCTGGTGGCAGCAGGAGTTCCACTTATTACTGCAGTCCAGATGCAGCTGTTCGTGGTTCTGTGTCACTTTTCCTGCCATTCCACCAAAAGATCTCCTTTGCTGAGTAGTGATGGTTTCCTCTTGCTATTCCTGGCTGTGGTAAAAAACACGATTAGCTCTTTTTGTACAGGTAACTAACAGGGCTATGAATTGGCAACTAGAATCACAGGGCACAGGATCTTTTCCTGAAAAAAAATTTCTTCCTCAGTGATCAAGACAGCTCTAGACATGCCTGGATATGAGGAGAAACAAGGATGGCAATGGACCATGTGTGTTCTTAAATTAAAAAGATCCTATTTTCAGTGATTAAATCAAGTTAATAATCCAAAGGCTTTTCTTTACGTGGCATGCTGATGGGACTCTTTTAGATAGGCAACTTAATCTATTACTGCCTGAGAAAAAAAGCTAACCCTCTTCATTGTTTCACACATCTTATTCTACTCAGGATTAGCAAACAGTAGAGAGTGGATGGCACAATGGTCTCATCTGTTCATCCATCTGACTTCTCAGTATTGAAGGCTTTAACAGGACTATGCTGGTGTCCCAGATGTGTGGGAATAAGCAAGGCTGTACCCTAATTATCGGTTCATCATCTGACAGAGTCTGGCAAGGTGAATATTTGGAGAATTATTTCTGCCACCCATAAGAAAATAGCAGCAAATATAGGTGCATGAATGTTAGTTTGGAGGTAGAGGAAAGGGTTGGACAATTCAGGTTTCTGGTGGTGGGGAAGGAGGCTTGAGAGAAGAATATGCCATTTTCTGTTGGAAAGACCTCTTCCTGTGTTTAGTATTTGCCTTATTAAAGGTGATACTGTGTTTTTCAGATGCCTTCATCTGTGACCACCAGTTTTGCTACTTCCCTGTCAAAAAAGGTCAACCTTCTGCCTGCTCTGAACCAGTTACTACCCTTCTAGTTTGCTCAGCCATCATTAACAGTAATCAGTGAAGGGAAGAGCTGTCACAGTCATGACTGAGATGCGTGACACGGGTACTGCTCAGTCTTTGGAAGACCATCTTTCGTGAGACTCATGCAGGGAGTGCTGCTCATTGCTCAGTTGGATGCTCTCTTCCTTGTCAGTCACTCCCTACCCTAATATCATGGCACAGTGAGAAAAAATTGAGGTTTTGTGCTATTTGCGCATGATGTTGCTTTGGCCATTAAATAGCTACTGCAGGATACATTTATCATTTCCCTGCCTTTGCATACAGCCACACATCCAGACAGAGAATACACTGTGTACTAAAAGCTACAGCCATTTCAACCTTGCAGTGCTGAAATCATCCATTCCCACTTCTAGCTTTGCAAAGAGTAGCTAGCTGTTCAAAATAATGGACTGAATAAAAGAGGGGAAAAACTAAGCTGTCCACTCATAAAGTACTGGTCTGTGATTGAGGGCAGCTGAGTTCAGCTCCCAGCTTCCCAGTTTACAAGATGAGGCACTCTCTGTGGATTATACTGAGCCAGCTGATGCTATGCACGGGTTTTTGGTCTTCTCTAAATGAACTAATGTTATTCTTGAGCACAGTGTAGCCCTGCCTGTGTTGTCAGTCATGCTTGAAAAAATTAGAAAAGCTGGACTGATTTAGTCTGCATGGAGGGCATCCAGGCCTGGACTAATGCGGGCTATGATGCTCAAGGCTCTGTAGACACAACAGTTTACGTACAGCTAATCAGGGTATGCCCAAAATGTAACTTCCTTGCTTGGAGTTTTTATCCTTTCTATGTCTCCAGGCAAGACATGTACCCCAAATTATGAAACAATATGAATTAGGGATTTAAATATCTGGACTGATTTGTAGAGATGATGTGTAATCCTATGTCTCATTGTCTTAACCATGGACATTCACCGGAAAACAGAAAATGAAACCAGAGCAACATAGTTTCAATTTTACTGTTTTAGACTTACCTGCACTAGCAATGATGAAGAGGTGATTTGTCTAAGTCTGTGGGTGCTTGAGGTACACTTATTGAAAAATCTGTATACCAAATCAAGCTATAGAGACCTCATTATTGATTTATCAATAATTTTTTATAGTTTAAATTAATTTCTGTCTTAGTGTCATGGAGGTAGTAGACTCCTTTGTATGCAGTCTGTAGCTGAATCTCCAATGACCAAACCTTGCCCCTGGTTTCAATGATGGAAATCAGTAGTAACTCTGTTAAAGTTACCAGAGTATTTCTGATTTTATCTTAAGGCAAATGAGAACAGAATGTGTTTTTTTGCTGCCTGAGTGGAAAGTTATATGCTTTAACAGGTTAATTTAAGGGAACAGGTAGGCTAACGCTGACAAATCATTTTTATATTGCACCTACTAATACGCTTTACATTTTTACACTTAAAATACAGAACAGTGGAACCACTTGGCCATGTGGGATATAATAATCTTAGAGGTGACAACTGAACAATGGAATCCAGGCCAAAGCTGAGAAAATTATTAATTCAAATAAGATTGTAAAGTTACCTTTTAAACTCTCTTTGGTTTAAATGTCCATCTCATTTTACTTGATGTAGTAGGTACAGCACAAATTTACCTTTGGAGTTCTTCCAGAAAACTCCTCCTGTATCTTTTTTTCCTTTACTCCTGAGTATTTTGCTGTTCAGTGCAGCCACATTCCTGGTTTAGGAAAGTGGTTGGGTTTTTTTGAACTGTGAAACACAGTTGAGAAATTAGAGGGAGGATCTTTGGGTTTATGAGAGTGAGAAGCAGTTCTTTGTGATATGACATCCTGTCACTATCCTCCAAAGCATTTTCCGTAAAGTCTACAGTGACAAACTCTTGTTTGCTTTCTCAGGAGATGCATTTTCCTCAAGTGCCTTTCCCATGAAGAAGGTTTTAACAGCTATCATGGTTATTTTATAATTGTATCTAATTATGTAATAGAGTAGAGAATCTAGAAACAATTAGAATAGAAATTATATCTAATTCTATCTGTTCTAGATAGGAATAGACTGGAAATACTTGAGAATATTTAATGTGACCAAGGATAATAACGGCAACAAGAAAACCTTCTAAAGGTAGGTCTGTTATAAAAAGAAGAGTATGGAAAATGTGGGCCCTCACCATAAGGAAACAGGTGACCTAATTATACAGGACATGGAGAAGTTCTCAATGACTTTTTTTTACCCCAGTATTCACTGGCAAGTGCTGCAGACACACACCCCAAATTACGGAAGTTAAAGGCAGGGCCTGGGAGAATGAAGAACCACCCTACTGTAAAGGAAGATTAGTTTTGAGACCATCTAAGAAACCTAAATGTGCATGGGACCTGATGAGAAATATCCACGGGTCCTGAGAGAATGGGCAGAGGAAGTGGCTAAGCCACTATTGATTATATTCGAGGACAGCCCAGTGAAGTTCTCCCTGACTAGAAAAGTGGAAACATAATGCCCATTTTTAAAAAAGGAAATAAGGAAGACCTGAGAAACTACAGGCCAGTCAGTCTCACCTCTGTGATTGTCAAGATCATGGAGCAGATCCTCCTGGAAACCAAGCTAAGATGTATGTAAAATAAGAAGGTGATTGGTGTCAGTCAACACAACTTCACCAAGGGCAAATCATGACTTACATATTTGGTGGCCTACAGCAGGGCTGCAGTGTTGATGGATAAGGGAAGAGCTACTAATATAATCCAAAACATTTGACACTGCCACACAACATCCTTGTATCTAACGTGGATAGACATGGATTTGGATGGACCACTTGGTGAACAAGTAATTGGCTGGATGGCCACACTGAAACTGTTGCAGTCAATGGCGCTATGCCCAAGTGGAGAACAGTGATGACTGGTGTTCCTCAGGGATCAGTACTGGGACTGTTGCTGTTTGGCATCTTTGTTGCTGACATGGACAGTGATATTGAGTGCATTCTCAACAAGTTTGCTGATGACATCGGGCTGTGTCATGCCACTGATATGCTGGAGGGAAGGGATGATGTGAAGAGGGACCTTCACAGTCTTGAGAGGTGGGCCTGTGTGAGTGTCATGAAGTTCAACAAGGCCAAGATTCTCCATGTGAGTTGGGAAAATGCCAGGCACAAATACAAGCTGAGTAGAGAACACATTGAAAACAGCCCTGGGGAAAAGGACTTGGGAACGGCTTTAAACTGAAAGAGGGTAAGTTTAGATTAGTTCTAAGAAAGAGATTATTTATTGCGAGGGTGGTGAGGCTCTAGAACAGGTTGTCTAGAGAAGCTGTGGATGCCCCATCCCTGGAAGTGTTCAAGGCCAGCATGGATGGGGCTTTGAACAACCTGATCTAGTGGAAGGTGTCCCTTCCCATGGCAGGGGGGTTGGAAACTAGATTATTTTTAAGGTTGTTTCCAACTCAAACCATTCTATGATACTATGATTATATTTGGGTATGGTGGTGGGATCAACCCTTCACAGTGCCCATTTGGCCAGACATAACAATTGACAGTTCTAAGTCCTTTGTTCAAAAGACAATTAAAAGCGGCTCTAATTCTTGGAAAATATTTTATTTTTGCTGCCTTGAAAAGGCCAGGATTTAAATGTTTTCCTGATCTGTGGCCAGAAGGCCTACTCCAGAATAGCCCCCCATCAAACCACTGCTGAACATACTGGTTCACTGTATGTCTATTGAAAAATTGCTGCAAGCTTTATTGTTCAGTAGCAATGAGAGTGCTGTATAATTAAATTAGAGCAAGGCAAACACTGCAAGAAGGTTTTTGTGAATAAATAAATTTATTCCATTTATTTCTGTTAAGACTAAGTGCTGATCTCTTGTGTATTCACTTGCTGTTGCCACCTGTTTATTTTGCAACTGGCACAAGCTTGAAAGGCAAATTTCAAAGCCACATGCATACATTTTTACAAAATTCAGAAATTTAAATACTTACATACTAATATTTGCATTGCAAGTGATCATCTAATCAAGGAAAATGAATCATTAACCTTTTAAAGATATTTGACTTGAACTCCAAAATATTTGTGATCAGTGTTAGACTTCAAAAATTTGAAAAAATATCTTTAAAATACAAATGTATGCAAACACAATTTCTTGATAAATATTTAGTTAGCAGGTTAAGGAAGTTCTCCTCAACACATATACCAAATAATAATAGCAATAAAACTTACACATACAATCTTCCCAATGTGTTGCCACAATAAAAATGTAAAAAAGAGAAATGAGAAATAAGGAACTGTCTTAGCACATATAATTCGCTTACTATTTCCAGATTGATTTTCCACCCCTGCTGACATCTATTCTTCTTGATTTTTGTGATTCTAAGTTTAAATTTCTTCAGGCCATACAATATCCATCATGTCCTTTGGGAGCCTATTCTTCAATCTATTTGACCAGAAAAGAAACAATTTTTTTTCCAGATTTGCTGACTGAATTTTCCTCTGCTCAGTATTATTCAGTGACAGTGGATTATATTTCCTTTTACAGTCTTAAATAATTTATTTTATCCTTGTTATTTACAGACTTTGCCTGGTATGACCTCCTTTTAGCCTCCTATTCTGTTCTTTTAATATTTTTTTTTGTGAGTCCATCTGTCTCTTAATCATTTGTTGCTGCATTTCTCTGAGTCCTTTCCAATTTACTGGCATCTTTCATACTCTAAAAGGCTTGTGACTTTACACAGTATTCTTAGGGCAGGCAAACCATCGATTTAGCACATCCTCTTTGGTGCAATGCTCTTGGCTTTCAAACACACAGCATCTACTTTTGCTGTCAGGATACCTTCAAATTCCAGTGCACAGGCAGCTGTGAAATAGGGAAAGGAGTGAACTGACAAGAGGGTCTTTGCCCTCTGGAGACTCCCTGGTCAACATTAGGGTGAACATCCTGAATAAAGAAGTGTATCAGCCCCAATATTCAGAATGGCTTCATTTTACATTCCCTTTTCCTCCATTTGCTCACCAGCAAGTCCTTCCTATTATCCCCTCCTCGAAGAAGCAAGTTTTTTCCCCACCAGCACTGTTTTTTTCAGACTATATAGCATTAATTAGTAATTATAATAGGGCTGGGCTGGTAATTCTTACCTTTGTTATCAATTCTGCCAAGCTTGCCAATTCTCCCAGCTATTGCATATAATGTCCTCCAGATTTACATTCACTACCTACTGGATCTGTCCCAGGTCAGGGTGGCCCGTACATTGCTCCCCTTTTGTTACCTGTGGCATCCCACACTTCCTCATTTTGTTGTCTTGTTAGCAGCACCACAATTCAGAATTAGCTATCTGCATGCCTCCCTTAGCACATCTTATTATGGATGTTACACTATTTTCTGTTAGTTTAGATGACAAAACTGGGCATTATGGTAGAGCTAGTAATCTATTCCTTGCAGCACTCTCTACCTCCTTTACTATCATTTCCTCTGGAGTGATTCAGCCCTATTGCTGGTGCAACACAATTTTCATAACTTTCAGCTCTGGCTTTCCCATTCTGACCATCAAAAGTGTAGTGATGTTTTAGGAAACCACAAGAGTAGAAAGTCTGCATCAAGAGCCATCAATTTGGTAATTTTCGATCTCTATTAATTTGGTTCATCTGAAATGTTCATTCTTTTTTCATAAAAATTGGGTGATTTTAGGGTTAAAGATGGAAATAATGCTGAGCCGTTGGAGTTTTAGTCCAGTTCCAACAGCTATTCTGCGTTACCATGGGCAATGCACTGTTCCCCATCTGTACAATGAAATATTAAACTTACATAGTCTCTAAAGACTCTGAGAACTCTAAGGAGGGGGTGTGAAAAATATTCAGAATTGTTACTGTTGGAAATTTCTTTGAGACTTCCTGTCACTCATGCATTTTAATTGCAGCCGGTACAAGATGGTTGGTGATCCATACAACCTTCATGGACATGCTTACAGTGGCAACATGCAAGAAAACACATGCCATTAACAGAAGCATCAGCTATTCAGAGAGATGGAATAAAAGGGTGGAGGATGTGCCAAGAGCTGAGACTAAGCTGTTCGTTGCTGAAAATCCTGAACACTCACAAGATGAAACATTTGTCTTCTTGCCACACAAGAAAAAGATACGGTAGCTTGCTTGTATTTTATGTTTTGGCTAATATCCTGATATCTTTTAATGAAAGCTTTGAAGGTCAGTTGAGACTCAATGGATAATATGGTTTTCTCATGATGCAGTGAGAAACTTTCCTCCACAGCCAGTTACCGTAACAAATCTTACTTTTGTGAGCCACTGTCAGTCTCATTTAGAAAAGAAAAGGCATTAAGTTCTCATTCCTTGGTTTCAGTTTATCCCAAAACTCCCATGTATTACACTTTTTAAAGGAGTAAAATTAGTAAACATTATCACTTCTTTTCAAAACAGTATTTTATTGTGAACCATGTTGGGGAATGTATATGTTAGTATAATAGAAGTATTATATTTAAATAAAAAAGAAAATCTCTGTATTTTACTCCTTTGGATACACTCTTTCACATGCTGCACCCCCACTCTCTGTGTATATGCAAAAACATAAATTTCGCCTGCTGCTGGTTCTGGCAGGGACTTCTAAAGATGGGTTTGCTTTCTATTCCCATGGGAGACTGAATAGAGAAAAGGAAAAGATGATGCAAAAAATGTCTTTTTAAGTGGATAGCAGATAACCTGATGGCTTACCCTATAAGACATTGTATTAATAGGCTTTGGAAAAAGGAAACACTGTGAACCTGTTTTGGTCTTCTTAGACCAAGAAAAATACCACTGGCTAATAAAGAGAGAAAAATAAGGTACTTATAGGCTAATAATTCACTGTGGTCTAGAGAGGTTTATATCGTATTCGAACACTGATGTTCAGAAAGGAAGGACAATCTTTCTTGCTTCCTCTGAATAAAAGGAATTGTCTTCTCTTAATGCCTCTTGCAACTTAATTGATAAATTCTTTCTCCTTCAACCTGGTTTCACTAGTGGTTAGTATGTGTGCCACATCCTTAGCATTTACTCTCTGTGCTGAAGTAGAGAAATATTCAGAAAATGAAAAATTACTGAAGACAAGACAGCTTCTGAAAGGTGAAAGAATCTGCAAGCATATCCCATTTACCTGGCTCTCCCAAGAGTGCCAGATTTGAATGGATGTGTGAAGATTTTCTGGAAGCATTCCAACATGACTGGGTTTTGCTTAGACAGAAACTTCATGCACTGAAGTATTTCTGTGCTGATCAAAACCAAAAAACAATGTAAGCAGGAGGTAATACAAGTCTTTGTTTTTGTTTGTGAACCTCAGAGCAGCTTGAAGTTTGGCCTGAATTTTGAATAAATGTTCAGGTTTTGTATTTTATTAATTCAGAGCAGTTAATCTAGTCTTAACAGCAATTCCACATTTCCATATAAAAGAAAAGAATTCTCAGGCATGCCCTCCCTACATTTACTCTGTTTTTTGGCTGCTAGAAAGGCTGGAATAATTAACAACTCCTTTTATTTTCTTCTTATTTCTTCTCCTACTCTCTCCAGATTCAAAGGATGGGTTCGTCCTCTCTTTTGAGTTGTTCTTCTTGGCGAGGCAGAGTACTGGATATAGAATAAAACTGTAGGGTAAGTCTAGGAGGGTATTTTGTTTACTGGAAGTATGTGAGCAGCTAACTCGACATTCAGGAATCCTCCTGGGGTAGGGACCTGCCCTATGTGCTGAGAGTACGCACAATTGTGAGTACACTACAGGCATCAGCTTCATTTCAGCTGGAAGATTATTGCTGCCTCCCTCAGCAAACAGGCTAAACAATCTCTGCATCCAAAGGGAAGGACTCTGGGAGCCAGGAGCAGGACCCTGTGAGCTGACCACAGAACTGGGTCATTTCTCAGTCACATGTGGGACGCTCCTCTCCCTCTTCCAATTTGACAACGAGGCAAGTAACGCCTGCTTTGAGGTGACATGGTGAGGGTGATGTAACTGCAGCTCTTCTGGGAAGGTCATTGCCTAAGAGAGACCAAGTGTAGGCTCGTACACAAGGATACTCCGTGGCATGAAGCTGCTGTGAGAGCAGAAGGTGTGGAGCCAGGAATGGGCCCTTGAAGAGAGCACATGGAGCAGAGCAAACAGGGCTTTGCCTCTGCCTAGGGATGTCCCTCATTGTACAAGCATCCTGAGGGCCACTGACATCCCTGCTGTTTTAAGCCTGTGCTCTGCATTAATAACCTGACTCTATCTAGGCATCTTCCCAGGAGCCTTTTACAAGTATGACCAGGAAGAGCCTATGCATGTGTGCCAGAGTTGTATCCTGCCAATGTGGGAGCAGTTGCTGCATAACTGAAATGACAAAATCTGCTTTCAGCTGCCAAACAGCTTGGGCTGGCTGAGTCTCTGCGGGGGCTGGAGTCCCAGCAAGCCGGCTCGGGGATACTCTGTGACTGCTGTAATTCAAGCGCCCAGAAGACATTTCCAGTGAAAGAATCCGATTTAACATGGGCATTACCTGCTAGAGCTGCACTGGGAAATGTCAGCGAAGATGAGTTTTGGCTAATGTGCTCAGTACACTTGGTAAAGGGCAATGCAAGCTAAGGCTAGGCAGACTAATAGCTGTGATGGCGTATCATGTATCCATGATTACTTTTGCTAGTCTGGGAAAGATAGGCACTTATTTATGCCAAGATAACTAATGGCTGAGCTCTCATTTCCTTTGCTGTTTTTGTCACGAAGATTGGACTTGGTCTTGTTCCTACTGCTGCCTGCAGATTTGCTATGAAAAAAGCAGATGACACAAGTTTGGATGTCAATAGTAAGCAGAGCTCCCATATGAAGCACACATACTTCAGCGTGTTGTAATTAGAGCACACTAAGGGAGTGCGGTGAGCAAACCATTTTTATTAGTATCATTAATTTGCTAGTTTTAGGAGGAAAAATTACAAAATATGCTTTTTAATGTTCTAATTGCCTTCAGATATACTACTCTAGGTACACAGAAACAGTGGAATGAACAGAGACTAGAGCTAAGAGGGAGCTGGAAGCCATCTCAAGAGGTCGTCTTAACTTATCCTTTAACTCCAAAGCAGAATCAGTTATACCCAAAGCAACTCTGTCAGGCATTTTTGCTATCTGTTCTTCAAGAAATTCAAAGAAAAGGTATAACTGCTTCCTATGGGAAATTTCTCCAGTCCTTCACTAACTTTAGTTAGAAAATTTCCCTTAGTTCCTAATGTATTACCTTCTGTCCCATCTACCAGGTGCACAGACAGATTAATCCTTTATTCCTTGAAGGATGCTTTTGCATTCAACATTATATTTTTGTGATATCTTTTATCTAAGATGATTAATTCCTTTTTTTCCTTCATTTTTTTCTTCTTTAGTTTTTGTGTCACCTGATTTGGTCCTGTTGTTTAGATCTCTGGCCTTCTGAATCTCATTGGTCTTTTCAAACCAAATGTTCCCTACTCTTCTTGAAATCCAATGCTTGAAACAAGAATCAGTACCCCAGATGAGATCTTATGAACCGAAGGATTATTTTCAGTGTCAGAGGTCATTTCCTTGCTCATACACTTAATAGTGACATTAGAGTTTGGGAACTTTTGATTTCCATAATATGCCACAACTGGTAAAAATTCATTTTGTCATCCACTGTACTCCTAAGAATGTTTCTTGTAGAGTGAACACTTGGTCAGTTTTTCTCGGTCCTGTCTGAAGTGAAGTATTCCTGCCTAACTTCTAGGACTATCTTGCATTTGAGTTTATTGAATGATACATTTCTAATTTCAGACTGATTTTCATTTTTGCAAAGATCACTTTGTATTCTGTTAATGCTTTTTAGAGTGCTGCAGCACCCCTCAGATTTATGTCATCCGCACATTTAGCAAGTGTACTGTATTCCATCACTGGGTCTGTGAAAGGAAGTAGAGAGCAGGATAATACCAGACTCTCTGAAACCATACTTGAGACATGTTCCAGTATGACAGAGGACTACTAATTAGATTTTGCTAAGACAGGTCTGTAATAATTAATGAGCACTGCTTAATAGTAAAAGTATGTGGTGAGCCTACCTCTCAAGGAAAATCCAAAATGTTACTAATTTTTCAAACTGAACCTGAACCAAAACTATTGTTAAAAAGTCAATGATGAGCCTTGGACTAAACAAGTTCAAGCTGTTTTGGTTTTTTTTTTCCTGGAGTGGAAGTGAATCTTAGTTTTGGACCACTCTGTGGACCTCAGACTGGAATGAAATAGAAATTTGCAAATGAATCCAAACTGAAGCTTACTTAACATTGATTTAATTCACCTCATACAATAGTATAATATGGACTGCATTTCCTTAGCTAGCCCATGAAAATGCAAGGAGACACTGACAAAAGCCCATCCTAGATCAAGGCAAGCTATAGAATATTGAGGTAAGGAGCTATAGAATATTGAGGTAGCATGTGCTGCAATCAAAGATTGGGATGAGACCAGGCTCCTTAGTCACCATCTCACTTAAATGCAGAGACTGGGACTCAGTTCACTTTGTCCTTTGTCCCCATTTTAGCCCCATCTGTTCCTGCTTCTCCATCCACAGAAAGGGAAAGAAGAGAGATTTCTCCCTTGGGCATATTTTGGTTCTTAAATGAACTCACAGTCTGAAGTCTGTTGTTTTTGCCCAGTTTTTGTGTCACACCACCCAGCTCCATCTCTCACCATCACAGCAAAATTGAATTGAAAGAGCAAGAGCAAGTACATATCCAGTATTTGTAAGTTCTTCGTAAAATCAAGAATAACTATGTAAGGAATATAATTCTGCTGCCATTACACTATAAATTATGGATCGAGTTTTACATTGGGGAAGTAAAGCAAATAATGTAAATTGTCCCTTCTTTTGTAGCAGAAAACATGACAAGCTACCTTTAGAGATATTCTTTTTACATGTATGGATAGCAAAGCTCCAAGTGATGATCTTCAAGGCTCTGGAGAAGGTGTATAGGGCATGTTTGCAGACAATGTTGCTGAAAACAAAACACACCTCTGAGCCTTTCAAACTTTTCAGGACTGACAGCCATCAGATTCTTAAATGAAATCAAGAGAAGGAACTGTGTAGCAGAGTACAACTCTCCCCTTTGCTAGTTCCTATTGTTTTGCTGAAGTGTAGAGGGGAACAGACTTGGAGGATCACTTAAATGACTTAGACAAGTAGGAGTGTCAGGATTGCAACTGAAATGTGAATTTTTAATACTTGTTCCAGAACCATGATTTTTTTCCCTTCCATAATTTTAGTAACAATTCTACAGTTGCCACAACTGGCAGGTTATGTATAATTCATCATCACCTAAATTCTTATCTGATAATTTTTTTTCTTATTGTTAATTCTTAATTCTCTTACCCCTTCCCTGAGTTTCAGACAGAGCTAACTGTTCTCTTGGGAGATTAGCAAACTGGTCCATAAAACCTAAAAGTGACCCTGAATGCTAATCCACCTGAAATTGCTGGGAGGTTTCAGGGTATTTAAAGGTCTAGAGACATTTACATGGTGGGAGTTCAGCTATGAAGAGGACATTTTTGCCAGCACAACACTGGCAGTCTTGGTGGATGGGATACGACTGGGGAATAATCTTAGAAAAAAATGAGATAAATCTAAGCTCTAAAGATATTTAGGATGTGCCCAACTAGCCTTCTGCTTCAATAATTGTTGCCATCATGAGAATGGCACTTGCCAGAATCAAAACACTAGTAATACTAAAGAAGAAAAAACAGCCTGATGAGCCAAACCTCAGGTAGCTTTCGCTATGGTGGAGAGATGCTGGAGGCTCCTAGGAGTTTACAAGGGACCTCACTGTTGCTTGCTCTACTTTACTTAGAAGGAGCTCAGACACTAGGGAGGGTTAAATCTGACCTGAGGTTCAGAGAGTGCAAAATCTGGCAGTGAACGAGATCTTTGCTTGGGCTAAATCTGAGTATTCGTAAGAGTCCATGGCCACTAATCTCTCCCTCACATGGTCTGTATGGTTTCTGCTAGGAAAAAAACCATCTCACATCTGCAGCAGAGCACGGAAGGGCAGCTGTGTCTCTGCAGAGAGGCAGGAAGGCTTCACTTCCAGGCATAACACACAGAATGAACAGACCTCACTTCTTTACACCACCATTAGTTGCATACCCCCCAGTAAGTAATGCTAATTTATACAGAGCTGCCTAATGAAATCAGTGTCCATGCAATGATCTTATGCTTTACAACTGCTGCTAAAGGCTATTTGACCATGCTTTCCAAAGGTCAGTGCACAAAATCATAGCTGAAAGAAAAAAGCACTGGAGTAATTTGCTCTGTCCAATAAGGACGGTGGTGACCTTCCTTTTAAGGTGGTTTTAACCTGGTTATTAGCGATGTGCCTGAAGTTATCTGTAAGGACAGGCGCTTTTCCGTGATGCAAGCGAAGAATTCCTGCTTCTGTGTGCTTCAATCTGCAATTGTGGTTCCTGATTTTCGACTGAGTTAGGTTAAAACAAATGGCTCCTTCTTTACAGAAAATAAACATACAGTATCAATGACAATAAAATCAGTCACTGTTTCTGCAGGCAAGGCTGCAGTTGGAGGAAGCTGTGGTGCTGAGCAACCAACCCTCTTCAGGAGCCCCAGCACCTGGGCTGGGAGCTACACCCAGACCCCAGCAGGAGCCATGAATAGCTACAAGTAGATCGAGTTTTGGTCGTGACCCATGGGAAAATACATGTTTTTTCCAAGGGATCACAGATGAAGTTCAGACGAGATTATTTGGTAGCCCCTTCAACCCTCGTGCCTGGAGCATGTGAGAGTTGAGATTTATAATTACTAAATAAGTGCATGGCAGCGTCATACTGGGATTAAAGCCAAATGCTTTGCTGGAATTTTTCCTGCATGTGGCTAAGAGGTTTGTGCAGCCTCTGCTTTTTTTGCTCTTTTGTCTCCATGTGATCTTAGCACAAATTTCTTTCTGTTTTTTAAAGATTGGAGTCTGAGTTGCTATGATCAAATTTTTTGCCTATCTTTGTGATTTACAAAATGGAGTCGTAATGCTACTGTGTCCATAGGAAAGCTACTGATTTATTTTTGTGAAGTAAGTCAATGGTTTGGAATTTGTGGGCTACAGGTGTGATCTGTTACTTTATATTTGACAAACCTCTATAGGCGATGGAAACGATGAGTCACTTTCTGCTGAACAACACAGTACTGTCTAAATCAGTCAGCGAAGATATTTGTCTGTCCTTACAGCCTATAGCAGGAAGTCAGGCAGAGAGCTTCTTCTGCACACTCATTCCTAGATGGGCAATATTAAGGGAGATGAACTCAAACTTGTAGACAGTAGTTAAAATCTATGCAGACACTAAAGATGAAGAAGATCTCAGTGATTTTGATGAACCATTGAATTTTGATGATTTCCTTGTGTCTTTAGATGTCAAATATCCCTTAGGAATCTGAATTTGTTTTTATTTTTTTAGTCTCAGTCCTCATCCATGAAATAGGAATATTCTTCTTTCTCCATAATTTTTTCATACATGTTTAACCTTTTCAAGGGGCTTGTCTTGAACTTGTGCAACTTCAAGTACATATTTCAGGGTTCTGGATGCTATTATTAGCCAAACAAAAAATGGTGATGATGATGATAATAATAATAATAATTTATCACAAAATCTATTGCAATTCTGTTCTGTCCTTCAGCAGAAAGTCCTCACAGAGTCCAAGCAGAGAGCAGTCTGTGGAAAATCTCCCCTTCTAAGCCACGTGGTGCTGACCCCCTCTTATAAGAAGTGAGATTCCTGGAGATGTGTCATATGAGGAAGCCTTCCAATGTGATTATGCAAGTTTGGAGATGAACAGAAGGTGGCAATATTTAGATCCTAAAAAAGAGAGAAAAACACACTCCTGGAAAATGGTGTTTAAAGAAACTGAGTCATAATTCCAAAAGTCTACTTATTGGGCATACCCACAGACTTTTCACAACAGTTACAAGAAGTTTATTCACAATAGGTTGAAACCATCTCATCTTAACACTTATTCTTCTATTTCTTAGTATTGGCACCTGTTTAGCCTTTATACTATCTGTATATATTGCATGGATAGGGATTAACACATCCTAGGTCTTAAAATCAGCCTCATTTAAAAGGGGTGGGAGGATTTACCTATGAAGTAAAATACAGTATTAGGAGGCTTAGGAATCTTTATATAAAGAATGAGAAGATATTTTCTGAAGACAGAGAGAATGTATTATTAATGTGTCTAAATGCAGTATAGATATGTACAAAATATCCTGTTTTAAATTCACTTCCAAAACATCTTAATCTGATTGATGATCTCTAGCTTCTTATATTCAAATCAGTTTGAGGTGTGAGTTGGGTATCTTAAAAGGGAAATGCTGATCAAAAATATTGAAACTACTGTCTCCAGGTAGTTTTCATTCTCAAACCTCTCTTCATTCAAATCATAACTTTCCCGAAAGTTGTCTTAGAGTGCCAATAACACCTTTCTTTTGCATTTTGATTGTTTTTTTCAATTGAGTAAAATAATTTTCAGTTTGAGGAAAAATGCAAGGAAATGTATCTATAATTTTTGGGATTTTTTTCTCTGCTTTTGTGTTTTTATTATCCACCACATGGATGGGTTAGTTATAAACTACAAGCAAATATATGTTCTTGGAAGATAAAACTAAAGGCAGGATAAGAAGGAGGTGATGCTGATTCTAAAAGGACTACTAAGGCAAGGTACAGGTGATGTAAATATCAAGTATATGTTAAGAAGATGAAGGGAAAACTGAATGCAAAGGGAAGGCAAAGAAGAAAATATAGAAACTGTATGAGGAAAACTATGGATAATGTGTGGAAATATAATGGGAAGTATGCTATAATTCATATGCCCAAGTGTTCCATGTCAAAATTGTTGGAACATTGTTAGGAAACCCTAACCAGTATTTTCTGGAATTTTGGTTGCTTTGTCTTCACAACCTTTGTGTGTTTGTGTATGTAACATGTATATTACATAATGTGCCAGTCCTACCTTAAGTGAAAAGAGGACTTTGAATAGAATATAGACTTCCAATAACTATATGTGACAAACCTAGAAAACACACATTTTAAAAGATTATTTTTACAAAGCCAAACACACAGCAAAGAGAAGAATTTTCAGTGGTGTCTGTCCCTCTTTCCTAGTTTGTGCAGTGGGCTCTTTCTTTTTTTTGCTTGACCTATGTTAACTTTATTTGTATTGCCTCATGTTTCAAAGGAATGTGTCTGAAATACTCATTCTTGCATTATTTAGAGAGAGCAAGAGGAAAAAAACCAAAAGATTTGTTGGGACTGAAATCATCCAGTGAGAAATAGCAAACAGGGATGCCCTTGCTGTATCATAACTGGGATTCTTCTCCCAGAATGGATGGTGAAATCCTGGACATGTGTTCCAACTCCTGAGACAAGTGGGGTTGCAGGGCATCCAGGCAGTTCCACACAGGACAGCCTTTATGGTCTTAGAGTACTCACCACTTCACACATACTTAATCTTGAATAAGGCCGGGCAAGGGTATTCAAACATCATTAGTGGTGCCATTTATGCAGCAAGCATTTAAAAGTTTCACTTTCCTCTACTCTTCCTCACATTTCTTTTATCACCTCAAAGGGTAGGAAGAAATGTTGCAGAAGAGAATGTCTTGTCTTTTTCAGCAAGGATGAGAACAACAGAATCTAATGCTGATATCTGGAAAAGAAAGGGACAAACCTGAGAAGAAGCTATTAGACGAAGTTCTCACAATGCAGACCACAAGAATATGAGAAAAGGGAAAGGCAGAAAATCTGTGGATGGACTGAAACACCTGATTGTCATTCTGCAAACACTAACAGTCCAGCAAAGTATTTTGACAGTATTTGGGTCAAAAAGACCTGGGAAAGATAAAAGCTGCTGCCAGATGCTTCTGTGCTCCTACCCACTAATGAGTTCTCACTGTCAACTGTGAATAGATCAATTAATAAGTAGTGTTTTGAATTTATAAATCAGTTAGTGCTGAATGTTTTCTTTCAGGAAAGTTCACATTGGTTCCAGTTGCTTTCATAATTTGGCATTTGCTCATGAGAAGCCTTGGAGTTTTTTCTCCCTTGTAAAAGAGACTCTGGTGGGAAGCAAGGGTACTTAGTACCTTAAAGGAGGAATTCCTTCACCATCTGGGAAAAGTATTCCCGTGTAATGGGGGAGATTAGATTAGGATGTTACCATGGTAGAAAAGAGATTTTTAACTTTAGTCTTTTAACTTACACAAGGACACACTGTGAGGAGTTTCCTGCACATCTTGATTTGTTGAGTGCCTACTTGGTGCTGGCCAGAGATCTACCAGCACTTTAAGGCAACTAGAGACCTTTGTAAATGCAGCCCACAGCTCCTAAACATTGAGGTTTTCTTCAAAGAGTTCTTGTCTGCTCCTAGCTCCCACTATGTTTAATTCTATATGAAAACACTGGAAATTCTCAAATGAGAGAAGTCAGGAGAAATTCTTAGGGAACTCTGAGAGTCTGACACTTTCCAGCTTTCCAGAAGACTGTTCCATCTCTTTACCCTTGCTTTTCAGGACTAGAAGAGAGCAGAAATCGGTTAGATTAACATTTGGCAAAAATAGTTCCCACCAGGAGAAGTTTTAAACAGACAGATTTCCCAGCTGCAGGCCCTGATGGTCTGGATATTCTGGAAGGATGAAACTTGAGTTGGGGTTGTTTTTGTGAGTTTTTATGGGGGGAGGAGGAGTGAAGAAGGGAGTGGTTTGCATCTTTTTCTTGTTGGTTTTTGTGACATGAAAATGATTCATGTATAGGAGAGCAACAAAAGCCCGTAAAACCTCTGTGGCAAAAGTACAACAGACTTTGAATCTGTTATGAAACCGGGGATTGCAGCGTGTACACGGGATGGAGTACTCATACCAGTGCATTACACAGATGATTTGAATACCATCTTTCAGGAAACTTTCTGATTCTTTTAAGCTGTTCCAAAGAAACCCATTCTCCAAAGAGAGTTGAACAAACAATCTCTGTAGCAAAAGCTGGCCAAAGTCTTGTACGTGATTCCTCCAATCTTCACTTCTGTACAGTGTGACAGCAACAGAGGTGACTCAAAGCAGAAGAGTGTCATAATGGTTTTAGGCCTGCCCTACCGTGGCCCCTGTGTATGAAATCTGCACGGAGAAGCTGTTTCAGCACTGGGAGAAACAGATGTGACTGCAGTTCATCTTTACCAAGCTTATTGTAAGTTCTCTTAATAACAATGTTGGTGTTTCAGAAACTCATTGAAAAAGCATAAGGGCCAACTCCTCTCTCCACGCACTCTGTTTCCCATCCTAACTGGAAGAATCAGAGTCTCAGATGGTGTAAAGTGTTGTAACATCACTTATACCAATGAAGTATTGTTTACTCCATCAAAAGAGCAGATTCATAGGCACTGAGTGAAGAAAAGAGACAAAAAACCTCTCATAGAACATTAGAGTATTCAGAAATTACTGATTTCAGCAATCTGGCTTATAAAAAGTATTAAAAGAAAGCAAATATCACAAGCCATTGCTTAAATTTGCAGTCACACAAACTAGGGGATTCTACCCATTTTCAGAGTCCAAACATATTTAAAAAAATGCAAATCCACTCTGAAGATACAGTTGAATTTATGAAAAATGTTTGTGTAATGATCTATGCTGACAGCTCCCAGACCTAACTCTTGCAAAACATATGTGGTAATTATTTAGTCTGTTGTATCAGCAGCTTTAAACAGAGTGTTGATCATGGTTGTTGCTGCAATTTAGATTATTGTTTTTACAACTGCAGTATTTGGAAATCTTGCCAATAGGAAGTACTTTGATCAGTTGCTATTTTGCTGTCATCATAATAGAGCTCACAAAATAGAATAAGAATAAATTAGAATGAGCATATTAGTAGTGAAGAGATTCATTAAGTTTGGCTCTAAAAAAAAAATTCAAGGAATATACCTGTTTTTCTTAAGGTTCTATGAAGTGGTATTCTGAGTCACATCAAAAGTCTATGCAGCCACAAATGTTCTTTCCTGCAGGGTTCAGCTGCAAATATATAGAATGAATGTAAGAAACAGGAAATAGAGAGGGTGGTTCTCCATTGGTGCCCTCAGCCACCTTCTTTAGAATTGCCAAATGCTAGATGCTGTATCACTTCCATCAGATTTAACACCACACGAGCAGATCTTTCCCCAGGAGCTTTTTGAAACAATTTTGAATATGTTTAAATCCTCTCTTACCTCTACATCTTGCAATAATGAGTTTTGCAATTTGTTTGTAAATTGTGTAAAAGCAGTTTTATTTGTTGCTCTTCCTAATAAAAACATTGGGGCACCTCTAGTTCTTACACTCCAAATAGCTTGTAATTACTACTCGTCTGCTAGTTAAGATTGTGTAGACCTATTTGGTGACTTCCTTCAGTCCTGTTTTCCCCAAGAGCTGCAGGCTACATGCGCATGGAATCTGTTCTGTATTTTTAATCTCTCTTACCATGACTTTAAAACTACACCAAATTGTTTTTCAAATTGATTGAATTGGATTGTGTTCAAGATGTGAGCATGCCATGGACTTATAAAGCAGTGCAATGATACTTTCTGTTTCATTCACCATACAATTCCTAACAACTTCAAACATTACATTTGCCTTTATGAAAATGGCAGAGACTTGTGCTAATGTTTTCAGTGGAGTAGTAAAATATATTCTGAATTATGATAGATAATTTAGAAACCATCATAATTTATGCCTGTTTACATGGGAATTTTCCTTTGTGTATTCCTCTGTATTTCTTCAAAATCTCAATATTTTCTGCCACTCTGTTGTCTAGGAAAATAATTAATAAAAAAATCATACTTAAAAAAGTTGTAGTTTGTAAAAGTGAAAAATAAAGAGTGAGGCTATTCTGAGTCAAAATATTTCAGTCCAAAATTAGATATTAACTTTTTGATGAAATGATGTTTAGTTGACTCTTTCAGTCACTGTAGTGTTTCTTTGCAATTAGAGACTAAGGTCATTCATTCCTCTGTTTTTTCTCTCTGATAACATTCTCCTGGACAAGGATTTCAATATCAAACAAGTTGTATCTGAGGAATTTGCAGAGGAATTTTTTCAGGTGAATAGTGTTGAGTTTGCTCAAAATAAAATGTAATCAGATAGTAATTTTCTATTTGCTATTATGAGTTGTAGACTTTGGAATACACTTGTGCTCATTGAAACAAAAAAAATCATATGCTTTATATCAATCAGTGTTAAAGAACAGTGTAAATTCTGACTGTCAAATATTCTTAATGAGTCACTTAACAGCAGCTCCAGACAAGGACTCTAAAATCTTATTCTGATGCTGAACTTAACAAGCTGTCAGCAACCCACTCAAAAAGTGTAAAGTTAAATAGCTGCAGAATTGGCTTTCAAGATTTGCTCACCGGTTGTATTCGGCATCAAGAAACAATAGAATTGAGGAATGGTCTGCCCAGTGCTCAGGCAGGAAAAAATAGCAAAATAAATCAGAAACATTTTTTCCTAGCACTGACTTACTCAACTGTAATAACATTATTTACTTAATATTCCATTCTGAATATAGATAGATAGGTAGATCAATTTCATACAATTGTATTATTCCACGTATTTCAGTGGTCTACTTATAAGAACAAATATATAGGATTAAGGAATATTTTTATAATTTCATTTCTAAATAAGTCTTCGAGTAAGGCTAAAATATGAAGATTGTGAAAAGTTTTCAAGACAGAAGAGAACAGTTTTTTCTTATTGCAAGTCAGAAAATTTAAATGAAAGCAACAGATAATCGAGAAATATTACTTCCTTCCTGCTTTGGCTAGTTGTTACTATTGTCACCAATGACATCTTAACGTTTCTGGCAATTTAAATGATAATAAAAGCTACAGCCTTGTGAATTCTTTCATAGTAGGTAACTATTCTCTCTAGGGGGATGTAGATTATATGAGGAGAGAAAAAAACACTTAAGATAAAGAGGTCCATAAAAAAGTACCATAATACCTTATTTACTGTGGTAGGTTAATGGTGACACTGACATAGACTTTTACTATATTAGCATAATGCCAGCTTCCTCATTCGTAATTGGGTAACTAGCCCACAGTCTGTGTCCAAAACACCTGTATCTGCTATATGCGGGGGTGTGGAGAAACAAATAAAAACAAGGGGGGAAGGAAAAGGATTGCAGAAGCCTAGGGTTTTATTCATGTGACTGAGAAGCAAAAAACGGAGCAAATGTATGAGAACTCTCATTTTTGTAAAATTGCTGCTGCATTCAGCATTGCAGTGGCTTTGATTCGACCCTCACATCTTCAGATCTCTGGGAAATTAGTAATGTGAACTGTGATGCAACTGTATCTCTGTGCCAGTCAGGACACTATCAGTGACACTTTAAGCTTATTTTCCCTCTTCAGGAGGGCATTCCAAGGTCTAAGGCGTGTGTTCTCTGAAGGGCAGAGAAAGGTCGGGATACAGGCTGGGGTTTTGAAGTCAATGGCCGTACAGAACAGGATAGATTCGCTCTCTCCCTGCAAAGCAATCTGCTAGGAGGAATTGCCATTTTATTTTACTTAACAAGTTAGAGATGAGGTTTAACTGTGTCCTACTGCATGCCCACAAAAATTTACTCGCACATCCACTCACCAACATTTGCCAAGGTTACCACATGTAATATGTTGTATAGAAAAACAGGCAATTTTGGAGCAACAGGTGAGTGTTCTGACTTGAAATCCACCAGCTTTTCTCAGTTTTGCTGTATCTCACGCGAAATGGGCTTTCACACTGAATACCATATATTAAGTCTTTCAGATAAGCACAAAATATTCTATGTTTTTTTTAATGCCCCTTCTGCTGGTTAATGAATAGATGGCATTTGAAGTGGCTGTCTAAAGTGCTGTTGAACATGCTAGTAATTGATTTTTAGTTTATATTTCCAGAAGGATACATTTTTTTTTAACTCCTTCTTCAAATGAAATAATTCAGAACCAAACCTGAGGCAGATCTTCACTTGCTGAGGATATTGGCTGGCCAGACCTGGAGAACTGAAATAGAACAAGAACATACATACAGACAGAGTTCTTTTTCCTTTCTTGCCTTGCCAACATACATGGTAGGTGGACATACAGACAGGCTGGGCATTCCCAATTCCTGCCATTGCAGCTTCTCCCCCTTGTAACACTTGTTAGTGTACGACTGGGCTCCAAATCCCTTCTTTTGTGGCTGCAGCAGCCTAGTGAAGTGGTATTTCTCTAATCTCTGAGCTGACATAATCCCACCCCTGTCCTAGACTTGGGTTGAGAAGCTGGGTACTAAAAATTCCAAAAGCTTGTTATCACTGGCACAGAGTTTCTAAAATAACTTCTCCTTTGCTGCCTCCTCCAAGATGAACAGGAATATTTTGCAGCCGTCTCTGATGGAGCCAAGGCTAGCTATAATATAACTTTATTTTCTTCCACTTGAACAATGCAAAGGTGACAGGACATAATGTTACAGTTCAATCATGCAATTTTAAGAGGTTTCAATACCTGCTACATGCAATGTGAATGACTTTATATTCTATACCAAAACTATCTCAATTCCTTACCTTTGAATTTGGCCTCAGTGTGGGCCACTCAGCCTAGACCAAACATTTTTCCATTTTTATTTCCTCAGAAACAGGAAATATATGTGGTTCTGAGCACATGGCACCCATGTTTGTGTGCAGTGACTATGTGCTGCACAGACCTGGATGTTATACCAACATGGGAGCCTTAAAATCAGTCCCCATGCACATGATGTCATCTGGCTTATACTGAAAACATTCCAATCCCATCACCTGTACCACATTAACCATGGTGGTATTTTACCAGACCTGCACCCAGACCTAAATGCACACTTCAATTTGTTGTTTTTTAAATCACTAATTTCTTCCCTGTTTAGATTTCACAGTTCTCCTACTGTAGAACTTCAAACAAAATAGCTCGTGATATCTCTAAAAACTAACGAGAAAAGCTGATAGCATATTCATATTCATATGTGTATGAATATAGAACAGATAAAATGAGTAAAAGAGTTGATTCCAACAAAACACAATTTTTCACCTCCAAACCCAGCTGGCATGAAATGTAGCATGTAGGAATGCAGACAGTTCTGTTTATAACCCTGGGTTAAGTTGCATGCAGAAATGTGGGCAATAAAAATGATTACGCAATATTAGACCCATGAAAAACAGGTATGGATGAACACAACACATGTTGATACAATAATGGGTCAAGCAGTTGACACCAAAGGGCTGCAACTTAATTCCAGTAGTTGCTAAGGATATTCTGAGGGCCAGCAATTCCCTGAGGACAGGAGGTGTGGTGGTCCCCTGGGGAGGCAGGGCAGGACCTCATCATCCAGAGCTTATTCCGTCTCCCCAGTTAGAAACTCTGGGCAGCCAGGGGAAACAGTGGCAGCCCCAGTGCTGTGTTTTGGGCACCTCCCTGGAGATGGGAACCAGCCAAGGATGGGCTGGGATGTCAGCATGTGGGTGGGTGTCAGGATCAGGCCCAGGGAGGGGAAGCTGCATCAGACACAACCCTGCTGTGTGCAAATTAAAGCTATTGAGAATATTATCATGCATACAGATACAGAATGAATAATGATGTGTTTCTGAGAGATGCTGCACAGCCCTCAATGTTCACCCTGTTCTGAAAGTGGTGTGGGATGTGCTCTAGGCTATAAAGAGGTACTTGGTATCCAAGAGGTCTTAATTACTGTGACCACACAGAAGATTTGACTGCAGGAAGATACCATGCCATGAGAAACACATGTTTAAGTCAGTGTTCTGCTGTGTAAATAGGCTGTGCTGGATGAGAAAGCAATCAGCTGGAGGCAGAGTAGTGAGATTCCCTTGGAACTGATCTTGTGACCACTAATTAATTAGTAGTTTTGTAGTAATCTTTTATACTAATGATATGAGAAGATAATACATGGTTAAACAGTATCAGCAGCAGAGCAAAGGGCTGGAATTCCACAGAAAGAAAAAAAATTACTATCGACAGGTCTGAAATAATGGAAATGGGCAAATGATGCAAAATGCAAGGAGCAAACAGGAAATTCTCCTATAAACTCAGGACCATCCTTTGAAAATAAGAAATATATTTGTATATAGTTTTTAGCATTTCTGTCAAGAATCAATATGATATGAGCATGGAAAACTCAAATGTCAGCAAATGTTTCCAACAGGGAGAGGGGATTGCTAACACCATTTTGCAGGGCAGCTAGCAGGCTATACATATATATATATATACATATATGTGTATATACATATATATATATATGTATGCCCGTGTACAGGCACAGTCAGTCACGTAAAGGCATGAGACATGGAAGTAAGAACAGCTGCAGGGAAAGGAGGATTGGAGTAATCAGAAACATAATTTGTGAGAGGAGACTAGACAGGAGAGTGTTTTCTAGCTTGGCAAAATGAATGCTGAGAGACAACATGGTTGCTCTCCAGGAATTGAACACTAGACAGTAAGGTGCAGGACTTGTTAGCACACGATAGAATGTTTTCCGGCACTTATACTTTTCCTGTGAGCCTATGAACCACGCACTTGTTGGTGCTAGACGTAAGAACAAGTCATTCTCCTGGGAGACTGAAAGTCCAAGTTGAATCGTGTTCAAGGATTGAACGACACAAGATGCTTTCCAATGAAATCAGCTGTAGGTAATGGCAAGATCTAACTGTTGCTTTTGGCTCTGCTAATATGCCAGGAATGAGATCTGTTTTCAGAGCTGTCAGAGAAGTCTCAGAGACTGTCAAAGTGAGAAGTAGATTATGGTCTGCCCCGCAAACACCACAGGTACTTAAGCAGAAATGAGTTTCAGTGCCTCTCTCCTAATGTGTGAAGTGCAAGAAGTACAGGCTCTATATAGAACACTGACGTGCTTTGGCAACCCATACTGGTGACGATGGGGTAACTGGGGCATGGAACTTTCTTTCAGAGAAAACTCCTCAGTTTCTTATGCAGATTTCCTCCCTACAGTGTTATGTACATTTGTGCTCACACCCTCACCCAGACTTTCTGGAAGCTGCAGAGCTGATCTTACAGAGGATATTTCTGATTCTACTACCTGATCCCAGAAAAATTTAATGTGCCCTTCAACAAGTCTCATTTGGTGGCTTTAAGCTGCTTCAGATCCATATCGCAACTCAGAAATGAAAGAAGAGTAAGTCAAATACAAGCAATAAAACCCTAATAATAAAACTTTTATATATCACAAAATAAGTTGTTTGAGCTTAAGATATGTTCACATTTCTGAAGAAGCCCTTCTCCTATGCTTAATAAAAGCATTTATGTTCATTCTGTTACTAGACTCTATCAGAAAGCTACTTTGTACCTCACTGTACACAGTTCTTGAAGATTGGTTAGAAATTGCAACTATATAGGAGATCTGTTTTAAAAATCCCTGGTGATGGAAATTGTACGGGGCAGGTACCTACAAAGACGTGATCTTTTTAAGTTTTAGAAGACGTGAAAGATATGGCAGCTGGCAGACCACAGGCCAGATCTCATTCCCAGGGATGTGTCCAGGCAACATGTGCTATCCAACTGGTTTACTATCCTCTCTTGAGCTTGCTGGGCACTAGCAATAGCACTAGACAGCTGTTCTGCTGTGACTGCTGCAGCTATGGAAGTGGTGGAGGAGGTGGGAATACAGTTCCATAAGTAGCTGAGGTTATGTCCAGTTGTAATTACTTCAACGCAGCACAGCCTTGCCACTTGTGAAGAGTCTAAAGAGAGAGGAGAAGTGGCAGGCATCAACTTTGCAGAACTTGAAAGGAAAGGAAAGGAGAGACATTAAACATAACTCTGTCACATTGCAGCCATGAAGAGAGAGGCAGAGGACCTGGCACACGAGGTGCTCAGAGAGCTGTGGAAGATCGGTATCCAAGAGAAGTTATTGAATGTTTAATAGCATTTTACAGCCTGTACATTTGGAACAAAACTATAGAGTGTAAACAAGAACCAACCAAGACACTTTTCTGTCATAGTTCTTATAAGACAAAGCCTTTCAATCATGTGATTTTGATTTTTTGTTGTTGTTGTTGTTGTTTTGGTTTTGGATCTTGGGTTTTTTGTGGTGAAGGGAGGGGTGCTGGTTATTTTTTAGTTACTATCAGTAGTCAGAAATTTCTACACTGGAAAAAAACCTCTCCTACTTTACTGTCTGCTACAATAAGAAACAAACATATATTTAAAATTTCAAAGCCAACTAAAGAAACGGAGCCTTTTCTTTTGATGTTGCCTCTCCCTAAAACGTCTGGAAGTTGTATACAATTTTAGTATATGTTGGTTAATTATCCTATGAAAAACAGGTTTTCTGAAAATGTAATCCCTCATGTTTCATTTGGAAGAGCTGTTGAGCTAATTTCTAGTTATAATGTTTCATGAAATATGAATTGCTTGTATATGTCAGAAGAGAAATTCAAGAACAGATGACACTCATTAAAATATCTGATTGAAAGGAAAATTTTCATTGAAGAAGAATTTTTTGACTAAATTCTTGTCATATGCATTTGGTTTTTGATCCGGTATGATCTAGTTTAATACTGTATAATCTATGAGTATTACTCATCCATTACGAAAGCACCATTCTTACAGGATCAATGATTTTTTTTCCTATTTGTTTTGCAACCAGTGAGCAGAAAAAGGAGAAAATAGTGCAACATTACATGCGATATTTTGGGCCACTGGTGCCAAAACATTGTGCCACAATCAATCAGAAACTGATATCACAAGCTGGACTAATGTAACATCATTCTGGGGCCAAACGCAAAAACTTTTAAAGCTCCAAATGTCTTTGAAAGGAAAGGAAAATGTAACAGGAAAATGACTTCTATAGGTTGATTTACCATCCTATTTTTGACAGGCTGTATCATCCTCACAGACTAAGGAAATTTTTAGATCAAACAGATTCAAATACATCCAGAAAGACCGTGTGTGGTGTAATTTTTGGAACAAAAATTTATGAAAGTTAATACTGTGTGTCTAACAGATTTAAAATATGTAAAAATCCCAATATAAAAATTGTACCTTTGGAAATTTCAGAGTTGAAACACAAGCTGATTCCTCCCACTTCCCTTCCTAGAGCTCAGCATGTTGGCAAATGAAAAGCAGGTGATTTCATTAACTACAGGCATGTGAACAAAAGAAAAGAAGTTCTGTGCTTCAAGTCTGGAGCTGTGGGTATAAAAGCCCGGGCCCTTCCTTTAGCTGCCTATATGACTTTGGGCAAATCACTCCTGTGCCTCTATTTCTGTAACTGAAAGAAGAGTTTGCACTATCACTTTGTGAAGAGCTTTAAACACAAGCGGCATGTAAGAATATATTTTTACGTACTGGGTACCAAATGAGACTGTTCTCTTGTAGCATCCTTTTGAAACCACTGGAATCAATGAAGTCATATGGATAAACGTGAGGTCCTATAGATTCCAAGAAATAGCCAAAGTCAAGGACTTAACACCTATTTGGTTACGGTTTGCAGCATTTGTTAATTACTGATCATGGACGTGGACATTATTGCAGGATTTCCTGGCATATACGTCTATCTAAATGGGGTTTACTCATTCAGCCAAGTGAGCAGCTCACCTGATTTCTTGTTGGTGGAGGATAGTCCTGTGAGACAAACATAGCATCTTTATGGTCACATTTTCCTGCTGATTAAAGAGAACACAAATGTTGCCAGAACCTCCTCGGTGGAGCAGTCAGTGTGACCTTGGCTGCCTGCAGACACGAGGAAACTCCTGCGCATGTTTAACTGAAGTGGCACTCTGATTTCCAAGGCAGCTCTCAAACCACCTGGGCTGAAGTACACGAGCTGTGGTTTCAAGGGAAAGGCCCCACAGCAATGCTGAGCGAGTGATTAAGAGAGGGCACTCACATCTTCCTCCAACCATCTCCTCCAACTGGTTTTATTTTGCACATAGCTACTTTATAAATAAAGAAAATCTCATAAATAAAATCTCTTTTCCCTCAAAATAGCTCTGCTCAAGGGTAGGGTCTGTGTCAGGTGCCTCTACTTTTTTCTACTGTTTGGGTAGGGCTATATCCCAAGCTCAGAAAGAACAAGCAGGTGTGGAAAGAAGCTAAAACAACACCCACAGCCGTCAATAAAAATCATTGAGAGTTAATAAAGGAATTTACAGTTTGGCTTAGCTTGTCACTCCAATGTGAATGATACTAGGGAAATTTTATATAGAAAATTGTTATACTTAAAATCTGGTTTTTGTTTCACAATTAAAACTTTTTTTCCCGTTTCTTTTTCTTGCTTTTGTTTACAACACTACCAGAGAGGGAGGGAGGGAGGAAGGAAGGAAGATTGTCACATTTGCCATGTGTTTATTAAGACTGTTACAGGGGTATCAGTACAGAACTGTCTTCTTATAGCTTTCCTATGCTGACAAGACCTTGAAGGCATAGGAACTTCAACCTTCCACCTTTTCAGGAAAAATAATTAGCTAGAAAGTTAAAGACAATAAGTGTATCCCTTTCATACTTATATATGACTTTTCCAGCCCTTTGGGGAACTCTGAAGTTGAACAAATTCAAGAGAATTATTGAGAAAGCCAGAATCCTTGCACTAAAGAACTACCTGGATAATAATAAGTGACAAGGATACAAAGTTCAGCAAATGTCAACTATTGCTTTTCAGGTCATATGGATCTTACTTCTTTCTTTTTTTTAGCCTGTTTATTGCAATGAAGACATGACTGGGAACATTGTAGTAATAGTTTTAGTAGTTGTAGTAATAGTTAAGGCAAAAAACTTGGGAGATGGAGGGAAGAATTTCTCAATGTTTTAGAGGAAACCTAGGCTAAAAGTCTGTTCCACCCACCTGGAATTAGGTCACAGTGACTTGAAAAGAGGTCATTCAGGCTTATTCAAGAATGTAGTGGAGGCCAGAGGTTCCCACACTTCCGAGCTGGCGTACCTTATAAAGGACAAGAGGTGGCAGCTGGGTAAGTACGACCCATAATATCAAAAAGGAATAGGCAATTGATGGACCTGTATGGCATGGAAAAAAGCAGAAAATGACGAAAGTTGGGGGAAAAAAGCCAATTACAAATCACTTCCAAAAGGTATGAGAATCAGGTAATTTTTATCAAATCTTCTAAAGGGCAGTCTGTATGTTTAATTCTCTAACATAGGTGAGTGTTGAAATGTATGGATATCTGATAAATCCCCTGCAAAGTATATCAAGAAATATCTGAACAGTTAGTCTTTATATTCCTCAACTCCTATAAAGTCACAAAGGGACATGGTAGTGGTCAAGCTTTCCACCAAAACAAAATTAAATATCTCAGAAGTGGCTTTGCCGTATTGCATATGAGGTTCCTAGCAAACCATTGCTTCTCTTGGGTATGCTTTTTGCCAGACAAGAGTCTCCAAAGCTGCTGGCTGAGCAATGACTACTCCATGAATGGCTTGAAGTCATCTGTGTGCAGCTGATATCTCTGTAGAATTAGAAAATAGAGCCATCAGGTGTCACTTCAGGACCATTATCATATGGACCTCGATGTATATTAAGATTCAGTCTACACATTGCCTTGGATTTCCTGCAAATGGTACTTAAATCCTTTTGATAAAAATATAGCCACACTGCATACCCAAAGCATGATGTAAAACGGGGAAACTGGAAATTGTACTGATGGAAATAAGCCCACAAAACAGAATAGTTTGCATACTGCTAGGAGCTCACATTGGAAGGTCTTGGATAATTCCCTTTTGAGTACCGAAAGATTTAAAAGTAAGTCTGTAGTTAACCATCATCATTAGAGGGAAATACATTCTTGCAGAATAGCAAATGTGGTGACTGAATTTAGGAAGGAGGATAAAAGTGACCCAGGAATGATGCCTGTTCTTCTGAGTTCAATAGTATGTAAAGCTCTAAGAATAATTTTTAAATGGAAAGATAATTAAATATGAGTATAACATGGAAATGGGAGAAATTATTATAGAGGGTTGGAAAAAGCAGATTGTGGTATATTAATCTAGTCTAATTTTTCTGAAAGTAAGTGGTTTTCTAAAGAAAGAATGAAAATTTTGTAGAACTAATTAATCTGAATCAAAGCCAAGTATTTCTTAAGGAGTCACAAGGAAACTAGAGGAGACAAGCATTCAGTACAAAGCCTGAGCTTGGCAAGAACTCGTTAAAATGGAGGCAATAGAATGAGACCCATACAAGAAAACTATCAGGCTGGAGGGAGGTTAGCAGAAAGTTCATCAGAGATCTGTCTTGGTACCTATCTTAAAGACTGTCACTCCAAAAGTTGCTTTTGGCTAACTATATTGGGTTAACTAGTTAAGTACTGTTAAAATAAACTTCATTATGAAGAAGAAGGTGGGTGAGCTGGAAGGCTGCAGTAGTGGAAATGGAACTTCAAGTTGCAGACTCATTCACAGTACAGAAATAAAAGAAACTAGATTTCTACAAACAGGTCAGATTTCATTCCATTTAAGGGTCAGGAAACAAAAAATTGTTTCATGCACCAGTGAATCACAGGCTCAATATATGACAACTGGGCACAGTCCTATCTCGTCATGTCAATCATGATCATACAGGTGTGGTACAACTGTGAAACAGCAAATGTCTGCCAGGGAAAATATTTTCAATAAATATCAGCAAGCATCCGCCACATCTCTGTTAGGATCTTTGTGTTCAGTGCTTCGCATGGTTCTGCTTATTTGTGCTCAGGGAGGTTATAGCCAGACTGGAGGAGGTGCAGAGTGGAGATGAGAAAATGAAAAGTTGTCCTCTGAGAGGAGACTGACAGCATGATTGAAACTGGGTCAGTGTCTCACACCAGAGTGTATAAATATACAGCACTGGACGGTGCTGCTATTTCAGAGTGCCCTTCCTGTCCAGCTGAGGTTCTGCACCATTGACCACCCTCTTTGTTTGCTTTCTTCAAGTACTGTTCTCTGTCTTCTTAGTGCATGTGGGAGGGAGGGGGAGAAGCTATTCAGGTTTTCATCAACAGAAGTTGGAAATGGGCCTGAATTGTAAGACCAAATAAAATGTTTGGGAATGTCTGAAATAACCTAGATGAAGCTAGACATGTTAATGAAGTGTCCCACATGTTAGCTGTGTCATATCCCAAACCTGTCCCAGATAGCACACTTCCATATTCAGGCAAAGGTGAAGTCAAGAACAGCAATGAAAATGTCAGATTTACTGACTGAGATTTACTTGTTTAAGGTTTTAGATGAGAGAGCTATTCTGAGTTAGTTATTTTCTCCCTAGGATGGCAATGTCCAGCTAGCCCTTCAAATTTATTTCCTCTCCTGCAAAAGTGCCCCAAATTCCACTCTCCACTGAGTGCTGGGGTGCTAGCAGGTCTCATCAGCTTAGCTATAGGGTTGCTGTCATGTTGACATCTGAAATATCTCTCATATGATGAGTCCTCAAAGCTAAGTCACTCACTGCTAAGAGAAGCCTTTGCTGATCAGACTTAGTGGTGGAGACAACTTATTGTCTGTGTACTCCTGCATAATTAGAATAAGCTGTATGGGCGAGCAGATAGAGTTTACATAGAGGATGTATTCCACCTGAGTTGCTTTTTTAAAACATCAAGTTTTGTTGGAAGATTAGGCTCAGCATAGAATCTCAGTCCATTGAAGCCTGTCTGGAGGGGAAGGGAGAAACTTAACATTGGGCAAAAGGAGTTCTCCTTAGAAGGTATCAGACAAGTGCAGGTGAATTCTGGATTCAGGATTTACATGCATGGAGGAACCTTTGTGTGTGTACCCTCAGCTGGTTCCACTCTCTTTCCAAGAGATCTGAGAGGATTATGACAAGACTGGTTTCAGTTGTGGCTGTCAGCTTCAGTTAAGGGAGTGGGATCCCTTCCAGCCCTGACCAGTTCATTTTGTGTGGTGGAGGAGCTATATCAACCAGCAGAGCTGGTCTGGGGAAATAGCTGTTTGTGTACATTTGAAAACCCCACTGGTCATTGTGTCACTCTTATTTCTGGGGTGGTTAAAGGTTACCTATGAGCAACTTCTGATGAACCTGAGGGATGCATTTAATTTCTAGCATATTACATAGTTTAACTGGTGCTAAAAAAATGTTGGGACACATGGAGGATTAAAAAAGGGTTCTTAGTTAAGTATATCAACAGCCCTTATTGCATGATACATCTCAGATTCCCAGACATTTTCAGCTGTAGCTTTACTTAAAATTATTAACCGTATTAGACATCTATTACCTTATTAAATTTATTGCAATAAATAAATAAATAAATACGCTAGTAAATAAATAAAGCAAGGCTTGAACAACAAGGTTCATGTCACACTTATTTCTCCTAGCATGGAAAACAATGTGCTACTATTTCTGGGTTTGAGATAGATGGTTATTCGCTTTCTATTCTTGTACCACTAATGTAAAACCAGATTAGAGTCTTTCTGAAATATGTCCCTCTTTCTTGTGTTCCACTCTTCACATTATTAGAAGTACCCACATAAATGATTTATAATGTAATACTAGTTTCCAAAATGCTTTTATGCCTGGAACCATAACCTCAGAAGGTTGGACTGCTGTATTGCAGTGGGTTTAATTTGCAACTACTATGTCTAAAATATTGCTGGACCTGCTTGCATAAACAGTTACTTCAAATATGTAATGATTATGTGCAAGTTCATGCTTAGAAACAAAGAAAAAAAAAAGCAGGCACTTCTCTGAAATCTTAAACGTGTAAAGAGAGAGGAGAACCTGTATTAATTATTTATTTAAATATTTCAACAGTACCTACAAAGGTGAAAAGAGCTTTTATTCTGTCTAGCACAGTGCCTATGGTTTGAGTAGTTCACTTAGTTTTGCTGTCTGTTTTTGCAAGCTTTTATTTGAATTGAGCCAAGACTTTAAATAAGAAAGGAGATTATATATGGCTTTTTATTAAAAAGTATGAAGTCAATGGTTTTAAGTACTTCAGATATAAGCCCCCCATAAAATCTGTAGTGTCCTATAGGTTTGTTGTAAGTATTGAGACAAGATCTAAGTTTCACTCAGCACTAGAAGATAATGCAAGGGTATTTCGATCTATCGGAGTGAATAAGTGGCTTAACAGTGAATGAATGCTTTTCTGAAAATATCGCAGAAGCGTATTTCTACCTTGTAGTTAAATAGTCAGTCCTTGTTACGTAGAACATGGAGGATTATAGTTTTGAACACTTCAGTTAATCACACACTCTATTGCTTCTAATTGTTAGGAAAGAGATGCACGGTCCTACTCTAATAACCAACTGTATAATCACTCAAAACCCTTATAGGACTTGGAAAGTCCTTTTAGACGCCCTCTTATAACTGGTAGTTCAGCAATTCATTCCAGACATTTTACTAGATAGGATAAGCCCGTCATCTTTTCTTTATCCAGGCTACATTATTGAACTCTCTGGGCTCTCATAAACCCCTTCATTTGTGAAAGAGAAGAGAACTGAGCGGAATTCAACTGTTTCTCCAAAACCCCTTCATTTGTGAAAGAAAAGAGAACTGAGTGGAATTCAACTGTTTCTCCAAAAGAACACATTAAAAAAAAGTTCACTGAAGACTTTGTTTCACTGCAGTGTAGGAATTGATCCCCTCGTTAGACATTAACGTCTACTTTTTTTTTTTTTTGCTTTAATTTATATGTACTTTGGAGTGGTGGCTTCATTCCGAGGTCTTGCTCAGAGGAACGTTTGTTCTACTATGTTCACAGTATGTTCTACTATAATTATTACAGGTTTTGAATTGGTCCCTGCTCATCTCATTCCTCTCTTCTCACAGTCTGAGCACCAGTGGCATGAGTGCTGCCTGCTCTTTGACTCAGCCTTCCTGTTACTCAGCAGCCCTTCCTTACTTGTTATCTCAACAACACATTTCTGAATCCTGTAAAAAATATATTGAATGTCATCACTCAGATTTCTCTTTTTTCCCCTCAAATCTGAGATGAAAGGTATTGCCATTCTGCCTTGATTTAGATCCACTTCCTTTGTTAGGTATGATTATCTCATAGGATGGTTCAGGATGTAGTTCTCATGGGAGAAATAGAAAGAAAGAGAAATCATAAAAGTTCTCTGTGTGTAGCCACAATACATATAGGGAAAGATATTATGCACATGGAATGGGAGATTATGTTCCCCTACATTCATATATTCAGACTTAGCCTAAATACAGAGGCTGCCTCATTCCCTGTACTGGATTCTGATCACAGCTGGAATGTTACCACAAGCACATGTTATTGCGGTAATATCAGTATTGCTACACAATTAAGGCATCATTATGTTGAAAGAGAAAGTATCACAAAAAAAGAAAAATGACATAATTATTTTTCCAGCCTTTAGTTCAGAGAGATTTGTTGCTCTAATCTGATTATCTGAATTATTGCAGTTTTACATTAGTGTTATGGAAAATGAATTGTTTTGGGGGCTGTACTCTGCATATGGATTCCTAGGTAAATAGTCCACTGATATCTTGGTCCTTTCCTTTGGAAAAGCCCTTTTTAAATAACAGAAATCCTTGACTTATAAAAGTCACACCTTATGTGCTCCTCCTCCTTTGCAAAAGACCTTTGTTTTTTGGTTTGTTTCTTGCATCCTCAGTGTTTTGAAGAAATGCCCTTTTTGACTTTCTACAGAATCCCTGGGCCTGGCATCTATGCAAAATGCCTTTTTTTTCTCTCAAAATGCGGTAAGCCTTAAATGGTGTTGGAATTGCCAAACAAGAGCTGGTGATTTAAATGCTCTTTGCAAGGAGGTACCGAGAAAACACCAGACTCTGGAAATTCAGTGATGAGATCAGCCTTCCTCTCTCTCTGTTCTTATCTTGCCAGTCTTCCTCTTTTCATCCTTCTTTCTCTCTTCCTCTGGACCCTCACTTTTTTCTTCTCTGTCTTTCTACAAACAATTTTATTTTTTAGGGTAAACGTACAGCATCAGCCTGCTGGGACCTTCACACTTAACAGGGTGACTGGCACCATGGGAAGAAATGTCAGACTCTGTGGAACAAAAGACACCCAATTACTGTGTCTTCAGTGCTACTGTTGCAACACTACAAAAAAGACACTAGAATAAATGATATGAAAGGAAAAGGAAAGGGACAGTTTTGGTGTCAAGTTACAAAGTAGAGTGTTGTGGGGCTGAACTTAGGAAGAATGCTGTAGTGGGTTGACCCTGGCTGGACGCCAGGCACCCACCAAAGCCTCTCTATCACTCCCTTCTGCAGCTGGACAGGGGAGAGAGAATGCAGTCATTTGTAGTGATCCATCCATTTTTTCCACTGACAGCATCTCTCTTCCTCATCTCTCATTAGGTACTCACTACTCATCTTCATCTAAAAAGCCTTTCAGGTTTAGTTTTCTCTTCATTAGTTTCCTTCCATTTCAACACCTGGCTTTCTCCTGCTGGTTCCCAGGCTGCATGCTAGTTAGCCAGGCATTTTCTAGGCTGTGTGAGATCTGTAGATCACTGCTTGCTCTCCTTTTCCCCACTCAGGCTGGTGCTCATTTTCTTTAGGATATTTTATGCCACTCTGGCTGTGTGCTGCAGCTCTGAAGTGGAAGTAAGTGTAATTGATGCAGGAAGAGATTTTCAAAGGAACAAATGGTAGCCAGGTGTCAGACTCTTGATGACTCTTAATGGAAGCTTGGTTCCTGATTCGTGTTTATATCTTTGAACATGTCTCCCATGCTTTTTAGATTGCAAAACACTTTCAAGTATCACTGAGAATCAGATGCACTGTTAGAGTTTCTTTTGACTTCCCAGAATGAACTTTCCCTAGAGCTGGCCAATAAATGCTCTGCTCTGGTTTTGTTAGCTTTGTTCTCTGAGGCCAAATCCAGAAGTCACCTGAGTTGGTGGATATGTACCTACATAAGAAAAAAAGTGAAACAAAATTAGAATTTTCAGATTTCAAGTAAAGAACTGTTCATTTGTGTGGAGGTTGGTGTGTAAATTATCTCCTTTTCCACCAGGATAGAAGCATCAGCAAAGAAAGAAGGGCTAAGGAGAATCTCCATCTGGATACTGACGGAAACATAGTGAACAAGGCTGAGGAAAAGACAGAGGTACTTAATGCCTTCTTTGTCCCCTGAGCTGGGAAACAGGGTGGGAAGCAGAACGAAACCCCCATAATCCAAGGCAAAATGGTCAGTGACTTGCTATGCCAGTTAGACACTCGCAAGACTAGGGGGCTTGATGGGAATCATCCAAGGGCACTGAGAAAGCTGCTGGAAGAGCTCCCCAAGCCATTTCCCTGGCTAACCAGGGAGATCCTGGATGACTGGGGGTTAGCCAGTGTGACACCCATTTACAAGAAGGATCAGAAGGAGAATCTGGGGAACTACAAGCCTGTCAGCCTGACCTTGGTGACAGGAAAGATTATGGAGCAGATCATCTTTAGTGACGTCACGTAGCATATGCAGGACAACCAGGAGAACAGGCCCCGGTGTCATGGATTTATGAAAGGCAGGTCTCGCTTGACTAACCTGGTTTCCTTCTGTGAAAAGGTGATCCACTTGGTGGAGGAGGGGAAGACTGTGAATGTTATCTTCTTGGACTTAATAAAGTCTTTAATAACAGTTCTCATAGCATTTGTCTGGAGAAAGTGGCTGCTCATCGCTTGGACTGGTGCACTCTTTGCTGGATGAAAAGCTGTCTGGATGGCTGGGTGCAGAGCGTGATGGTGAATGGGGTTCAATTCAGCTGGTGGCCAGTCACAAGTGGTGTTCCCCAGGGCTCAGTGTTGAGGGCAGTTCTGTTTAATATCTTTATCAATGATCTGGCCAAGGAAATCAAGGGCTCCCTCAAAGAGTTTGCAGAAGGCACAATCTTGTGAGGGAGTACCAATCTGCTGGAGGGTAGGAATACTCTAGAGGGAGATCTGGACAGGCTGGATCGATGGGCTGAGGCCAATATTATGAGGTTTAATAAAGTGAAGTGCTGGATTCTGTCCTTGGTTTACAACAATCCCTTGCAGTACTACAAGCTTGGAGCAGAGAGGCTGGAAAGCTGTCTGGTGGAAAAGGACCCAGAGGTGCTGGTGTCACAACCCACCGGTCCAGGACATGATTTTCATTGTAAATTCTCATCAGGCTGAACAAAGACACCAGACCACGTGTCAGGGAACTCTTTCTTTTATTGTACAGTCACCTTAGCTCCAGCCACCAGCCCACTGTTAAGATTCTAAAGATGTTGGCTATAAGCCCTTAAATTCATAAAATGTTCTTTCTCAAAAGTGGAGGCTAACAAGGCCTTAATTTTGTACTGTACTCTTCAATAAGTTCTCAGCTCCCACAATAAACTTCTCAAAGGCGCTGGTTCACAAGCCACAACACACCATTTCTCAAAGGTGCTGGATAACAAGACACAACATACTTCCATAAGCTCCTCACTCACACAACAAAGTTCAGTACGGAGTACAGGGTAGCATATGATAGCTGTGCTTTGCCCAGGCAAAGCAAGGGAGGAAAGAAATAAAGGCAGAAAAGAGAGAGAGAACAAAGAATATCACCAGTCCATAGATCCTGCATTGGTCCTACCCTGTGGATGGCCTGGAGCTGGAGTTATGAGACAAAGAAAGTGAGAGAGGGAAAAGAGAGAGAGGGTAAAAAATCTGCTCCCTTTTATAATTAACCTGCTGCACGCCTCTTATGTGAACTAGACTTTTTTGTTCATGCATTTTGTTCCATTTTGTTTGTGCATGCTCAGCCAGCCTTTTTGAGTGAACCCTCTCCCAGGAAGGGAGTAGGGGACAGGGACTGAGCACCGAGTCTCCAGGCGGAGCAGGAAGGTGGCTCTGAACAGTGCTGCCCTGCTCCGCTGGACCTTCTGCTGGTCAACAGTGGCTGAACATGAGCCAATGTGCCCAGGTGGCCAAGAAGACAAATGGCATCCTGGCCTGTATCATAAATAGTGTGGCCAGCAGGACAAGAGCAGTGACCATCCCTCTGTACTTGGCACTGGTGAGGCACTTCGAGAGCTGTGCTCAGTTTTGGGTCCCTCACTTCAAGAAAGACTTTGGGGTGCTGGCGTGTGTCCAGAGAAGGGCAATGAAGCTGGTGAAGGAGTGCAGAGCACTGCCTTGAGGAGCAGCTGAGGGATCTGGAGGTATTTAACCTGGAGAAAAGGAGGGTCAGGGCAGACTATCACTCTCTAGAACTACCTGAAAGAGATTGCAGCAAGGTTGACGTCCGACTTTTCTCCCAGGCAACAAATAACAGGACAAGAGGAAATGGCCTCATGTTCTGACAGAGGAAGATTAGATTGAATACTAGGAAAAATTTCTTCTTTGAAAGGGTTATCAAGCATTGGAACCGGCTTCCCAGGGAAGTGGTGGAGTCACCATCCCTGGAGTATTTAAAAAATGTGTGGATGGATGTGGCACTTGGAGACATGCTTTAGTAGTGAACATGGCAGTGCTGGGCTAACAGCAGGACTCGATGATCTTAGAAGTCTGTCCCACCCTTAACGATTCTGTGTTTCTATGATATTAATTTCTATTATATTGGCCCCTGAGTGAGGGATTTCAAATACAACAAGTGTGTAAACTACTGCAAGGAACCTGGATCAAACTGGAGACCTCAAGGAACAAGTTGCAGCAATTTCAGTCAAAGCTTAGTAGCTAATACTAGAACAGCCTTTCTTCCCTAATGGCTGAAGAGGGAAAAGATTCAGAAATAGATCATCACCTGTGGGCTGCAATTCCCAGGAAATAGAGGCTTCCACTGTAGGGTCTCTTCATTGAACACTGGTTGTACCCTACTGCTAAGAACAGTTTAAAATCCTATTTTAGCTATAAATTCCTCTGCATTTTAAAAAAGATTAACGTGTTTCTGAGTAACCACATTAAAACTAAGCCAACACGGTATAGCTATAGTTGGAAGACTCTCATTTACACTGAGACTCCTTTAAGACCTCTTAGTGTGGGTAGTGTTGCAAAGTGCAATTACACTTAATTAATACTAACCTTAAGTTTCTTATGGCACCAGAAGAGTAAAAAAGCATTATTGTGAAATTAAAAATCCAGCCAAAGCACTCAATATGCTCAATTCCTATTTGCATTATGGACAATTTCCCCCACTTTAAAATACAGCAAATTCTCTTTACCAAGTCTTTAAGGCTTCCTTTTAGGAAAAAAGCAGTACCAAAACTACTAGTGTAAATGAAAACTTGGCCCAACATCCACATGTTTATTTTCACATTTCCGATTTAATCAGAGGAAGATGGCACTAAAGCCCTTTTTCAAATAAATCTGTTCTGGCAGATTGACTGTGTGCCTGCACATGTGTGTATGTGAACAGCACCTGAAGTTCCAGGAGCTCCACAGTATGTCTCCCAGGGGCTCCTCACTGCCACGGCCAAGATAGGATGAGGACAAATGTTATTAAAACCGGGCTGACTGAAGAAATCTCAAGAAGAACTCTTTCCTTGACTAGTCATACTTTTTTAATCCAAACTGGTGACTGTCACAGCAAGTCTCACCCTTCTGAGATATCTGGAGTTATAAAAATTTTAAAGCAGCCTTAAGAAAAAAGAAATTATTCTTCTTTTAGGACTGAAAGTATGAAGTTGCAACTCAGAAATATGATAGATCTCCAAGGGTAGGAAAAGGTCTATATAAATTATTCCTGGTAGATGTTTGTCTAGCTTATTCTTCAAGGACCCGTGAACATTCCACAACTTCCCCAGGAAATCTGTTTATTTCAGCAGTTGATTATCATTACTTTAAACATTTTTAATTTGGCTCTTCCTTGTTACAGCCTGAGATCTCCTCTTCTGTCTATGATTGAAAAAGTATTATTGGTTTCCTCTCTGTACCAGCTTTTTAGGAGGTCTCTCCTCAATCTCCTTGTCTCTGGCTTGACAAGCAGAGCTGAGCTCACTCAGTGTTTCCCACAGACCATGATCTCTAAGCCTTCGATCATACTTACTGCATCACTGTGAACTCCTGCAGCCCGTAGGTTTTCCCAAATGAGGGAAAACAAATCGGCAGAGACCTTTCCTATGCCTAAGAGTGAATGAAGGACAGTCACATTCTCTTTGCTGATTTGTTTTGACACTGAATTGTGTTTCATTGAAACAGTATATGACCAGGGAGTTTGAATCTCACGACCATATTAAATGCAAGTAAAGCCTGATTCAAACCAAATTAATCTTTTACTGTGTTAATACATCTGTGTTGTAGGTCTTTCCTTGCAAGACCAATTCACAGCTGGGGAGAGAAAAAGAAAGTTGGAGATGAGAAAGGACAAAGGCACATATAAATATTGTTTCTGTCTAATTTGTGTTGGATAATTTCCCTGCTAATAATCAAATCTTATGATCTTGATCCTCTGATAATTATTTATGAATGTGTTTCATTTACATTAATTATTTGCACATAGCAGTTTGAAATGCTGGCTGAGGCTGCTGCTTGATAAGCTAGGAGTTATCACAATTTGAGACCATAATCTGTACTTCCAAATATATTTCCAAGTTTACCTAGACAAGAGGGTCTTACTTGATTCATGTTTCCATATTTCATAAATGGTTCTGCATTGCGTTTGTGTGACATGGTTCTGGTCGCAAGGGAGGAGCTACAGGGATGCTGGAAGCTCCCCTCATGTCTGACAGAGCCAATGCCAGCCAGCTCCAAGATGGACATGCCACTGGCCAAGGTTGAGCCAATCAGCTTCTGTGATAACATATTTAAGAAGAAAAAAAAAAAATATATTGTGCAGAAGTAATTGTGACCGGAGAAGAGAGGCATGAGAATATGTGAGAGGAACAACTCTGAAGTCGCCAAGGTCAGTGGAGAAGGAGGGGAAGGAGGTGCTCCAAGTGCAACCTGCGATGAAGCCCATGGTGAGCTGTGCCCCTGCAACCCGTGGAGGTCCATGGGGAAGAAGAGATGCACCTGCAGCCTGTGAAGCAGCCCCACATTGGAGCAGGTGGATGCCCAAAAGACTTCTGTGACTGTGTGGGAAGCCTGTGCTGGAGCAGACTCATGGATCTGTGGGGTACTCATGCTAGAGTAGGTTTTCTGTTAGGATTTGTGACCCTGTAGGGGACCTATGCTGGAGCAGCCTGTTCCAGGAGGACTGCACCCCGTGGAAGGGACCCACGCTGGAACATTTTGTTAAGAACTGCAGCCCATGGGAAGAACTCATATCCAAGAAGTTTGTGGAGGACTGTTTCCCACGGGGAGGACTCCATGCTGGAACAGGGGAAGGACTCCTCTCCCTGAGTAGCGGCAGAAATGTGTGATGAGCTGACAGTAACCCCCATTCCCCATCAACCTGTACCACTTCAGGGAGGAGATAGAGCCCAGGAAGGAGGGAGAGGTGGGGGGAAGGTGATTTTAAGATTTGTCTTATTATTCTATTCTAATTTTGATTTTTAATACATTCAATTAATTTTCCTAAGCTGAATCTGCTTTGTCCATGGTGATAATTCGCGAGTGATCTCTCACTGTCCTCATCTCAACTCATGAACCTTTCATTTTATTTTCTCTTCCCTGCCCAATTGAGGAAGGAAGTGATACAGTGACTTTGGTGAGCACCTGGCACCCAGCCAGGGTCAAACCACCACAGTTTCTTCTCTGAGTCAGTACTGAAAAAGAGAAAGGCCTCTGAAGACTATTAAGGAATGTGGTGGAACTGGAAGACAACGGATCACTTGCTATTTTTTTAATAAGAACAGAGGTAAAAACCGAAGAACCTGGAGAAACACAAGCAGAGAGTTAAATTTAGGCCAGAGAAATATTCACATCATTGGAATTTGTCCTATGTTAATCTGGAGTATAGCTGTGAATTATTAGACGGTTTCCAAGTTCCTCTCTTGAGATGCTTAGTTTTGCTAGTGGATAAAACCTGCCCATCTCTATGAAACTTTTGTGCATCTCATCAAGAAGCACTTTAGTTCCAACAATAATTCAACTTCACTGCAAATGTTGGTATTCTAATCAATGCTGCAGGACAAAAATTGGACCTTTTAGCTTACTTTTATAATGTGTAAGAGGTAAAGGGAAATAACCTGCCCACTTCAAATTAGTCAAAGGACTATTACTTTTGTCTTTGGGAAACTCAAGCTCAAAATCGCACTGAATCTGAAATAGACTGAGTCTCCTGCTTTCCAGGTACATTCACAGCCACCAAACTTTTCTTGTTATGAACACAGTTCCCACTATAGATAGCAGAATCACAGAACGAGTACGTTGAGAATGGTTGGAAGGTACCATAGTGAGTCATCTGGCCCAAGCTCCCTGCTCAAGCAGGGTCATCCCAAAGCACATGGCACAGGATTGTGTCCAGACAGTTTTTGAATATCTCCAGCGAGGGAGACCCCACAGCCTCTCTGGGCAATCTCTTGCAGTGCCCGGTCACCTGCACAGTTACGAAGCTCCTCCTCATGTTCAAGTGGAACTTCCTGTGCATCAGTTCCTGCCTGTTGCCTCTTGTCCTATTGCTCAGCACCACTGTGCAGAGCCTGGCTCCATCCTCTTGGCACCCTCCCTTCAGATACTGATAGACAGTGATGAGGCCCCTTCTCAGTTGCATCTTCTTGAGGATGAACAGGCCCAGCTCCCTCGCCCTTTCCTCATAAGAAGGCTGCTCCAGTCCCTTAATTATCTTTGCTACCCTCCACTGGACCTGCTGCAGGAGCTCCATGTCTCTCTCATCCTGGGGAGGCCAGAACAGCACTCCAGGTAAGGACTCCCTAGGTCTGAGTAGACAGGCAGGATCAGCTTCCTTGACTTGGTGTCGATGCCATTCCTAATGCACCCCGGGTTCCCACTGGCATTCTTGGCCACAAGGACACACTGCTGGCTCATGGACAGTTTGTTGTCCACCAGGACCCCCAGATCCTTCTCCACAGAGCTGCTTTCCAGCTGGTCAGCTAATGATTTTATGACGGCATTCTCTATTTTTTGGGACTTGTCTCAAGATCCCTTTAGAGATCATGGGAATAAGCAACAGGTGTCGTTTGTCTGATGTATTTTAGATTTTTATTCTGAGTAAGATGAATTGTGTCCTGTAATTGCCTAATTCTTTCCTTTGGCCAAAATGTTACCTTGAAGTTTTCAGCTAAGGTGTAAATGTCCAGTGGATCCAACTCCGGATGTGTATTCAGCCCTAGATGCAAAAATAATTTAAACCCACTGCTGAAAGACACCTAAGCTGACCAGAGCTGTGGACCTGTGTTCCTCCCTACCAAAGAGATTTCAATAATGTTCTCATCTGGAGACTGACCTGGACTTTACCAAATATATTAATTCTCATTATATTGGAACCCTTCTGGAAATGTTTATCTCTGCAATGGAAAGTATTTTCTTAGAAGGTAAATCCATTTTAAAAGGATAAAGCTCAGTAAAATATGCATGGCACATCTTCACCCCACCCACCTTAAGATCCACTTTGTGAAGAGCTTCTACTTTTTTTTTTTCCTGAGGAAAAAGACTTTGTTTGTGCTAAGAAATATAGTAAATTGTTTGTCATGTAGCTTGCAGGCCTTGGATCTGCAAAAAGTTCGACACAGTGCACAAATGGTTATACTGATTTGCTACTACCTCTCCTTGACAGAATTGTGAAGGCTGCCTTTGAATTTCTGTCATGTCTTGTCATTTCCCTTCATGAGTGGTAGCCTCCCTAAATGACCAGACCTACTGAGATTACAGTAAACCTGTTTCTCACTGCCTTTTGCCAAGATCTTATCAGTAGAGCAAAGAATAAGAATCAGAGAAAGAAAGGGAACTGGATGTCTACAAAGCTTCAGTGTCTCATGCTGCAAATCCCTTTAACCTTCACAAGCTGGAATTGCTTAAAAGATTAAAAACAGGCTAGTGAGTGTCCTTCTGTTGCTCTGTACACTAATAACTTTATTGGCATGACAGCTATGCTTCCCGTAGGCACTGAGAGCATGACTGGTCCTCCTCACAAAGTACACCACTTTGCTAACCCACCAGGCTCACCAGCTACCACTGAGGTTCCAAAAGTAAATCAGTGGGAACATCTGAAGTAGCAAATTCATTTGGTTTATGGACATCATTTATTAATATTCACATTCCTTCCCGAAAGGCCTGAGTATGGCGGCCCAGAAAGACTGTTAAATTTTTTGTGAGAAAACTATATTGTCTCTATGCTTATGATCTTGCCCCTCTTGTTACTCTTGCTACAGAGTTTCTGGAGATGATCTTCTGTGGAGCTGAGAGGGGAAGGGATGTGGGTGTGTGACATCATCTTTCTACTCTTTGACTTCCACTGGAAAAAATGGGCAGTGCTTTGTTGTGCTCTGTTTTCTAGTTTTTTATCTGCCCAGCTGCATGCAGTCACAGAAATCAAAGACTGGGCTTGTAATAGCTTCAATGTTGTGCAAACAAACAGCTAATAAGTTGTCTCTGCTTTGAAGAGTTGAGAGCATTTTGATCTGTAGTAAGATGCAGCAAACAGATGTGGGACCATTTGTATGTGTGTATAAACAAACACTGTTGCATTCAGAAAAGCAAAAAGTTGTCTTTTAAATACTAGTATCTATGTCTCTGCAGAGCCTGAAGTGTCCCAATCAAAATGGGGGACTCCCTGTGCTGTAAACTGCAAATACAAAAAAATAGGCTGCTCCTGCTGCAAACAGCTCAGTCTGCAAAGTGAAAGCAAGCACAAAGTAGGTGAAGGAAAAAGAGGTGATACCAGAAGTAAAATTGCACATTTTTCTAGGGTTTTGCAAAACAATCCAGGCCCCACTCTAGACGAGTCCATGCCTCTGCCTCCCATAGTGGAATAAAGTCTTTGATCAGTAGTCAGTTATGATGGTCAATAATATACCTCAGAAACTGACGCTTAAGATTCTGTCCTTTTTTGGCTCTGTGTTTGCAACTGCCACCAGTTCATCCTTCCTACCTTCCCTGTCTCTTTTACTTCTGTTTTCCCCTCTGGAAGGAACAGGTATGTTTTCCCATTACTGCTCCTGATATGTTTCTTTGGAAATAAAACCCATAGAACTCAGGAGAACCAAACTAGTAAAAAACAAGTGCAGATTTATTGAATGATGAGTTGGTGTTTCTGTGTATGTGCTTTCTTCTGGCACTCATGAGATATTTAATCTCTGTCATACTCATTCAGATGTTACCTCTGGCACAGCTCAAGTGAAGTCCCAGATCCTGAGAGATGAGCTGGTCTGGGAGACTTGATAATTCACAGAAAAGCCGCTGGTCACACTGTCAAAGACAATGAAGTGATTTTTGATAATAGGGTTCATATTCCAAGCAGCTTAGACTATTTTATTTAGGTTCTTTAAAAAACGTTCCCGCAGCTCACTACAAGAACAGCCGGCAATTACGGTATCCACAAGTGCTCCTGAATCTCAGTGTTCCTGAATAACAAATTGTTTATGCTGCAGTTAAATGGAATTTAAGACCACATATTGTAGTGATCTAAAATCAGTTTTTTTCAACATATCAGGAGTTTTTGTTAACGAGTTCTCTCCTTTTATCAGGTAAATTGTGGATTTTTAAACAGTACATTTGGATTGGAGAAATTGATTTTGCCATCTGAAAATTTAGAGTAATCCTATTTCAGCTGAGAATAGAGTTTCAGTTTCAAATAGAGGTCTTATGGAATATTCTAGTCTGTGTAAAAGTCTAGCATTTCACTGTCTAATCTAGAAAGAAACCCCACCCAAGTGTAGGAAATTTCTGGTTTATGAATTCTCTTTTAAAACAGTTATAATTTCTGTGTTTCTTGTCTAAAAGGTTTTAACTCTGTCTTTCTAAACCACACAATACAGCCAGTATTTAAGCAACACTTCTACTGATTTTACATATTAAGAAAACAAAGTATTGACAAATATTTCTTTGGTTACTTTCCTTGTCACTGAATCTGCCTGACTTCAGTGATAGAAATACTCCTTCTAGATTCCATCAGTCACGAAAATTTCACAGTATTTATGCTCACCCTTGTGTCTAAGTATACAAGAGAGTGCCTAGAACAAAAGAGTTTTCCATGAGAATTAGAGATGTCTTTTCTTTATTCTACTGGCATTAACCTGTTGCTCATAAAGAAAAGAGCTGGTTTCCCTTTTTCTCTGAAATGGGAATACAACATATATGGTGACATGCTGTGCTTCTGCAAGACACAAAACCCCCCTAGTGAGTGTGTTAACCAGGGCTACACTTAAACAATGTTCTGTTAACAAGACACTAACAAGGAATAACAGTTTTATGAGCTATGCTGCCCCAGCCAATTACATATAGCAGCTTTGGCACAGATAATGACATAGATTGGTGAGTGGGAGTTTACATTTCCATTAAAGGTTTAAAAGGGTTCACTACTCCAAGCTGGTTTTTCTTTGAAAATGTTTGAATTATACAACAAACTCAGAAAATAGATCAGTTATTAATAATTGTCATGAAAATTTAAAACAAAACTGCGAGATGAAAATTGTGCAGCTAGATATAAAGAAGCCATTCAGATACAGCCTGCTGGATGATGCAGTTAGGATAATTTTCTTTTAAGTTTCTTTATAACCTGCATTTGCCCTTGAGAGTCTCAATTCCTGGAGTCACAAGTTTACACAAACTTCACAGCCGTATTGGATAAAGAGAAAATTTCTAGTCTTTGAATTTAGGGACTAGAGGAGTTGGAGCCTATAAACTGTAATATATCAAGGAGCAGAAGGCAAAATGAAAGACTCTAGCATAATTTATTTACATCTAATACATAGCATTTAATAAATTTCAAAATAATATGCAATATTATTTAAAAAATTTCATCAGGACTCTCACAGCTGTCACAAGTCTGGAATGGCAGGTGGTATTTTAGAGCCTGGAAGAAAGCAGAGGATACAACAGACTTGTTTAAAAGAGACATGGTGAGCCTCTAGCAAGATGTGCCAGCTATATGTCCCTGTATACATTACTAGCATTTTGCTACAAAGCAGAGGATTCAATTAAATGGTGCTCCAGCTCTTTGAGGGGAATACAGAATTGATTGCTCAAACCATTATGCCTTCAGATATGCATGTTGAATTCCCTTTGTGCTGAATGCACATATAAAGCCCTGAGCACATGGGAATTTTGAGGTTAAATTGCCATAAATATTTATGGATACAAGTAATAAAAGTAGCCTTTCAGATCTTAGATTTCATTCAGGTGATGACTCCAAACGGATATTACATTTGAAAGCTGGAATTTGATAAAAGAGTATTTTCTCCCATCTTTTACCTCTCTTGTCTCTATTGATTGTGAGCCATTTGCTGTAAGGGCTGTCTTTTATTAAATAACTCTACATTGCCTAGCACAATAAAGCCTTGACTTTTTTTTTCTGAATTCTCTAAACACCATTGCAATGCAAATAAATAAGTTCAACATCATTCATTTCTACAGTGAGGACTGCTAGTTCCCTTCTCTACAGGAATGACTGAGGGATGTTTACATTAACTAAGCAGACACTGGAGTTTCCTCTCAGTCTAAAATGTGTGTGTGTATATGTGTGTGTGTGTTGGAATAGGATTTGTGATAGCATAAGATAGTTTTTCTTCTTGGCTGAGTAAAGATGAGAACTGGATGGTCAAATGAACATACCCAGCGTGAAGGTCTCAGACAGAAAACATGTGAATGGTCTCATAGCTCAGTGATAATCGGGAATATTGTTCAATTGATTTGCAAGTCTATGTGAAAGATTGCTGACTGGTAAATTCAGAGCTGTCTTGGACTCATACAGATTCCTCAGGTGTATGACTTGGACCATTCCTCAAATGGTTCAATAGGTTTGTGATATTTATAAGCAGAATTCATACATTTGCCCTCAAAACCCATTCTTTCTCCTCCTCAGTTATTACTTGAACTGCCTGATATAAAATAAGCAAAATCCATCCTACTGAAAGCACTACAGATTGCTTGGTGAGAGTATATTTTGCATGCACTGTCTGCCAGAGGTACTTCTGGTGTTGGAATTAACTTACTCCTGTAGGCACATAATAGTTTCTTTTCACGTTTGTAATGTGCCATTGAGCGATGGTGTTAGCTGATGAAAAAAAGCTGATGAAAAAAAGCACACTATTGCTTAAGTGAAAGATAATAACTTTTGGTAAGTAAGAATAAGGAATGGTCTCTCTTTTTTTTTTTTTGCAGTGATCCTTTGTCATTTATCTACCTTTTCCTTCATGGCTGGTAGCAAGAGAGAAATTTTTGCCTGTGAGTTTATTGCAAGGTGTGGACTGGGGAGATGGGGCTTGAGGTTTAAATTCATATTTTTTTTAAATTACAATTTCTTTGGCCCACTTGAGGAATTTACTGCCATCTGAATTAAAAATTTTATTTATTGCCAGTGAGAGAGAAGGAGTAAAGTACGAACTCATGACAGAAACAGCAAGCAAGGTCTGGCCAGAGCAGAGTGATCCAAGCTCTGGTTAGGCTACGACACTGACTTAACTCATCATACCACATAAGCCCTCTCTTCTGTTGTCTCCATAGAAGATGAAAATAGCAAACTACTTAAATGAGCACAATCCATCAACTCTACAAGTGAATGCAAAATTTGGGATTAAGTCAAAGAACCTTTGACTAAAACTGTTAATTCCATCATCTTAGAAGGAAGTTCATAAAGACATAAAAAGTACAGCTGGAAAAGATAACAAAGGTCCTTTAGTTTGTCTTGCTTTCCTGAGGATGAACTAATATCTACTTAAACTGTTCATGACAGGTCTTTGTCTAGACTGTTCTTCAAATATTTGAGGATACAGACATTTCTTTCTCCTTATGCAGTTTGTTTAGGATCTTTCTTTGATTTTATATTTTAGAATTTTTCCTAATATTGAGACTTAACCCATCAGTCCTGCAATTTAGTACTGTTTCTTCTCATCCTGTGCACAAGTGAGAGAAGTAACTTCTTTCATGTGGTAACATATATGGAGATTGCACATGAGAAAATGAAACACCACTTTGCAATACCAAGTGGAGGCAGATAGGTACTCAGGAATTATTTAACACAGGCTAGTGCTTTAACTGTAATCTTCCTTATGAAAAAAGTTATATATAAAATATTATAATTTAGGGCCAGTGCAAGGGCTGCTAAAATCAGTGGAGATGTTTTACATTGACTTTCCCTTTGCTTTGCACCTGAAAAATGGATTAATTTTCAAAGTAAGAAGTGATTTAATCCTCTCTCCTGGCAAGCGAGTATACCTGTACCATTACACTTGACAATTATATTTGATGTTTTCTAGTTGCTTTTTCAAAAGGAATTGGCCTTCTTTTTCTTCAAGGGAGAAGGAAGTTTCTGATTGATTTAAACCAAAATCAATACTTCACTTTGTCATTAATTTCCTTGAAATCAATAGGTCATATCTGAATTAAAATGTTGTTATAAATATGTAGGCCTGGATATACATAGCAAGTCTACTTTTCCTGGTCCGTGGGTCCTATGTAAGTGTACCATCCTTGAGTTTTTCCTTTATCTACAGTGTGTAAGTAAGCAATGACCTGTAGCACTCTTCCTCATCCCTATCCTTGATAATCCCAGATAATGGGTGCACGTTGTGGGGAACAAATGAGCAGAGAAGTCAAATGCAAAGGCCACACATTAATATATACTTTTTATGACCATACAAACTTAAAACTGTAATCTGTGGCTCAAACATTTTTGAATTTACCCACTTGTGGGAAGGACGTGTATAGTCAATTGATACATACCTTCAGCTCTCACAGCTGGGGTTTCAAAATCAAAGAGCTGCTTCTGCACTCTGCTTCATGATTGTTTCCAGGAAAATCTGTCCCTTAGTCTTCTGCCACAGAAAGTGGTTGATCCTACACTCTGATATGTCCCTGACTCAAATGACATGCCCATGTGGCTATGTGAGTGTATGAGATGAGGGAGTATGTCACAACCCCAAACTAAGCCTCCTGTGACAGTGAAGAGGAAGAGTAAGGATTTAGAAACTAAGTATCAAATCATTTTTCAGTGACTCTGTGTTGAACATCACTGGAAACACCCTTGCATCCACATGAGAGGATATCTGACCGCTAGGGAAAAAGTCACAGGTCTTTCATGACCTGTGTTCATCCTTGTCTAGGACATGTACAAAGAAACTTAACTTCTTACCTCAAATTATTAGAATCTCTACATAAAATTATCAATGGCAGAACCAATTATTCATTTGAAGAAACCCAACTAGAAAAATATAAGTTTGACAAATCAGAATATGTCATCAAAAAGACTTTCAATCAGATGTCCTGGAGTAACAAATGCAAAGCCACATAGAGACTGCTCCCTGAATCTATCTTACAAAAAGTGTGCACTTAATGGCCATCCTTTGGGACCATGGTGCAACTTGATCGCTCCAGTTGTGCAAGGAAGGGCAATTTTAAAAAGACCACTGTATCTGCAGAGTCCAGAGAGCAGCCTTGATCAGTTTGGAGGGACTGCTCAACCAAATGTGTTTTATCCTTTGTCTCTGGGCTGAGATCTCTTTTCTAAACATTTGCAATCATCTGCCAAAAGCTATGAGTCGATGAAAAAAAAGTATGAGTCATCACTTGGGGTAAGGCCTGTGGAGAGGAATTTATACAGACACACAAGGGTATGAACAATGAGATGATATGGACAGAAATTCACAGGTGGAATCTGCCAGTCCGACACATTTTCCACCACCATTAACTTACCCTTACTCTAAACTCTCTAAAACACTAGCAGTGCATGTGGATGTCTGGAGGGTGCCAAGGAGTGCTAGCAGCCGGAAGGACCTGCAAATTGCAATAGTTTTTTGTGGTCACGTGAAAGTGTGGACTTTCTTGGACTCCCTGCTTCATATCTACCCTTGGCATGTACTCTCTTTTCAATGTAGGTCTTGGGAATTGCAAAGGTTGCCCCCAAACTGTCTTGTAATAAGTGCTTTTTCTGGTACTGAACCTGCATATTTGGCAGTCTGTAAGGCAAATTTCAGTTTCCTTCCTGTGCGAGCATGCTGAATGCAGCCACTGCTCCTCCTGCACTACATCCCCTCAGGTGCCAAGCTTCCTTCTTGTACTTCAAAATGTTAGCAACTGTTGTTCAGGAGCTGCTTAGTAATAGGACTAGCAAAGCTTAGAATCAGTTTCCAATATACTGAATCAAGGAGAAAGAAAAACAAAGGAACAAATGGAATATTTGTTCAGGATCAGTGAACAACCACTGACTCTTCCTAGGCATTTAGGTCCAGACTCCCAAAAGGAATTAGTACTAACTTCCATTAAAATCAATTTAGATTAGCTGCTTTTTTAAAAATTCAGACTTTAGGAAGTAAGAACTTCACAGCTGGGATCAATGTTTTCAGACACACTAAACTTAAAGTAGCTGAAGGAAGATGAAGAGTATTAGAACTATAGTTATTTACAGTAAAGTTATTAATGAAGACATTTCTGTCACTGACAGAGTGACAGGGTTCTCTCTTTGATTTCTTTAATGTCTCATTTGATTTCATATAAATCCCAAGAAAGTCAAAATAGACATATCCACAATGGGTAATTTTTAGAGACACGAAAGGAGAGTGAAAAATGGAAGGGTGGATGTAATCAAAATATTAGAGAAATAAAATAGCCCTATTTTCAGAAGACTGAGTATCTACAACTTTGTAACCATCAGATGTTCCTGTTGAGATACAACCCTTACAGTGACATTGATTTTTTTGGGGATTCAAATGATCTAAAACACTTGGGATTTCATCCATTCAGTTCCTGAAGTTTAAAAATCCCCACTGCTGTTTTTGGGAAAAGGCCCTGGGAAGTCCCAGAGCTGCTGTGTTGTTCATCTGCATATTGAAGCACTGAATGAAAGAAAAATTGTGAGAAAAGCCATGTATGATCATGAAAGCATTGTTAAGGTCCAGGCCATATTTCCATTGCTCTTAGGTTATACTAGAAATATAGACATGACTGAAAAACTGTTTGTCCTGCATTAAATTCAGTATTATTACCCTCAACTCTGAAATCTGAAGGGTCCTTCTCACACTTCTGTCCTCAGAGGAAAGGGACTCACATTTTCTCCTCAGTTCTGATGTACTCTGAATGCTAACACAAGAACTGGGCTGGATCTGAAAGACAGAGGATGTCTGCTCTTCTCCTCCAGAGATAAAGCATTCACAAGATAAGAGGAGACAGCAGAATGCGTTCATCTTGTCAAACGACACTTTAACTGGAGTACAACTTCTTAACTGCTGTGTTTGTACAAATTTAGCATATAGAGTGATACTGGCAAGCACTCCTGGAAATTTTCTGAGCTATAACATGTGCAGCATATCTTTCTCCTCCCAACATGTTCTTGTGCAATCTCCCTGCAACAAGGAGCAGATAAAATTTATTTAAACACTATGGCTTTGGTCTTTAATTTACTGCACTGATGGCTAGGGGTGACAGACGTCATCATAAGTCAGTTTTTGCTCTATGTAAAGCAATAAGGGCACCACCCGGCAAAAGATCACTGGGTCCTTGTCAGACATTTGAAGAAAGGGAGTGGTGTGGATGGACCTGTGGCATGGAGCTTTGGCTACTTAAACAAGTCAAATCTGCTGGAAATGCTATGAGCGTATTAACAGATTTGGTTTTCTTCATACTACTTATATCCTAATTAATTTACAGTCTGTATCCTTACAGTTATCATGATCATCTTGCAGTATTTTCTATCTCTTTCTGTACCAGCCTAGACAGTAATACATGCAAACAAAATGGAATGGCACAATAACTCAGACAAAACTTCAGACAAGAGTCAGTGAATACATGCAACCTATTACCACTGCATAAGCCTTTATTCCCTCAGGCAATTCTATAAATATCAACCTATTTATTACTCATTTAGCTCAATGTCACTGAAAGTGAATCAGACCCTTAATATTATTTCATATATTTATTTATGCTGACCACTACACTTATCAGTCTCACTTTCACAGAAAGACGGGATCTTTCTTACTGCTGGAGCTCTAACATAAGAAAGGCTGAGTCAGGAGGACATTACTAGAAAGTCCTGGCATCCATATAACATGCTTCCTGAGAAGGGTCTCATGACACTTGTAAACCTTATGTGTCTCTGTAGAACTCTGTATTCGTAGATTGTGTGTGGTAGATTGACACACAGTATTAATTAAGGGATATGATCTGTGTAGTCTGTTGATACAAGATGCTTTGTGTGCAGTTATTTAGAAGAGGAAAAAACCCTCAATCACTTGGAAGAAATCAGAGCAGTTAAATTTTTATTAATAAATGTATAATGTGGACAACCCAGCAAATTCACATAGCAGCTGTAAACAACAAGTCAAAGAGAAAGAGGCCCCTAAATACTTGTGGTTGAAAGGTGTCAGTGTCCTGTACAGCATGAGAGAAGATTGCTGCTTATTTTTAAATTCTAATTGAAAAAAAAGCAAGAGCTCTGGGATCAGAGCTTCACAGCATAGATTACAACCCAAATTATCTGTATACATGACAGCAAATGTGTTTTCTCCTTAACAGGCTTCAGTCTTTCTTGGCACATCCTTTTATAAGAGACAGAGAGAGCTTTAGTTTGACAGTTTTGACCTGCTATGAGTTTCACAAGGTAAAGTGTTACTTAAGAAATAAGATGTTAAACCTAATGCTCTACAACAAAGGGTTCGAAAAGCAACTGTTGTGTAAGGAAGGGGCTACAACCTGACAAGCAACAGGTCTGAAAACTGACAGTAATATCATAGGCTGCTGTTTCTGAGGACTGGTTTTGGTAGAGATGTGTCGAGACACAGAGCTTGAATAGACTGGATGACACAGAGAAACAAGACAGAGACAGAGAAAGTCTTCATCAGCAAAGCACACCAGATTTTAAACTGGTTTCAGACAAAAGCTCAGTAAATTCCTGTATGCTACTCACACACATAGACAAGTGTACTCACCCAGAATATTGATATCTCTGCTTATACCTGCATATATCTGTAGCCACTTCTGGCATATATCCTCTATATTACCAACCTCCCAGTTAATAACCAACTTGCTTGCAATACCTCTAAAAAGACATGAAATATTTTGGAAATCTGTTAGTCTTTATTTATTCACATATACAGCATTTCCCATGCCTTAAACTCATTGATTCAATTGATAAGAGCACTTGTTCTCTTCTGATCCTTTATTAAAATAGTTCCTCAAATTTTACTTCTCTTCATAACAAAATATTAACACAACAGGAGGTTTTATTTCTTGAAGGAAATCTGAAGAAAAATGATGCTGCCTCTCTAAGTAAATGAACAATATTTGTTCAATGACTAGTCAAAAGAAAGCAAAAATGAGAGGTGGCTTAAGGATTGTTCCCACCCAAAATACATTTTCCTAAGTTGCTTATGTGATGGTTCTGCAAGCTTTCAACTTTCATTGGCCTCTGTCTCCAGCACAATTTATGAGGCACTTTGGCTATGGCTGAGATGTCAGGCAAGTGGGTCATATTACAGTTAGCTCATTTATTCAGAACAATATCATAGTCTTTTGTTCAGCTTTAATAAAATGCAATTATTACACTGTCTCTCCTTGTGATTAATTCAGACAATGTTTACAGACAAGACGTTCTGCAGATATCTGGTGGTATTGCTGGTATTGCTGTCCAATGAATTAAACCACGTTCTTCTGCCACTTGTAATTACAGATCCATATCTTCTCTCTCTCTCTTCCTTTTCCTTCTAGTTTTTCTGTATAACCCCAAACAGATTTCAGCTTTGATTCCTAATGGGGGTGATGTTGTCTATGCTTGCAGAAAAATTGTCTCCAGCATGAGTTCAGCTGTGCTATGAACTGAAATCAAGAAGCTTATTTGCAGTGAATAGCAATTACAGCATTATTGAATCTATGAATGCATGAACAATGGAACACTTTATACTAGAAGACGGCATTTCTTGTATTAATGCATTTTAAGTATAACCCTTTATATAGCTCTTTCTCCTGTAACAAATTGAACCTATTGATGGTGATAACTGCTCACAACAGATTATTTTCCCCAGACTTATTTGAGTAGTGGCAGAGATTACAAGTAAGAACAGACTGAGTAAAGACTTTCTCCAAAGAGCTGGTCAGAAAACCTATCTCTGTCTCTCTGAAAGAGAGGTGATGCAAGGCTTGCTAGTTGAAATTATTTAGCTGTGAGAAGTTAGACAAGATGGTCAAATGGTATCTTCTTGTCTTTAAATGCAACAATTTGCAACAAAAAAAGAGAAAAAATAAGCCATTGAAAAGGTATCCATGTGTTACAGTGGATTCTGTACTGGGTATTCTGAAATGCTTCACCTCCCCTACTTGTTCTCCTTTCTTTTCTGAATACCATTTAGTAATCCCATGCTCAGGCCTGACACAGCTGTCTTTTTTTTCAGCTGAAGAGAAAATCAGAAAAAAACCAGAACAGCACCAGCAGATTTCGACACCAGCAAGTTCTACTACTTTAAAATATTCCATCGACACAGAACAGAACAAAATAGCCCTGCCACTTCATCACAATGACCCAGTTTTACAATATTCTCCAGACTCATACCCCAATACTCATATCCCATGAGACTGAGAGCCCTTGTCAGTTCTTGCCTTTAAGTACTCTTTACAGGGATGTGCAAAGGAAGGGTGAATGAGCTCTGAACTGGTCAGACAGAAGCCAACTACCATGAAAAAAACCAACATTCATGCTGACAAGACACTTGTCTTTGAACTTTTAAAATCAACTATTCAAGAGGGTACCATTGTTGAAATTCAGGAAATATCCTACTATAGCTTTTACGGCCTTTTGCTGAAACTGGCTGACACACAGCATATTCAAACCTGGGAAAAGGACATTTTCTCTACTTTTAATCAGCTTTCTAGCCGTGGTCTTGGTAACACTGCAGACATTATGCTCATTAATGTGATTATGGCAATATTTGTCATTTTAGTCTCATTAGGGATTTTTGCTCCTGTGTTTAAGGTTGCCTTCTTAATTTTATTTGGTCTTAGATTTCACAAGTATTTATCTTCTGACAGTGTGTTGTTTTGTTTTTTGCACTCTAGCATTTCTGTTCTGAAATGCTACCACAATTATCTCAAGGGAATTGTGATCCAAACATGCCATCCACCCATCCCATTCTCCAGACTGTGCTTTCTCTTGAACGAGCATCTCCAACCATCAGCTGCAAACTCATCTTCATGTAAGGAAGAAAGGCACATAAATGTAGAGAATCAGAGGAGTATTTTTTAACTAGTGGACAAATCCAAGCTCTTCCTGCTATCTGAATCCCATTTATCTCTAAAAATCAAGATAGTGAAATTAATCTGCTTTTTTCATGTTTTTCTTTTTTTTGCTTCTTTAAATGTGTGATTCCATGTACTTGCAATATATGCAATTTGGAACTGCTCTGTATTTCCTCTCTTTCCCTCTATAACTCACAGATGTAGTGTTGCAATAGCAGGTTGGGAATAAGGGAAGAAGGAAGCAACTTAAGAAGAACAATTTGGATCACATGCCAATGTACCTAGAAATATTAACTTTTATATATGCCTCCTATGTTTGAATTGAGGAGAAAACCTCAGAAAATATGCTAGCAATATTCCTTCAAATCAAATTTGTTCAAGGACTCCTTAGTGCTCATTTGCTTTCATCATTACTATTTATTTTTCTTTTTAAGTAACAAAAATTATTTTCCTAGAATGGTGCCTTGTCCTGTGGGCATCTAGAACAGGAGATATAGCCCAGCACAGCCTGAAATGTGTTTTATAACCTCGCTCTCCTTGTAACTCAGGGCGAGGACAAACCTGATCAACTGTAATTTTTTTTATTACTATTTTCGGCAACCTCAAGAAAGCAATTTCTATTCAGCTAGCAACCTAGAGTCAAGTACAAGTAAACATGATGGTTGTGGACTTTTATTTCACAGTTAAGCCTTTATTACCGAAGGCACAAGTCTGAATGCATTGCATGCATTAAAGCACAAGCCAATTCCTTTAGCAGCGATTTGACCGCTGCCAGTGAGAACTGGGGGCTGTGAGCTTGGACTCCTGGTTTCTTATTTTCAGATGAGCTGCTATCTGACCCTGGGCAGCTTTCGTTCACAGTATCTCAGTTTCCCCAGCTGCGAAATGGTGATAAGAATTAGGTATTATGAGTTGAGGGACAGATTCTGACACCGTTATTCAGAATTGAATAGTGTAGTCGATTTGCGTCTGAGGAAAGGGTAACAGCATCTGGCCATTAGTGTTTATAAAGCAAATAGACTCTTGGGTGATGGATTAGATTAGATTTCTGTGCTGAGATGTTACCATGAGGGGTTCTTCAACGCAGTTAAAACAGATTAGGTAAGGAAAGTGTTTTGAGAGGTTTGAATAAACAAGATGCAGAGAATCCTGATGATGGCGAGAAGAACAGTTGCGAGGATGAATAATAAACAGGAAGAGAAGCCCTATTAGAACAAGACAGAATGTATGATGTTTGTGTGTTTTTTATTCTTTTCATGTTTGAAGTGGAAAAAAAATGAAAAGAGGACCTAGTCTAGGTAAAATAAAAACATAGTCTGGATTGTTTTTCTTGAACTCTATATGATGTTACAAAAAAAAAATTATCTTTTTTTCCCTCTTTTGGAGCTGTTTAGCTTTTTTATTTGATCTTTCATTTTTAGAGCATTCTGCTATTTTTAAAAATAGCCCTATGAAATGAAATGTTGAGAAACTTCTCTTCACATATTCTAAAAGTAAATATTTTGGCATTTTCCAAAATTGATGGCATCCAGACTGATTTTTTAAAAGATTTAAAAAAAAAATCTTAATTAGATTCATGCTTAATTTACTATTTTACACTTTGTGGAAAAAACAAAAATGTCCTTTTCTGTTCAAGTATCCCTCCCCAAGGTCACAAATCCCCTGTCAGCAGCCATCTGCTGCCAGGTTCTGGGTTATATGCTCTCCAAAGTATTTTAGGGGTTGTGACTCAGGGGCAGTGGGGAAAGGAAAGTGAAGACAACAGTCCATCTTAGTGAGAGAAGTCAAAACTGGTGAGGTTTTCCACTCACTGTCTGGGTAGCACAGGGAGCTGCACAGGAGATGTGGAAATAGGTGGAGAAGGTTAGAGTTTTTCTCAGCCAGCTCAGACTGAGCAAATACAGCTTGTGAATGGAAGATTACAGTACCTTTAAGCAAGACCTACTGCTGGGAATGTCATTTTTCACGTCTACACTAGCCAAGTCATTTTTTTCTGTCTGGGTTTTTGAAGTCAAGACCATTTTGTTCAGGAATATCTACTGTCTTCCTGAAGACTTCAAGTGACAATGAACTGTCCCTTTCTCTTGTATACTCCTCCAGTGTCTAACTGAGTTGCTGCTAGGAAATCTTGATCCTGTTTCAGACTCACATTTGATCCCTTACAGTCACTGGCTGTTTGAATTATTTTCTCCAGATGACTGAGAAGTTCATTGTAAGCATGTTTTCCACATGATAATAATGATGTTCCATGGTTATGTCCCCTCTCTGAAAGTTCCTCTACCCTGAGACATTCAAGGGGTTGCATTTGCCTCTCAAAAAGATGAGGAAGAAAGGTGAGCAGGAGGTAAAACAGGACTCCCCCCATGCACTCAGTGGCCACTGGACCTGCCCTGCCATGGAGGAGTGCAGCCTTTTGTGGGGCTTGGCCGCTCTCTGTCCTTTTCTGTGCAAAGTGGGCACCAGAGCAGATACTTGCAGTTGAATACATGGGTTGTTTTTTCATTCAATAAAATACCAGTAAGTCCTTCAGGACCTAGACCTCTAAAGAGAAATGTGGCTGCTGCCTAAGCAGCTTGTCTCTACGTCCTAATTTTAAGTGACCAAGAAGAATAAATTCAAAGGTATTTGAGCACCTAGGGAAGGTAGTGGTTCTTCGTACCATCAGCTGCTTCTCAGCTGCATGCCTCCCTTCACCCTTCATTCATTTTCTTAAAAATTCAGTGTGAATGCTTCACCTTCGATTGATCAAAACTTCGCGAATGGTAGGCTAAGCATTTCACACAGGGAAATTATTATGTTGTGTGGCGGGTGGGAGATTGATGGCTGCTCAAAGGCCACTAAGATCATGCAAGCCTCAATATTTTTTCAAATCCATCAAAAAAATGTCCCCTTGAAAGCTCTCTGCTATTCAGGGACTGATTTTTCTTGATGCCAAGGAGAGTTGAATAAAGTTTTCAGGAATTGCAAGAATGGACAAACATGGAGCTGATGGAAATAAACTTCTCATGATGGAATGGGCATCCAAAGACCTAATCCCATGATGACAGAGACTTAAAAGGGATAGGGGCAGTTTGTAAATTTGTGACAAACATGGAATAGGAGTCCAGAACAGGAATGTGTCCCAGAGCTATGCAGTGTTCAACAGATCTCTTGCCAGGCAAGGTTTTGGGAGCTATCCTGAGACTGGCAGTGAAGAAAGCCCAGGTCTCCTCAGCTGCCTGTGCCCTGTCCCAGGATTCTCACTGGGAGGAAAACCCTTGCTAGCACATGGAGCTTGTGAGCCACAGAGATATATCCTGTAAAAAAATCTATTTCTGCCAGCAGAGCACAGCAATCCCTCTCTGTCTTACCCAAAGACACCAGTACAACATTCTCCCCAGACTGATCGCCACCAAACAGATTTAGGGGGAAGAAAAGAGAGACCATTTGAATGATGTATATTAAAAATGACAGCTTAGCACTGCATCCTGGAGGCATGACACAAACCCTTCTTCATCTCCCAGCTACCTCACTGAAGAAAACAGTGCTAGCTCCAATTCACAGGTCTAGAAGGAGACACAAATCAGGGTGCAGTTCAAGCTGTGCTCTGAAGTTCACACTGAGACCTGGAAATAAATCTATTTTGCAAACATTCTCCTCCTATTATCTCATTTTTAATTTTGTCCACAGAAAAAAAAACATGATGAAAAGTTTCAATTAAATTAAGGAAGGAGACGAAATAACTTCAACTGTTTCTTTTACTGTCATTACTAGGAAGAGAACAGGAAGGATGAAAACAAAGTGATATTTTCAAAATTATTTTAAGTTGATATTTGTCAGAAATGTGAAACAAAAGATATTTTTGCTTCAGAAATGTCTCTTGGCTAATGCAATTAAAAAAAAACCCCAGGAAGTTCTGTATGAAATTTATTTTTCCCCCAATAAAATAGTATTTCCAGTCTACAGATCTAATTGGCTCTTTCCATTCAATAGTCAGTTTGCAAATCCAAGCTTAAACTCTACTTGGGTCCTAAAAAGAGAGACCTAGAGTCTCCAATTTTTTTGTGGCTTTGCCATAGCTGTTCATTTTCCACAAAGGCCACTACAATATCATAATGATGGGTGCAAAAACCAACACCCTTGGACTGACAATGGATAATAAACATCCCCAGTGCTCATGCTGATTCTTTGAAATGCTCCTGTCTGTTTTCTCCTTGATGTCCATGATTAGCGCCCTGATTTTCCACAAAACTGCTTCTTTCCTCCCTAGCGCCCAGGTTTTGTGTCCCAAGCCCAGGGCTCCTCCCCTCTCTCCATGCTGTTTTTTGTGAGAGGGAGGTGAGAAATTATCTCAGATGTGCTATGAAAGGGAAAATCATAGCACAAACATATGCCACCCTGCTGTCTTTGCATAATCTCTTTGTTCAAATTTCAATCAGATCAGTGTACCATTGGCAGTAGATGAAAACTGGGTAAACAGAATCGAAACATCCTGTCTTGGTTTTCTTTGCCATGTAAGCTGATCAAAAACAAACACAGGGCTAATATACAAAAACATTCAAATGATGTCTGGCTGTGTAACCACTGTAGGTAGTGGAATTAGTTTAGGCAGGCTGGGTGTGGGCCAGAATGCCAAAGGATGCATTTTAAGTCTCTAGCAGTTCAATGGCATTAAATAGCTCATTGATATCCCGTGCCTGTTGTGGCTGAGTACCTGCGACGGTTCATTAGTTTTTATCAACAGCCATTATGAAATCATTGTGCTGCGTTCATATTTCGCAGGGACATTACTACTGACCCACGGAAAACCAATAAGGGATCAGAGGAGCGATGGGCAGGGGAGTGTGTGTGTGTGTGTGTCCTGTGGGCACTGCCTTGGAGCTGGGGCGGGAAGAGGGAGAGGTGAGGGTGCTGGCTGGGGGTGAGGAGACACCTCTGTCGGGTCGGGTGCCCAAAGACAGGTGGGTGAGGGCTCCAGAGCTGAGGGAGAGGATGATAGAGGGCTTGTTTGTTTGCTGGTCTGAGCATGTGAAAAAGTGTCGCTCTTCACGTTTGTGTGTCTCGCAGCTGCCTTGTTCTGGGCAACAGGTACAAACTGCAGTGACCCACCTTGCTCTCTGTTCCACCAAAGCACTTCACCCCTCCTATGCATTCAAGGACCCCCCCTCCCTTTTTGTCCAATCCTCACAAAACACCTTAATTTTGCTCTGTCCTGCTATTTCATGTATTTCAGAACCTGATTCCAATTATTAAAAGCACTCTTCTTACTACCTGCACATATATGTAACCCTCAAACAAGAACGATGTAGTTTGCATTGATGCTCAACCAAACAAATGTATAAAAGATGCTTCTTTACTTAAATCTTCTGTAAACAAGAATGAATCATTTTAAGGTTAACCTTTAGAAAACACTTCAGCACAGTTGCTAGTATTTTTAAACCATGAAATTTCAGTCTCTCCTATAAAACAAACCAGTGCTGGCAAGTACAGCTACTGTACTTTCATCGTTAACCTGAGATGTGATTTCACCTAGTTCCTGAAGCACAAATGCTAGGAAAAGGGTAACTGATAAACCTGGAGCACCCTGAACCCCTTCACACTAGAAGTACATGCAACACAGTATCCTGTCACTTAGAATAAAAACATTGTACAGATTCGGACATCCACACCTTTTCTGCAGACTCATGCTGATTTATTCCCAGTTCAGAGGATGATCTTGCAAGTCTTTCTTTTATAGTTCTCATGGAAAAAAAAAAGAAAACTCCAAACTTCCCAGATGCGTGGACCCCTCTCCTCTCAAATTTGATTATTTGATCAAATTTTGAAGAATTATTTTAAAGGTTACTGAAGTCAGTAACGACTTTGTGTGTGTGTGTGTGTGTGTGTGTGTGTGCGCTAAAAATGTACATTTCTGTGTTGGAACACTTTGAAAAACGTGACATGAAGCATTTAAGAGGTGGGTGACGACAGTGTTGGTAATGACAATAATGGAATAATTTGATTGTTTCCCTTTGAAATTATTATTTAAAATAAAATTCAAAAACTGAAATCTGTCCCTTTTTTGTCATTTTAGGAAGGTCAGAAAAGAACATTCCTGAAAACCTTGTACAGATCTTACAAATCTGAAGATATTTTTCATAAGAGAAAATAAAAATTACTACATTTTACATAGAGTTGAGTATCTAGATCCTAACCAATTCTACTGTATCTACAGATCTGCAAGGAAAAACATAGATGGAGTCACAATATAAAAGTTGAATAACTTTTATATATTTTAGGATAAAATTCAAGTTGCACAATTTGTCACGTGAATAAGGAGTAAAAGAAAAAGGAATCACAGCATCCGCCAAAACAAAACTGGAATAAATCAGCAGGAAAAAATAAAGAGGCTTTCTTGTTTAGTTACACCTATGGTATTTATTGCACTGAAATGCTGAAGAAAACTATTAAACATGCTGGACTCTGTAATATCTGTTAAAAAATGCCTCATTGAGCAGAATGTTTTCTGAGCTTTGAAAGTTCTCATCTGATGCAAAGTTGTGTTCATTGCAGCCTGGAAGGAGCATTCCTGGGGACAATACAGGCTTTTGTCTCTAATGGAAAATCTGATTTGATGTCTGTCTTTACGTTGTGCAGCTGGGGATAATTATACATTTCTGTCATATACCCTGAATGCTCCCTGCTCCGTGGGAGGGTAGGAGACACAGACGCAGTCGCCTGACCATTGTAATGGAATATTAAAATCCAAGGAAAAACAGCCGACAACTCCTGGCTTGAAAAGTGCATTGTGGACTCTATTTTGCCCCTTCACACCTGCTGCTTTGAAACTTCTGCTGACTCTCTACAGCTCCCTGCCATTGCCTGCACCTCCCTGATGGAACCCCTTGAGCGCCAAGCACTCACAGCCCTGCCTCGTTCCCGGTACACACCCATGACCTTCCCAACACAAAACTTGCCTTAGTGCTCCACCTCCTTCCTCAGTCAGAGCTTTGCAAAAAGCTTTGTATTTTCACACTGTTAGTTAATAATAAATGAATGCATATATTTACCGCTCAAGGTGTTTAATTTGATGTGTTTGTTTTATGTATAATGAGACACAGCTAATGTGTTTAAGTTCATGGCTCAGCATCTTGAATAGGTCATTAAATGTCCACCTTTGCTGCACTGATTTATTAAATGGCTCACGGAAATGACCTCTTCTAGTCCATTTTCTCCTGCATGGTAATAAAATCAAAGCATACAAATGTCAAAATACATGCAGGTTTACTAAAACCTAAACATAAAAAACCCCAGACATTTTGTTTTGCATGTATGCCTGAGTATAAGCACAGAAAACTCAGCAATGTTGCTGAAAATTACCAATTCACTTCAAAAAAATGCCCCAGATCCCGTAAGTAACACCTCGATTCAAGTTCTTTCTTTGGTGCATTTGGCGTATTTCTTTAAATATTTTCTCCAGCTGTTCAGGAAAAGTCTTTCTCCTTGCCTCTCACTCATACACTGAAACTCTGTAAAACAATTAGTGACCAGCACCAGGGCAGGTATTTCCCATCAGTGTCCAACTTCAGCAGCTTCCTTTGTTTTCCCTCCCTGTAATTTTTCAGGTCATTGTATTCTCACTATGCAGCAACTTCAGTATCCTAATATCACTCTTTTCCTACAGGTTGCTGTCAAGCAGCCTTGTAGAAGAGAAAGTGAAACAGGTGAGATAAGTATTGCAGATGGATTGAAGAAATAGCAATGCTGTTTTCATTTATAAAGACCATAAAATTACATCGCCTTAGGTAAAAAAGAAGGCAAGGCTGGCATGACAGCAACAGGCTGAAATATCTGCACACTTGTTAAACTTAAGCATTTTGTGCGAAGAACAAATTACCAGTGCTCAACTCACCCTTATGGCCCCATCCAATATACTTGGGACCTGTAACTGTAGCTACCCATAAATAAAATTTTACACATTGTCTGGTCTTCTGGCTCAATGAGACTGAACATTTCTGTAGGCAGCACAGGTTTTGGGTTTTTTTGCAACTGCTGCCAGTGATAGAATTAACACCACAGAGCTGGTTAGCTATTGATAGCAGCAAGCAGATGAGCTTTCAGACTGCAGTAGCTATAGATGTGTAATTATAAAGTGAAAAGGATTAGTATGAAAAGCTTCAGCCAGCACAGCTCCAGATGAGTCCTTCCCTTACATCTGGGGAAGAACCAGAGGACATCTCAATACTCTGCTGTCATTTCTAATCATGCCATAGAGGAATTTCATAGTCACACTATGCTTCCATGTAGCATAGATTTGGTCCACTGATCAGTGATAGCTGCCTGAGTTTTCCTAAAGCAAAGCTGACTGACTGAAGATGCTCTCAAAAAAACCCGAAAACCTAGCAGAACACCTGTGAATTTATAACCTCTTCACCCTCTTCAAATACAACTGAGTTGAAGTCATGACATGACAGTATCTGAATGCAGCAGTCCAGTCAAATATATGTATGAGAACTAAAGGGTTCTTTGTCTCACAAAAAATGCTGTGAAAATTGTCCAGGTTTGGAAAAGCATCAAAAATACCAGAACAAGAGAAATCCTAACCATACCTATATTTACTTATTTAGTGCTTATTTGTATTTATCTTTTTTTAGACTCATTTCTGTGTTTTGAGGTTAGTAGCTCAGAATACCCAGCAGGACAGTTCACCACATCCTAGGATAAGTTTATGCCATTCAATTATCAGGATTTCTATTTCTGCCCCTATGATGTTGGCCAAGAAAGCAGTTCCTCGGCCATGGGGTTGATAGTCTGTCGTGGTTTTGCTAGACCTGGTTTTTGGTAGCAGGGGGGTTGCAGGAGTGGCTCCTGTGAGAAGCTGCTAGAAGCCCCACCATCATGTCCGCCTGGGCCAATGTCTGTCTGGCTGCAAAGACGGACATGCCACAGGCCAATTAGAAGTGGTAACGCCTCTGCGATAACAGATTTAAGAAGGAATTCAAAACAACTCTGGTTGCGCAGCTAAAAATTGCAGCCAGGGAGGAGGAGGATGTGAGCTAAAAGGCCAAGGAGAAGCACCAAGGCCAGGTCGGAAGAAGATACAGCAGGGCTGGAGTCGAGATTCCTCTGCAGCTGGTGGTAAGACCATGGTGAGACGGGATGTCCCCCCTTGTAGCCCATGGAGCAGCACGGGAATGCAGAGCCCCCTTTGCAGAGGTTGGAGCAGGGGATGCTTAAAGGCGTCAGCCTGTGTAGGAATGACTCG
>WBMZ01001144.1:0-191085 GCA_013400975.1 Atrichornis clamosus
GGGCGGGCGGGCGAGCGGGCGGGGGACGCGTCCCGGGGAGGGCGTGCTCCCGGCGGAGGATGTGGGCGGGGGTGGCGGAGGGGTGCGCGGCGAGGGGTGGAGAAGTTATAAATCAGCGAGGCTGGGGCTGGCGGGTATCTGATGCCCGCGGGAGGTGAAGCTGGCAGCGCGGCCCGCAGCGGATACTCCATTTCCGCAGATCGGGTCGGGTCGGGCCGGGCCGGGCCGGGCGGGTAGGACTCGGGGGCTGTTGGATGCGGATTCCGCGCCGCGCTGTGCCGTTATCTCCGCCACCGCGGGAAGCGCCCGGGACCGAGGAGAGCCCGTCGGAGCCCAGCCGGCGCCTCTGTCCCTGCCTGGCCGCCGTCGGCAGGGAAAAAGCCCTGCGTTCCCGCAGGCAGGACCATGCCCCGCCAGCTGCTCTCAGGGACCGTGCTGCTGGGAGCCGCCCTCCTGCTCGCAGGTAAGGGTCCACCGGACGCGCTGTCCCAGTCAAGCCCCGTTCTGTGGCGAGCTCTCCGCGACGGACCCCCAGGGATGTGCCTCGTTGGCTGCGCCTCCCGTACCCCCTGACCGGTCCCGTCGCACCCCGCTCGTCGGCTGGAGCCGGCGGACACCTGCCTCCCCTCCGCCCCTCTCCTCTGTGCAGGGCCGGGAAAGCTGTCCCCTCGTTTCAGGGAGCGGCTAAACCCCGCAATCCCCAAGCGGTCGTTATCCTCCGGATCCCCATCGGCGTGCCGCGGGAGCAGCCCCCCGCAGGTTCTGGCGGTGTGGAGCCTCGATGCCTCTCCTCCTCCCGGGCAAGGCGGCGGTGGTGGGGAGGCGAGCCTTTCCCGTGCGCAGGGACGGCCGTACATCACCAGGAGTTGTCCGAATGGGTGCATCACGGAAAGAGAGCATGTTTTTGGCTGCATGTTTTGGCTGCTTCTTTCCTCCGCGCTATGTTTTCAAGTGTCGGAGTTCTGTCCATGAAGCGGCAAAGGTGTACGTTTTCTTCGCAAAAACCCAGGTCCTCCTGCCTCCCGCTCGAGCAAGTCGGCGGAGCATCGGTGAGGCTGCCTGCCGGGTTGGCCGCGGGGGTCTTACTGGAGAGGGGGATGGAACCGCTCCCCGGTGCCTGCATCCCGCAGTGCTGCGTGTGCTGGGATGGATCGTTGCAAATTTGCTGTTCTGAATTGAGTTTTATTTTACTTTGAGCCGAGAGCAGGCGGCCCTCGTGGGCCGGAGCGCCCTGGTGGACAATGCGCCCCAGCGTTGCGTGGCTGCTCCCCTGGGAGCAAGGTTGCCTGGTGGCCGGGCAAAGTCCGGTCCCGTTTGAGCTCATCGCTCCTCAAGGCCGCTGACCTGTGGGGATGCCCTGCGGAGCGCAGCGGACCGGGGGTCCCGCAGCCTTTCCGCGCACGGTCTCTCCGTGTCCCGCACGGGGCTCCCACGTACGACCCGGGGCAGCGCGCACGGCCGGGTAGCATAACGGGGCTGGCGGCCGGCGAGGAGCGAGAACAAACCCCGGGTGGGGAAGAGACGAGCCGAGCTCCCTGCGGGACAGCCGTCGAGGCCAGCGTTCCTGCGGTTAGCGGCGCGGGCGCCCGACCGGCCGCGCTGCCCCGCGCAGGTGGCCGGGGGCTCGGTCTGCTCCGCACGGCTGCGCCCGCGGGAGCGGCCCCGAGGGAGGGCGCGCCCAGGGGAGCCGGCCCTGCACGGGCGCTGCCTGAGGCTGCTCGGGAGGAGAGCTGGCGTGGCCGCTCCGATGAGACGTTTTCCTGCTCGGGAAGTGCTGATTCATCAGCTTTGATACAGATATATAGGTATTCTTCTACTTTTTTTTCTTCCTCTTTCTTTTCCCCAGGAAAGGGCTAATTTCCCCACATTATTTGTCTCCGCCAAAGCTCTTCTTATGCCCAGGATGAAATAGGCACAGGCATGGGACACCCACCCTGGATACAGGAAATGTGGGTTCAGATCCTTGCCAGGCTTCCTTCACAGCTTGAGTTTGAACTTCGGCGTCCTGCTCCCACATGGGCTCCTGCAGTGACCAGCTACGCTAGGGGACTGGCTTCCTCTTTCCTGTCGGAAAGGTTTTCCATTGTGCAGATCATGGCAAACCCACTGCCCAGGGTTAAGGTGGACTCTGTGATCCAGTGGCTGTGAGAGAGACCCTGGTTCACCTTCCTATTCGTGTGCACCCTAGACCAATACCAGTGGGAAAAGCTTGGCTTGTTTAGGGAATAACCTGCTGCTCTGGGTGCTGGGGACAAACATCCTGAGGTTGGCTCAGGTGATGGGCATTGGAAAGTTGCTCCTCTGTAGTTTGGCAGAGTGCCTTTAGAACTGTTTCACTGGAAATTCTTATCTCTCCAATGCTGACAGTGTGTTGTTGACACTGATTTCTCTTGGCATATCTTTTCTGGGTGTTGGGGTTTCTTTTCCATCATTCATTGATACATGGCACTAAGCACTTGTTGAAGATTGTGCTCAAATTGGAAAATTGACTTTTTCAGACTCACTGGTTTTGTTACCCCTTTTTTTTTTCCCCTGGAAAACCATTCTTGCTTAGCTTTGTTTGGACATCACAAATAGGTTGATCATGATCCTTCTGGGTCACTGGTAAAACTCTCCATACTCGTATTTGCATGGAGATTTTCAAAGTTATTGGCGATGTGGTGGGATGTTTTGCACCATACATACCTCTGTGCTGTTCTTCCCATTTCACCCTCCTTCAATGCTTAGTTACCTACAATTCTTACTCAGACTGTCCAGCACTTCCCATTTCCATCACTGCCATATGGTCCCCTCTTGTAATTCAGTCTCTGCAGGTGTCTGCTGAGCTTCCCTTTATGACAGGTAGTAGAGGAGATTCAGTGGTTCAGAAAGAACCTAGAAAGAGCTTTGTAAGGAGGTGACAGAAAGTGGTCTTTTAGCCCATATATGTCTATTTGATAATATAAATTTCGCCAAAGCAGCATGCAGGCTACAAGCTTTGAGAGTCCCCATTTGAAAAATGAGATTAAGGAAATTTAATTTATTTGACATGTGACTGTTGGGCACTTCATCTCTCTTGTGCATGTGCATATTTTTGTTAACTTGGGAAAGAACAATACTTTTTCTGCTGCGTTTTGCATAGCACTCACCTATGTTTTCTTTGTATCTTATATATATTTATTCCACAAATTGTATTGCATGCACTTGCTAATGACTGTACAAATAATGGTCAATACGAAAATATGGTTGCTGTATTAAGTTCAATCTCACAATCCTAGACGTTACATGACTATTACTTTAATTAATAACATTTAGAATAGTGAAGGACCGTATTTAAACCCTGAAAAAAATCAGATTCTGCAGCCTGAATCAAGGCTTATGTGCCATGTTTTCAGAAACATAAACTGATGATCTGGCTGTATTTCCAGCTGTATTTCTGGCTTTCCACACAGAAGAAGTACCTCAAAATTAGCAGCTAGAAGGTAAATAGATTCTATTACAGTCTTTGAACAGCACTATATGAATCTGAGTTATTTCAGTTGGAACTAGAACATCAAAATCCCCAGTGGACTTTTCAATTTCATGGTCAGCTGGAAAAAATGAAGGAAGAAATTCCAGGTCAAATCTAATCAGTGCTGAGGTTAATTTCTTGCAATAACTAACCTGACTTCTCTGAAAGTGCTGTTCAGATGAAAGTTCATATGTTAAGGTTTCAATTTAATTTGAGTACTTACTGAAATAAGTACACAGGGACAGAATGGTTTCATTTGGGATTAGGGATGGAGATGTTAACAAAGTCTGTGATAGCTGGGATTCCCACTCCTGGACTTTCATGGAAATGGGACTCCCCAAAAATTCCAAACTACATTCTTATAAAGCAGAAGAGTTAGACATTGTTATATGAAAAAGGTTTTAAAAAAAAAATGTACATGGGATTAAAGCATCAAACTTTCTGGCATTGCTAAAGAAAATCAGTTGCACAGTTTACTGATGTTTTACCAGACAGGTGTTTTGCTCATATGCTCTGCACAAAGGTAGATTTCATTCTCTTACAGCTGGTGTAAATCTGGAGCACCTGCTTTGGGCTGGGCTGGCATCCTCTAGATTTACAGTTCGTGCTGGATGAAATAAGGATTTGGCCTTATTTGCCCTCGTAAAGATCTTCATATCCAGAAGCACCCAATATATTTGAAACCCTAAAAGTTGTCACTGGGAAGATTTGAGAGGTTTTTTTGGTTGTGTTGGGGTTTTTTTTACATCCAAAGAATAACAAACAAGCTGAGCCTATTTTTTGTCAGATGCTTCAAAGACTGAAACCAGTAGCTCTTCACACTGTGTGGGTGTATAGGACAAAAGGAAATTGTCCAGATTTTCAGCACAGTTGATGAGTCCCTACACTTTAATGTGGTTTGGAAACTTCCAGCACACTGTTTATCAGCTTGCTCATTTTCATGTCCAACTGAGATTGGGAAAGGAAGAAGCTCAGCAGATGGGAGTTAAGGTTCGGCATTTCAGAAGCCTGTGTCCAGTGGGGCTGTGGTGGGACCTTATCAGCAAAATTGTTCCTTTGAATCCCCCAAAGTCAGGGTTTGGGACTTCCTGCTGCTGCCCCAAAGGGAATGGGAAGTGAGACTGCTGCAAGAGTAGCTTTGCCATGAAGTGCAGAATGCCCAATCACAGTCACCTCTGCCCTTGGAGACAAGCCTCTCCTGTTGGTGTGAGGCCTTCAAGAAGCAAACATGCTTTGTCTTTAGGTTTCACCCCCGCCACCAGTAGCCTCTTTTTTTCCCCTCTATCAATATTTGTAAGAATGTAGGGAAACATTTCTGTTAGTATTTGAGCATGAATTCTACCCATGGACAGAACCAGCCCTTCTCTTTTTGCCCTTGTGATACTTACTGCACGCACTCCTGCAACTGAGAAGCAACCTTTCCCAAGCATCCTCAGCTGGGAATGGCCTGACTTTTTGATGCACCCTGGGGAACCGTTTATCCTAAAATTGATCCAGTGATTTTCAGGAAGGTGCCCACACAGTTTTCTCTTACTGAGATGCAGAAGTTCAGTTTAATTCCCCTACGGTTGGAGATCAGTACTGCATAAATCCTGGTTCTTAAAAGGAAAAGCTACCTGCAAGCAGGAGTTGGAAAAGTGAAAATGCCAGTATTAGTGCTCTCTCCAAAGCCATGTGTGGCATAATATCATGCTTCTGTGACCAGCAGAATGCATTCTTGTTGGAACTAAGAAAAGAGGTAACAGATTGAGACACCAAGGTTGTGGGCAAAGAGATTTGAAACTATAGATTTCAGAGGTACTTGTGTCTGAAACTTAGGTCTTGAGCAATTGAGATGTATGGAGAAACTTGGACTGGGAGTGTGGATGACTGTTTCTTCTGTATTAAGCCATGTTTGCTTTGGGGTGTTTTTTTTGTGTGGCACAGTGAGTGAAGATCTGCCAGACTAAAGATGAAGAGGAGGATGGTTTAGCTTGTGATGCATCAGTATTTTCAAGACCAATATAGATGTTTGTGCAATAGTTAACTGATTCATTAATCGTCTTTCTTGGACTTTTGTTTGTCTTGTGTTAGCAGAAGCAAAAGGTTCATGTTCATGGTGACCTGATTTTATTCTCATTTGATTTGTTTTCCCTCAAATCTCCACTGATTTTCATTACCGAGTTCCATACCCACAATGTCAAGTCACTCCTGTAACACATTTAGAACACAATCCAGTGTGATGTTGTTGACACTGATTTCTCTTGGCATGACTTTTCTGGGTGGGGGGGACACTTTTCCAGCATTCACTGATGCGTGGCACTAAGCGCTTGTGCAATGTAACTTCTTTTTAAGTTGCATTCCTTCTTTTGGAGCTATGGCCTTGAAACAGGGTTCTCTTTCCCGTTGGAGCAGCTGAAGGATTGGCAAGTGGCTAGAAGGAAGCTGTTTCTAGGATTTCAGTGGGTTGAAGATGCTGTGGCACTGCAATGACGTTATGTCTGCTCCATTCCTGGAAGTGGGTGAAGGCAGGGCACAGCGGTCCTTGAGAGCCGGGGACCTGTGAGCAGATGTCTCTGCTCCTCAGATGTTCTCTCAGGAAGCCTGTGCTCTGGGAACAGACCCCCTGCTTAGTGCGTGGGGAGTGACAAGGGATGAATGTGAGGGCATTTCATGAGAGGAATTTCACAATTTCACATAGTTCACTTAAGCGTCCTTCCTGTGGGATTCTTCCTTGACACAGAGTGAAGGAATTCATCCCTTTTGTTCCCATTGTCATTCCTCTGTGGAAAAACGTCTCATCAGGATCACCATAGACTAATGTTAAGAGAAGCGTGAGAGTTGCCATCCTGGATCAGACAAGGGCTCTATTTAGCTTCTTGTCATGTCTTTAGTGGTGCCCAACATCTGATCTTCAGGGGAGGTTCAAGGGACCTTGCAGGAAGCAGTTATCTGATAAAATTCTCCAGAGGGGAATTTTTTTTTGTAGTATGATCTAAAATCCACTATTATTTATTCAGAAACCTTGGGACTGAGAGTCAAGAAAACTAAAATTCAGTTGTTGTCTATGTTTATGCAAGCGGATATTACATAGTGGAGTTAAATCACATTGTATTGTATAATACAGAGAGTTTTCTTATTCTGTCATGCTGGTAGCGTTTAGGGCAAAACCTCACCTTTCTTTGTCTCATGCAGTGCTGCAATTGATCATCCTAATCTATTTTTATAAGTATTATGGATTGTAACTGAGCCATAGGCAAGCTTGCCAGAAGATTTCTGGATGTGCATCTACCTTAGACTTTCTGCTTTAGATGTCATTTAACAGCAAAATGGGTTTGGCCTCCTAAGCCTTTGCAAGGGACTCCTCTGTGCAGGCTGTTGCTGTTCTTCTCACGTCTATTTTAAATTGTTGTGCTGCATTATTTACTTGCTCTTATTTTGGTCTCAGGGGCTTTGCTTGTAGCACCGTCTTATAGATTTAAGTGGGATGGATGGAAAATCGGCTCCTGACTTTTCTTCTTGTCTTGGAGCATTACAGGACAGTTCAGCTGTAATGATGGAGCTTTGAAAATAATAACCAGCAGCCTTCAGCAAAGTGGAAATCCTTCAACTTTGCTTTACATTTTCTTTTACATAGTTCCTAATCTGCTTCTGTGCTTACAGCTTAATAATTAGTACAGCCCCAGATGAATTTGACAGGCCTGCTGCTGGCTGAGCAGGTAGATTACTAGTGGGTAGGCAGTTTGGCTGTCTACATGAAAGTCTTCCAATTCAGTCCTATTATATTGCTTTGTTTTTCCTTTCAGGTAATCTGTAACCACTTTTAAGCATCAAACTGATCAAGAAATTTAATTTGGTCAAGAAAATGTATACCTTTGCTCTAAATTCTTAGGAATTCTAAATTATTTTTGTGATAATTTTAGTGTACTTGCTTTTTCTTTATACTGTATCACTACTTTCCTACTCACTAATTAATGGGATAAATTTTCTCAGGAATATCAAACTGATGATTATGTGCTAGAATGAAATGGTGGAATTAGAGCAGAGGCACAGTAGTTGCTGCCACGTGTCAGTAAGTGATAGAGTAGATCTGATGACTCACAGGCATGATCTGGATGGGGCTACCTACACTGTGTAAGCAGTACAGGCTGAATCATGTGTGGAGGCATGAAATGACACTCCTGGATGAATGCCAGGGGCTGATCACACAGCATCCCTTTTGGTTGTGTTCAACCACTTCTCGTCTGAGTAGCCTGAGCAGGGTCTCCGTGCAGGGGCCAGGACAGGCACATCGAGGTGGAGGGGTATGTGAGCTGTGTGGATTTGTGCTGAATGTGGCTGTGAAAGTGTCACTGCAGCTGAGCTCTGCTATTACCAGTTCTTGCTGAGACCAGCCTCAGCACACCCATTTTAATTTTTTTAAGATGGCCATTACTCTGTTGCAGTGAAGACAAGACTAAGGTGGACACAACTGTGGTATTTCTCTTCTTTTCCCAATGCACATCACATATACGTGTGAGTTTTTCCTCCTTGGTGTGGTTTGCCAAAGTGACAATCCCTTAAGGGCTCATAGTGGAGATATCAGACTGTACATTTGGATATCCATTTTCAATTCCAGGTATGCCCAGGTATGACAGGAAATGTTAATAGTTTCAATTGGTAGTGACTGGAATGAGATTTGTGTCTAATAACCAGCTGAAATTTCAGTTTGTTTAATTACTACATCTAAATTTTTAAATGAACAACCCCTCTCTGCGCTTCAATAAAATGGCTTTACCACAGGCTTCTGTGAACCCACCCTGACCGAGCCAGGGCAAATACCAGCAAAACATTAGGCTATTACTGGGGAAATACATGTTTGTTTACATTTACAGCTATTGACCATGTTGGCATGAGAGTGTGTACTGCTCAGAAGTGTTAATGAAGTGTTACCAGAACTATTGTGCTATTTTTAGCAACTGGGTGTTTTGCTTTGCTTGAATAACATTTAATCTCATATCAGTGTGTGTACACATCTAGGAACAGCAAATGCATACAGAGAGTAAATAAATTATCCCTTGCTCTGAGATCTAGAACTAAAAAGGGAAGGACGCACTTGTTCAAATACCTTTCTATGCCTATGAAGGCCTGTTTTGGGCAGTTGCACATCCATTTTCCCGGCTGACTGATTTTTAGTTCCACAGCATGGAGTCATGGTCAAGGTTTTTGTTCTGCCCAGAACTCATCTAATTTACTGTTATAAACTTTATGCTGTCCAGATTTTATTAAGATGTGTATCATAGAGCAGCCCAGCTTTGTCATCCATTAACCTATTTTTAATTTTTTTTTGGTGGCTGTTATGTCCTAATGGTAGTTTAAATTCTAAAATTACAATTGGGATTGATCAGACTTAAGCATCTGATCCAGAAATCACTTGGCATGTGTTTCAGAACATCAGACTGGATAAATGGAATGTCCCTTTTGGACCTGAAAGGGATGAACCAATGAATTGATTTTTGTGCATCAATGTGTATTTTGTAAGTAAATAGCATCCAATGATTTTCTTGATCTTGAATGCAAATGAGAAGACATTTCAGTCACCACCACAGAGATATGTGCGAGGAGTGGATCTGTTAAGGAGAGATACAGCTTGAGCTGCCGCTTCTGTGCTGAGGGGGTTTCTGTTTGCCATCTATGTGCCAGCACTCATGGTGCCTCTCTTTGCACAGAAACCAACAGGAAACAAATATAAAACTACCTCACAGTCCAAGGACCTACGTCTGTTAACACTTGTCAATCACCATGGCTCTTAGCTGACCTGGAAAGTTTTGCTTCGATAGAAACAGTGGTTACATTTTGCTGCTTCAGATCCTGAGTTTGCTCATCTGGACAACTGTCAATGTCAGCTGGGACAAAGGCATGCCTCCTTGCTCTCTCACAGTTAAGCTGTCTTAGTTTCTCTTCTGGAGGCTTCAGTTGTGAAGTTTGGATCTACTTCAGAGCAGTGGTGTGAAATTAGATGTATGAAGGACTGTGAGTTTTCCTTTAGAATGGGGACCTAGGTGGCACCTGAAAGACCTGGAGATACCACTTCAAGTCTCAGGATGGCTCATGATTTGGCACTGTAGGTCTTTCCTGGAGAACGTTTCTAAGTACAGGCAGTGCAGAGGGTGGATTTACCCCTGGGAGAAGGAACCAGGCTGTGCTGCCTTCTTTGCCTGTGCCTGAGCATCAGAAATCCAGGTGACAAATGAGATGGGTGCTATTGATGCCATGGAGATAGAAGAGTGTGTCCTTCCAGCATCAATTCTTCCCAGCCACCAGCAGTCACAGAAGTAGAAAGCTTCACTATCCGGGATGATTCCTTCTCCCGCTGGTCCTGTGGCTGGACCAAGACAGACAGTCACACTTTGAGCAGGAAAAGAAAATTTTCTTTTCCATTCATCACCCAAATTTTAAGACAACTCTCCCTAAAAGTTCTCCTGCCTTAATAAGTGCCAATATTGATGCTGACGAGAATCTCAGTGTTGATTAAACTAGAAGGACCTGTTGGTCAAGATTTCTCCATATGGTCACAATCGAAGCTTTAAGTGGCTCTTAGGAGCTGACCACAACTTCGTTTCTCTCTCTACTTTTCTTTTTCTTTTTTTTTCTTTTTTTGGCTGGTAGAGGGACTTTGGACACTGATGTAATTGCAATTATTATGAATAGGTACAACTGTTTAGCCAAAAAAATAGTTATATTTTCTTACAGAATGGCTTGAAGAACCTTTAAAAGAGATGGTAATGCAACAGTTTGTCACGAATAGCTCTGAAATAAGGAAAGCTACAGATATCCCAGGTTTCCTTACAAAATGAGTAAAGCCATGTATCCTGTCTGAGGTTAGCTGGTGGCCATGATCTGGTTAAGGTGCTGCTGCCGGTCAGAGTCAGCTCATTTTCACTGGAGACGCACTGGAGTTCAACCCACTGGGTGCTGCCATGTTCCTTCACATTTCACCTGGACTCCGCAACTGCTTATTAGTTGCACACGTGTGGGTATTCCCATTCCCTTCAGTGGAATGGCTCATAAGGTAGTGCTCACAAGCAAGAGTGGAGTCCTGGGCTGCATTTGGACTGAATGACCCATGTTTTAAGCAGCACAGAGAGGTGAAGACCCTGTTAAGAAACCACGTGCACTCCCTTTCCAGTGCAGGAGTGTCCTCTATGTTTTGGCTGAATGTTTGAAGCGGGAGGAAATGATATTTGATGGTAAAACCCTCAAAGGGTCGGTTATGTTTAACAAGCGGTAAAACACGTGCAAATCCAACAATGACTGAAACAATTACTTCATGATGGATAACTTTATTGCCCGCAGATGGCACTTTAAACCCAGAAGGTCAGATTCTTTGTATACACTGAAGCTGCAAGGATAAACTGATCGTTCTCCTTAACCTCTCTTTGTGCAGGTGAAAAAAAGATCAGTCAATGTGTTGAGCATAACTGGAGTGGCTGGGAGACAGTCACAGCCTCAAGTTATGGAAAAGATGTTAGAAAGTCATCAAATCTGTTAACTTCAAGGAAATTTATAATGACTTTTAATATTGTAAATTTTTTTAACTAAGTCATAAAGCTAGCTTTTGTGTTTTCTTTCTTTAGTCAAAGGTATCAGAAATTCACAGTGTATGAAAAGAATTTTAAAAGTAGAAACTGGGAAAATCTGAATGGGAATAATAATCCAGATCATGCTCCCAGTTTTGAGTTCAGCAAATCTTTCCTTTTTAAGAGAAATCAAGGTTTAGCAGAAATCAGTGACAGGTTCATCATGTGTGCGTGGTTACTCATTTGTCTGTAGAACTGGACACACATATTGAAAAATATATGCATGTTCATTTATTTTATCTTTTTTCATGACTTGTGATCAGTGGGATTTTTGGTTAACAGATAATTCAAATTTTTACTTACTTAATTCAGAAAAGAATCAGCTTTTTTTTGCAGAAAATAATTGAAGAAAGCTTCTTCTTCTTTTTTTTTTTGCCTTGCATATTGCAGATTGCTCTCTGCTTTCACAAAAAAAAAGGATAGATTTGTCCTTCCCTTACTTTACTCAGAAGGCTGAGTTTTGCAATCTAAATTAATGTTTGCTCATTAATTAAGCCTGCCTTTCACATGTATCTAATAAGCCTTCCGTAACAAATAAAATATGTCCAAAAAAATCACCCCTTTCCCCGTGGGAGGAGATTCCTCAGTTATCAGGATTAATTAGTTCTCTTGTTGCCACATGAAAAGAAGTTGCACCCCCCAATGTAGGTCAGTGTGAGGGTAGGCTGCTGCTGGTCGCTTAGTGACAGGCACAATGATAAGTGAATGTGTCCTGTTGAGCCATGACCCTTCAGAAAAGACAGTGTCAAGTGAAATGCCCACAGAAGGTACATAGAAGGCATAATCTCCTTCTAAATATTGACAGTAGGAATTTCTCTGCTATTCTCCTTCCTTCTTCTTTTCTGGTAAACACGTCAAACTCTATTGCATTTGTGCTCTGCATCAGTTTTGAAGCGTTTAAAAAAGTAAGGAAGCTAATGACCCATGAATAGATCGGATGTCAAATAAAGCTATTTTTCTTCAAGACTTACCATCTTGCTGGTAAAAGCATTGTCTCCTGTACTTGTAAAAGCAACAATATTGACTGGAAATAAGACTTCAGCTTTTTGTCAGTGAATAACTAAATAAATGAATATATAGCCAAGCTGGTATGTCATGCCAAATACGCTGACATTAAGTCTTGAATGTTAATAAGATTAAGTACTGGAGTTAAGGGTCTAAAATATACTTGAAATCAATGATGAGATGCTGGCTTGTGTCAATGGGAGCAGAGTTAGACAAACACTAAGCACTCCTTAAGATTCCCCACACAATATTTATAAATACTGTGCTGTCTTTAAGATATATGTAAGATGTGTAAAAGGGCAAAAGCTTGAATGTGTATCCAGTATACTTGGGGGGTTTTTTTTGCCTACAAGATGGTGAAAAGGTAGGTGGTTTGGTTTTGTTTTTCTTTGATTTTAATAACTCTAAGGCACATATTCTGATATACAGGCTTCCAGGCTGCCTTGTTTTGAGTGCTTCAATTAAGACAGATGTTAAGATTTTCACGTCTCTGTTTATATCAGAGATTATGCCTTATAAGAGAAAAACCTTGTAACATTTATGATGATTTCTTGCTTGTCACCTTTGGCAGACTTTGAAAAAAACAGCAGCCCACATTCCCAGGGCTGGTGTCCTGGTCTCAGCATGGGTCAGACGTGGTCAGGGTGCTGCAGCACTGACTCTGCTCTGGGGCATGGTGCTGGTGCCAATGCAGAGCAAGGCAAGTGCTCAGCACCACAGACGTGACCAGGCACCGCTGACTCGCTCTCCTGTCTTGCTGTCAACACCTGTCACTCACATGAATTTTTCCACTTTCCCACCAGTTTTATGCAGGGAGCAACCTACTCATTGCTCTCTAGCAAGTAGGTTGAGTGATGCAGCTCTAGCAGCAGCGTTTTGATCCCTATGGTTTCCTCTGGCAGAGTATTAGTGATGTTTTTTTCATACGTATTGAACTGCTTGTAAACCCTGTTGCATGCTTTCAGCTTTTCCAGAGCCCGAAATAAGGAGCAGTTCAGGGAACCTTGAGGTCAATTTTCCACCGAAGTAAGGAATAAGATTCATAAAGCTGGATATAAATGCTGCCTTCTTGGGAGAGCATCTGAACGTCCGATTATGGAATGACAAGAGGAATGCAAATGAAATTAGGGAATGTGGGAGTTTCACAAAACCATCAGATTGTTTAGTTGGAGGATGTTGAAAAACCCTCTCAACCAGAGTGCCTGGGTTGCTCTCCAAGAGGCTGCTTAGGCTCTTGTAATATCTTATCTCAATTTCTCAGTGATTAGCTTCAGAGGCATTGTTTCAGAATGGCTAATGAGAAGACTCATAGACTGTAAGGATCTGTGGGAGACTATCCCATAAAAGCACGGTGCGCATTTTGGGAGAACCAGCACTTCAGATTGGAGATCCATAAAGGGTAGGTGAGAAAAATGTATGTTTGCAATATATCACATTAAAAATTGCTCCTTCAAAGATTTGCTGCATCATTTTTCTCCTCTTTTAACAACTGGCAGAATATATTCATTTCTAGTTAGAAATATTGTCTAGACAAATCACAAATCACAGGGGAAATCTGTGTATATGTACATTCTCACCATACCAATGGCTGGTGTTATTTGTGGTGCAGTCCAGAGGACCTCTTTATTCTGAAAATTTGTTATGCCCTTGCTTGAAGCTTGTTCAAGTGAGCTGTAATTTAGTTTACATCTATGTTCAAGTGTACCCTTTAAATCTTATTTTGAATAGGCACAGATGATAGACTATACAGGGAAACTACTGGAGCCACAGCCTAAGTAAGATATACAGGGCTAAAAAGAAAGCTGCAGAATTTGGAGCAGCCATTGACTCTGAAGTGTTTATACATCCAAATTTTAGTCACCCTTCTCAGCAGGAATTGGTGTCTAAAAGTTCCTTCTCTAGTCAACGAAAGAGGGAGGCGTTTCTGATGGGTGATACACAGCTGCCAAGTGAGGTTCACATATTTCTACTATGTTTGGTGCATACAGCTGTTCATACTTGGCTGTGGCAGGGACCTCTTGGAAGGAGGACCTCTTGAAACAGCTAAGCTCAAACTGTACTGAACTGAGTTCTAGCAGAGAGATCTGCACTACCCTTGTCTATGCAATGCTTCTTCTTCCATACCTTGACTAAGTAATGCTTTCTCTTGAGTAAAGTGGTCTGGGGTACTTGCTGGTCTTCTCACTCAACACTGAAATCTTTGTAAATTGCACTTGAGTCCAGATTAGACTAAAACTGGTTTTCCACTTTTAACTGTTTCAAAATACTTTTATGTAATGTTCCCAGGTTCTGGGACACTTTGCTGTCAGTGCAAGGGCAATGGGATGGATCAAACACTGTATCTTCTCTACAGCATGCTCTTCTGTCAATTTGCCATGGAAGATTTTGTGGCCATAGCCTATTAATGTGGCAAAAATAAAACATGATGTCTTTCCAGCCAGCACCTTCTGACTTAATGAGAACTTGATAAGAGAGAAAATCTGGTGTTCTTCTGGTCTTCTGATCATGGGGCTTTTTCATGGCCCTCCTAAAAATTGCCTTCAGGTGGCCTTTGCGAAGCCTATCTGGATGTTTTCATCATGTTATACTGACACCCAGGGTTTCATCCATACCAGGATGGTCTGCCCACAACAGTATGCTCACTTTCTCAAATAAGCAGCAAGTCTGGTCTGGAGGGTGTCTTGATCTTGTTCTTAGAATTTATTGTTAAGCTCTCCAGTTCCCTTTTGACACTACTTCACTGCTAGGAAGCCTGCAGCTGGCCAGGGACCATAGGTAATAGTGCTGTGACCTTCAGTCAGGAAGGGACGATCCTTAATCCCATTTCACTCCTTCCACATCAGTTCCAGCTTTGCAGCAAGTGGTTTGAGTGTGATTTTGGTATGTTAGAAGTCAGTATGTGGCTCTTGCCATGGAAGTGGCTGACTTTTGCCCTTCCCATTGGAGGAGCTGGCGTGGCAGTATTTCCTAAGGAAATGTAGCCAGTGGTGCTTGGGGCCACATTTCCTTGGTTAGATGTGTAGCCACAAGGGTCTGAGCTTTCTTCATGGTATGTTCAGTGAAAAATTTGAGAGCAAAGTCATTGACTGATAGCTTTCAATTCTATTTCCTTTCCTGAGTAATGCTGCTGGAAGGTTGTGCGAGCCCTGAGTCAGGAAAACAGGACTTTGCTCTAAGGAAGAGTGTATGTGTGGTGAGAGGGACACACCATTTTTCTTTTCTTTTCCTTTCCAGTATAAAAGCATAACTGTGAGTTAACTGGAAACAGACTTATTTGTCTTTGTTAATGTTTTGGTTTTTTCTTTGTTTTTCTAGGATCTAGTTCAGGATCAAAACTAAAAGTTCCTGAGCTGAATGTAAATGGCATACAGCACATTGTTCAAGCCGGCCAGACTTTAAATCTCACCTGCAGGTAACCAACCGAGCTGAATTCTGATAATTTGGCAGGGAGTTCATGCACCTGACACTTTCTTTTTCTTGTAACTGAAATTAGAAAAAAGTTAAACCTTGTGTTGTGGGGAAAGGTGGGGAGTGAACTTCAATGGCAATTGTTTAATTGTTCTTTGTTGTTTCTGTTGTTGTTTTTGGAAAACAAGATAAAAGAGAACCCCATAAATAGCCTGATATAATAAAAAAGAAAGCTTGGGAACTGGAGCTATATAATTGCAGCCCAACATAATTGTTTCTGCTTCCTTATCTGTATTTGCAGGGGGGAAATGGTTCATTCATGGTCTTTGCCTGAAACTCTTAGCAAGGATAGCAAAAGGCTGAAAGTAATTAAATATGCTTGTGGAAGGAATGGGAAGCAGTCCTGCAGCAGTCTGACCTTGAGCAGAACTCAGGCAAGTGACACTGGAAACTACAGCTGCAAATACCCAACAAGTCCAGCGAAAAAGAAGAAGGAATCTACGGTCTATGTATTTATTAACGGTAAGATTAAGTTTTTTTAACAATTTTTGGTATTTGTTTTCGATACAGCAAAATGGATAAGTAAGGCAGTTCAGCTGTGGCTGAGTTTTGAATGATATTTTCAACCTTGCAAAATGTTAATTTACCAATTTATTTATAAAGTCTGCTTTCTCAGAGCTTGCAAATACAAATGTTAGTGGTTTATCTGTTAGGAAAAAAAATGAAGAAAGAAAAAGACCCAATCCAACCATTCATCTAGGGTAAACAGGGATCCATATGTAAGTGGACTACAAGTGAATATGTGGAAGGGGTATCAGAGAAATCATACCTTAAATGATTGGATGTGATGATTTCTAGGCAGCTGGAGGATGATAAAGGTGTCTATCCAGATCACTGGATTACCTCATGGTGCAGAAAACTACTATTTGGCTGTTAAGTCATATTCAAAAGTGTACTCTGTAGGCCATGTTGCACAGATTGAAAAAATCAAGAATAAATGGAATCAAATTAAACACAGAATTGTGTTCAGCAAGCAAGTATTGTGTAATGTATGGGAAGTGCTGGAATTAGGTCAGTTAGGCTATAAAAGAAATGTCTTTTGATCCTGTTTCCTTCCAGGGTATTAATCAGACACTTCTGAGAAGAGTTGAATTCAATAGACATAAAAATAAAAGAAGAAATTATAAACACTTTAGGGATCTAATTAATACTTTAGGTTTTCCTTCTTTTTACAGTAAAATTAATAGATTACTGTAGTATTTCAGGATTCACAGATTTTGAAACCCCATCTTACAGAGAATGTGCAACTGGAAGTTTTCCAAATTATGGTCTGCTGCATCTAATGAGTTCTCATCAGAGTGAATTAGCCTCTGTTTTCATTTTGTGACATGAAGAGTGAGACTGGTGCTGCAGAAAAGCAGAATGAAGTGGACCTCTCACTACACTGATAGAAATTAAGATATTTCCTCCCCATTGTTGTGTGTTGTTTTATTGAGAATTATTGACTATTTCATGCTATTCATCCTGCTTTCATTCATCTCAAATATGCTGCAGAGTGTTTTTGTCGCCCAGCTCTTTTCATATGATTTGCTGTAAATCCAACAACAGATGCATCCATGGAAGAATAGCCAAAATAGGATATTCATTTAGTGACCAACAGCCTGCAGCCTAGGAAAATGTACAGTTTCCTTGGATGCCTTTTGCAAGTTTCCCATCATGGGACCTTCTTGAACCTCCCATCTTGGATGTCATCCCTATCTGAAATCTACACACAATCCTCTCTGTTCACCACAGGAGAAGGACTTCTCTGCCAAACTGACTTTAAAATACAAGAGATGGCTTTACATTCTCTTGGTCTCTTACCTGTTTGAAGAGTTAGTTTTTCTGGATCTTAAATTTTTGCAAATGAAGACACAACCAGTCTTTCTAACTCTTCACTGCTTCCCAAGTTGTATGTGTCTTGCCTGCATCTGAAAGGGACTTTCAATTAGATGATTGTGAACCAAGGTTATCTGCAGAATTCACATGGTGATGGAAAAGAAATGTATCATTGCAGAAATAGTTTTAAGACAGTTCCCCACTACCCCCACTCCTCCCACCCCCTCTAATCAGCAAAGAAAGACTGCCTAAGTGTCTTGGTTTTGTTGGTTTTTCAAGGACGTTCAGTCATAAATCTTGATGTCACTGTTGAGGAGATGGTTAGATTTTATATCTCCTCCTACCTTGCTTGCCAAAAAAATAGTAAAATGTTTAAGGAATAATCCTGTATCAACCTTAGACCTCCTTAGTATGTTAATTTTCTGAATTTGACAATAATTTTGATTGAAAAGCAATTTCTTATCATTTAAGTGTTAATTGTGTCCCAAAAAGCACAGACAAGGCTTAGGGAAAACTATGGATAACAAGGAGGCTGCAAGGTAACTCCTCATTTAATGCTGGTTGAAAGTGTCACTCTGCCCTAAGGTGAAGAAAGATGTATTAGTCCTCTAAAAATTTACAATTTCAGGAAAAATTGTTGAGTAAGTTGGAAAGAAACAAGATACCCAGTACCAAAACTCACCTTTTCTGATAAGTGTAGTGTTAGAAGAAGTATTTTCTTTCTTCCCTATGCTATCTCATTTTCTCTATTACCTCTTTTCTACCTGTCCCTTAACGTAAGTCACTGTTTCTGTGAACATGCATGAATTTCAATTATCTGGCTCAAGTGGTGTTGAGATGGGGGTAACAAAGTCCTCTGTGAAGACTACCTTTCCTGAGTTTAGTTTAATTTTGCATCAACTTGTGGGTGTTTAGGAAATAAACATTTGTAAAATTTGAGTCCCTCCTAGTTTTGTATTGTTTCCTGTGGCAGGACGTTGTGTCAGTCCATTTCCCATATTAGCTCCATGTGGATCACTGAGGTGCCTGTTTCCCATGTCTTAGCCTGCTGCAGATGAGAACAAATAGTTGCTATTTACAAACACAGAATCCAAATCAGGAAAGTTGATATTGTTTGTACAGGAAGTCATCACTTATTGTTTTAAAAATGTTATTCATTTCCGTAATTGGAGTTATACTGAATATGAACTGTAGTTAACAAATAAAAGCCCAAAGCCCAAATCAGAATAAACCCAGTAAGCCCTTTGGTTCACTAATGAGTGTATGCTACTGCAGAAAATGAGCTGGTATAGACAGAAACAAGATGCAAGGTGATGAGAAGCAGACTGCAAGTCCCACAGGCCCCAGGATGGCTTGAAGCATTTCTGAAGTCCTGCTTTTGGGGATCAAGAAGAGGCAGGCTGGTGACTTGTCTTGGAGGAGCTAGTCCTGACACCACCCTTCTTTCAGCTGGAGAGGTCACCACTGAGTTGCAGAGGGGAGTGAGTGCACAGAGTGCCTCGGCAACTCTTGACCCCACACAGCTCAGGAATTGAGACATTAAGCGAGGGAAATTAATTCTCTTAAGGGTCTTCAACTTTGCTTCAAGAAAACTGATGGTCTGACTTCCCCCACGAGCCATGGGAAAAATCTGAAATAAAGCAAAGCCTCTTTGCCAATTTCTCCACTGTTTCGGACCCAAAACTGCTCAGAGCTTTGTTTTGTAAGGCGACTGCAGCCTAGTAGTAGAAAGGAAAGATTTGCAATGAACGCTCAATGCATACATTGCAATGAGGCGTGGGGAGTTTTCTGCTTGAAAAGAGGCAATGATGGAATAAAAACATTTAAGAAACACCAAATTATCCACAGCCTCTTTTGAAACCTATGTAAATTTCCCTGGGGACAGTACTAAAGGCTTTTCTTCTATCTGCTTTGTCCCAGTAAGTCCTAGACACTTTTCAGTTGCTGGAACTCATTCACTCTCCTCAAAAATGTGTAGTTCTCTTAATTCTCTACTGATCATTTCTTGCCTTTGAAAAATGGCTCCCATGGTATGACAGAGGAAAAGCCTGTAAGTTCAATTACATTGATATATCAAAGTTAGAATTTTGCAAGAATTTAAGCAAACTGTAATTGAAGTTGAAATGTTGCTATTTTCTGTGATGAAGACAGCTTTCAGCTAGTAATATACAAGAGTAAAGTCTTAATTCTGCTACAACAGAAAACAGAATTCTTCTCAAAGTGAAATTGTATCAGGTTTTAGGGCATTAGCCCATTTCTTAGTCAATGTTCTCCCTCTCCTTTTCTATTCTCATGATCCTGCTGTGTATGACTTCTGGCCACGTACTTTTCCTTGCAGGATGAGATGTTCTAAAATCAGACCTCTAGGCTGAGTCAGTTGTGTATTCTCTTTCTGTACTTAACAGAGAACAAAAAGACATTCTGGTATGTACTTCTCATCACTGACTTCACAAGAAATCTGGAGAACAAGCTTAGAAGAGATTTCTTGCTTTGAGATGATCCAAGTCATGTGAGACAAATAAGAGCTGGGTAATTAAAGTTACAGGTCCTGAGAGTACTTGTGCTCATCAATGCCTAGAATGTCTAACATGCCCACTAGTTTTATGTATTTGGCTTGAAATGTGTCTCGAGCTTGGTAGTCCAAAATGAAGGGCTTTATCATTAGGGAATGGTTCAAAATGTAAGCCTTTGAAATTCCAAAACATCTGGGGTTTTGAGCTCATTTTCAAGCTCCAAAGTTGTATGCTGCAAGTTCTGAGTGTATGGCATCTCCGTGGGAGGTCCTCCTGCTGACAGATATCTGGATCCAGCCCCAGAAGTGACACGCTTTCAAGATTTAACTTGAATGGAGTGACTCCCCTAATCCTAAAGATACTATTGTTGCAGAACATGGAGGGCATCCAAAGAGTTCTCCAAAAGGGTCTCTTTAGATCATAAGTATCAGTCAAAATAATTCAACAGGTAAAAAACCCAGTCAGACAAAACACCCTAAGAGCTAAGAAAAAGGGAGATTTTCCTTCTCTTTTCTTTTTTCTTATTTACAAATAACATACTGATAGAAGAACCTGCTAAGGCCTGGGAAATTCTTCCTCCCCTGTGCCTTTTTTTTTTTGTCTTTGCTTTTGGCACAGTTTTAACATACGAGCAGTACACTTTTGGCTTACGCTATCAGAGTAAATAATATGATAGCGCTTCTGTTATGAAGAGGAAACTCGTTGGAATTAAACTATGTTGCAGCTGTATCAAGTATGCGGACACATTTTTAGTTTCTAATGAGGTTCCTGTTACAAAACAGAGACCTCTAGGACTTGCTGACGTCAATCGCCTATAATTGCCACGCTTTTGTCACTGCGTGTACATGGACTTGTATCATAGGACACCGTGTGGAGTGGAGCCTGTGCGGACACCTTGGCAGCATCAAAGGCTGTGCACTAACCCTTCCGAGGTCCTTCTCCCTCACCAAGGCTCATAGCTCCTACCGAAACAAATACATTTCCAGGATGAACCATTGCAGTGGAGAGATACCTCTGAAAGAGCGTTCCTAATATCCGTCAGCCTTTCTAGAGATTGCTTGCTGAACATAGTAATTGCTCTAGCGTGGATTTCCTGCCCAATATGACTATATTTCCTTAAGATATCAAACTGTGTTTTATTTGTGTTGTAGACTTATGTTGGTGGTAGCATAGTATAACTTGTCCCAAAGGAAAACAAACTAATCTTGCCTAAAGAGTTTTGTAGAATTATTTTGTACAACTGCTAGCAATGAGCATGGTTAATCTCATGGTGAAACAGATGTCTGAAACAAGTCAGATGAGTCCCATTGCAAAATGCCCCCATTCTCACAAGGGACATCACTAAGAGTTTGGCTCCTAGCTCAGTGAGAAATGTCTGTATTTTAGAGGTGTGAGGCTGGAACCACTTCCACTCTTCGTGTGCAGGGTTCTTCTGGACTTACTTCTAAACAGCTCCAATAATTTATCTGGGATAAATAAAGTTAATTAGGTATAATCACTACAATGGAAAGGGAATGTGGCAATTGGCCCATTAACTTCAATGAAATCTGCGTGTCTGTTCTTTACTAAAGACTATGGTCCTTTTCACGTGCATGAGGGAAAAGGGTGTTACGTGAATCTGATGAAAATATTTTACCTCTTTGAGCCTGAAAAGAATCTTAATGATGAGCCAAGTCTAAGTAGTTATTTTGGAAGAACTTCAGAGGACAAGCTTTCAGAGGTTTCAAGGAGCTTAGATTTTCCTGCAGAGACTATTCTTGCAAACGTGTGTGTAAGTCCTCTGATTTACATAGCTCAGACTATTAAAAACAAAACAAACCCAAGAACAGTAGCTGAAGCTTGTAGAAATAAAAAAACCTCTTCATCTTTTCTGAACTTGGCATTTCAGCGTTGGATAATTTAGTTGTTTGTGCAAGCCCCATAAATAGCCTAGACAGGTTACTGATACCAGACATAATATTGCTTGTGTTAAGTGTCTAATCAAGTTTTTATCTGGCTGCCAACCAGCTTAGTAAAAAGCTGCTATTTATGCTCTTCAACAATATAGCAAGTGACCTTCATGGATTTTGTGATTTCATGAGTGCTCTTTGTGGTTTCATGTTGATTGTAACTGAGAGATATTGTAAGAAACACAGTCAACAGCACACAGTCATTCATTCCAGGCACAATTTAAAAATACAGTAAACTGACCTTTAAAGTAACCTTTAACATATGTAAATATTCTGGTTGTCTAGCTTTCATTTTGCTACCCTCACAGACAACTCTAAAGAAAAGAAAACTCACAGCAAGCCAACAAAACCCATCAATAATTCATAAAAACAAGGTCAACCCCCTTAGATCCATTTCAAATCCCAATGAATTTGAATGTGTAACTTGGATGTGGTCTTCAGGGTAGGTCAGTCTGTGATGTTCCTTTTTTGTCTAGAGCTTTCTGAACACAGAATTGAGTGGACCTGGCCCAAAAGACTGCTGGCGGGAGATTAGGTCATCCCAGATATGCTACCAGTCAGCTGTTCGGGGAAGGATGGCATTTACCTTCCCTCAGGAGGAAATTGAGAGGAAATGGGGCAGGAGCTAGTGGCTCTAGTTGGATCTGTGATGGAAAGGAAAGAGGGAAAAAAAAGCAAGGAGAGCTATTGCTTGAGGGACAGAAGGATTCCATGTTCTTGGCAAACCCTGCCAATGTGGCATAATCTGCCCTGGCACTCCTGTGTGTTCAGCTTTGCCTGATCCAGGCTGGTAGAGCCCGCACCAGATTCTGATCTTGAGGCACCAAGACTACCCCCCTTATGGCCTTTAAGGTGGAAGGAGAATAAAATCAAAGGGAATCAGGAAAAGCCTTCACGCTCATTATGAAAACAAAACTGTGCTAGGAAACATGATGCGTATTTCTTTTAATCAAAAGCAGGAAGACATTTGGAGCACTTGGGGCCATCGATTGCCCTCTGGCCCATGGCGGAAGTCCCCGGTGATGTCAATGGGAGCTCTGCACGCGAATAGCAGGGGCACGGCGACGCCTTGGCGTACACGGCAGGGACTGTGCCCGGGGAGGCTGTGGCTGAGCTTTGCAGCCTCCCAAGAGCCACCAGAGCACTCAGTTCACTTCTATACAGCACTTTGTTGACTTCTCCAGGCACGGACGTGCATTTCCACTGAAGAAGAAGAAAGAAAAGCCAAGCATGGTCTTTTATGCTTGTTTCCTGTCCCTGCCTTCGGATGGGCAGGAATCCTGCGAGGTCTGAGCTGCACAACCCCCACTGCCTCGATATTGGCATCAGTCAGTGGTGATACTCTGTTTGCAGACAGCACCGGCAGTCCCAGGACAGCTCTTCCTCACACTTACAATGATCTGGAGATTATGGTACAGGAAACCACTTTGCAAAGCTTGCTGGTTTCGGGCAGGAGCTCTTAATTTTGTGACAAAGACAAACGATTCTTTGGGGAGTAGTAAATTGGTTTGTCTGGTGATGTTAAGGGGCAGGTGACCTCTTCTGTGGCTGCAGCCCCTGAAACAAAAAAGGTTCTTTTCCCCATGCTGCAAACAGGTTCATTCTTGGTCTTTCCTTGAATCGTACTGCAAAGGAAACATCAGCCTAACAAGTCCTTAGGGCATTTTTTATTACATATGCATCCTCTATTACTCATAAGTTCCTTTTGCTACGTCGGTGGATATTTAACACCTATTATTAAATAATGCTTTGTGGCTTTCATTTCAGAAAGTTTATGTAACAGTTTCATTAAACCTCTTTAGGACAACTTTTTCTCTATCCTGGGATATATCTGAGATATTCTGCCTTAGGATTCTCACCAGTATAAATTAGAGTAGATCTGTTTCTCTTCCTGTTTGATGTCTCAAATAAAAATATTATTGCATATAATAAGAAAAGAGGATCTTAAGGGCAGAACAGTTCTATGACACTGGGAATTGCATATCGTACTTTTGAAAGACAAGCAAAAGTAATTTATTTGAAGAACTACTTGAGTGAACATAGGTCAACATTCAGAAGTTTGGGGCCAGAACTTGAATAAAGTATTACAATTTGAGGTTTTATAAGGGATCGGTTCTTGCTAGCTTTACTAATTTCTTATCCAAGAAAGATTTCCATTGTTATTTCTAAGATTTTTGACTGAGTGAAAATAATGGGATTTGCCTGAAAAAACATTGAAGCTGTAGATAAGCATAGAATTAAGATCCGAATGTTCCACTTTTTTAGGAGTTAAAAACCACACCTTATGTGAATTTGGAGGTAGTCTTTCTGCAATCAAACTGAACCTTCAGATCTGAACACCTGCAAAGAAGATTTGGGAGTCAGAGCCTGTGGCTAGAGCCCCTCTTTGTTAAGTGGTCCAAACAATAGCAGCAGCAATGTTCTCTGTTCCCAGCGCAAGCTATTTATGACAATGCCCTTTGTTAAAGGGATTGTTCACAGTAAATTACTCTGCCAAGCTTTAGTTATTGAGTCAAGAGGAATTAATGTTTTCCTGGCATTTTCATTTACCTTGTCATATAAAAAAGAGACACATAGGCATTGTGATAGTGGAAAGGAGGAGAATAGTTGACTCTCTCTTGTCTGTATTCTCAGAGTTAAAAATATGGCTGAATAATCATAGCAGATTCTTTCTCCTGATGCAGTCAGTGTGAATTTTTCCTATCAATTTCCTTGCAGACAGCAGGAATATGTACTTTGTAGGGGGTTCCTGATAAGTGAATTTCAGCTCACTTCCCATGTAATTACTTTTCCTGGTGATAATAAAATAGAAATGCCATGAAATAAGAAGCACATATCTCAGCAGTAGAGATTTTGCTGTAGTGGAAAAAATGGACTTCAACTGTCCTGAAATTTGAAGGAGATTTCAAAGTACTGATATTGATATTGAATGATACATATATCTTAAAATATTTAATAATAGTTTGATGAATATGTTTAGACAAAAGGAAGCAGAAGATTGATTTCAGGACTTTATTTAGCTTTCATTATGGACAGAGCTGGTGAATTTTTTAAGGCTGTATGCACTTACAATTTCCATACACTGTCTTAAGACTTCAGATACTAACCTTTATTTTTCTTCTCTTGCAGATACAAGCAATCCATTTGTAGAGATGCACAGTGATATACCTAAAATAATAAACATGGCTGTGGGAAGAGAAATGATCATTCCATGTAGAGTCACAGCACCAAATATTGCTGTTACTTTAAAAAAGGTACCTCTATCCAAGCATGCTCTGCAAGTGTTACTGTGGAAGATGCTTTTTTGTTGGTTTGTTTACAGCTATTGTAATGCTTTTGAAATATTTCAACAATTTATTATTTCTTATGCGACATTTCTGGGTGTCAGTGTGTTCAGAAATAATTCAAGCCTGGAGGCTTCATCTTGTGTCTCACAGAGGGGCTTCATCAAATCTCCTACACCGGGTGGGAATTTTCTGAAGAAACTTGAACTTTTCATACTACTTTATTAAATCCTCACTGACAAAGGCTTCTTAAGCCCAGGAAGGAATTTCTTGTTAGGAGAAGAGATTTCCTCCCACCTCTCCCCCTGCCCTTCCTCCTCTTTCCTCTTCTGTCCTCTGGAACAACCGGTGAGTCCCTGGAGACTTGCTGGGGCTGTACAAGGATCTCTGCAAGCTTTTACTGTACCTCACTCCCACCAGAGACTTTGCTGCTTCCTTTTACATGTCAGTGCACTTAGACAAGGAATAGCTTTTCTTTGCGGGGAAACTTTGCAGGAAAATTGCTGAGTTTAAATGGTGGGGCCAGTTGTAGGAAAAAACCCCCACATTTTCATGTTTTGGGAAAAATATTTGTTTCCTAGGTAACTTGAGAGTTATGTGGATGGCTAACTGAACCATAAAAGTATCTAGTGTCAAGACAGAGAATGTGACATTTTTTTTAAGTTACTTTTTTTTCCTTAAAAATTAGGTGGAGGTGCCCGCGATGTTTTGTTTCTAAATAAAGGGAATTCTGTACATAATGACATGAAAGTTCATCACGGTTAAAAGGAGAAGAGATTTGTCTCCTAGTAGAATAACATGCAATTGACAAACAATACCACCATAAGATAGTTATCTAGTTCAACACAAGTCTTTTGATTCTTCTTTTGTTGCAGTTTTACACCAGACACAGATTTTACCAATTCTATCCAGTGCTGCTTTACTAATATAGATACTGATTTTGCTTACTGATTTTTGTTTTCACCTGTTAAATCCCATGAAAGAGGACAAAACATAAAGAAAAGAAAGTGATATGACCCAGGGTGTTACCCTATATACCCTACGTACACACGCACACACACAGAGTTGTCCTGCAAGAAGATGATGCACAAGATTGTGTGGCTATAGAATCAAAAGCAAATGAGGCTTAGCTTTCCAGGGAAGGGATGTTGTAAAGTGGAAACTTATTTGTGCACTGTAGTGTTGCATCTGAAATCTCAGCATATTAAATTTCTAATTGAGAAAATTTCTGTCAGGTTTCTCTCTTATTAAACAATATAAAAAAGTATTTCTCCTTATTTGGAGAAGATTGAGACATAGCTACTCTATTTTTTTAATACCAACTTGCCTTAGCTTGGGATTGTGGTGTAAGACACATCTTTACACCATCAAAACCAGATGTAATACTCTCAGAAGAAGAAAGAGGAGGTGGAGCTAAGTCTGGAAAGAAAGGATTTGTTGCTTACATGTTTTGCATTCCAGGAAAAATAAATGTGTTCCCTAATTAATCCTAGAATTTCCTGAAGCATGTGGGCTGCAATGCATTACATCATATCTTACTTTATTTATCTTCTGTGACACACTTATATGAAGATTCCAGCAAGGTTTTGCTCACATAGCAATTAAGAGAAGTGTTAAATGCCTTTCACAGCTGCAGGCATAGTACTGCTGGAGAAATGGCAAGAGCTATTTTGTGTTTTCCATCAGTGCTAAAGGAAGAAGTTGGTGTCCCCATAATGCAGTCCTTTGGACCTGCAAAGAAAATCCCAGCATTACTGTCATTAGATTCTGCACTCTTTATTGCCAGGAAGTAAAAATACAGATTTATTTTTTGTAATCTCTCTTTTCTGGAAGGACTTACCATAGTTGCAGGAGCACTGCCTCTAGCATTTTGTTCCTGTGCAGTGCTACTTCTTAGTTTTTGCAGACCAATGTGGGAAAGGTTTATTATCCATCTTCAACACTACAAATTATTTTTTTACTCAAACTACACCTTTACCTTATTCAAACCTTTTGAGATACTTTGTTCCTTTCACTTTCAGGCTGAACATCAGTGCAAATTGTATTTTATAGAATGGCAATGACATACAACAAAGGCAGGGGGGTCTTAAAAATCAAGAAGATAATAAAATATGGATTGGAAAATGGAGATGAAACTTTTCATTCCTATTTCAAATTCAGCCTTCAGGTCCCATTATAACCTTTATGTGCAACAGCTGATGGTCTTTTCTATTCCTTATCACATGAAGAACTGTAAAATCAATTGATAGTTTTGATCTAATGCTTAATAGTTAGATATTCACATCCTCTGAAGCCATCATTCCTACCAATATGAATCTGACAGCCTCATTCAAGGTCCCTAAAATAAGATAAATCTTATTGCAAATAAGGTGTGCACTTCTCTTACCTCTTCATTCCATCTTACCCTGCTAAACTGAGAAAGTATCACCTTTTGGTACAATGATTTGATCCATCTATTTGCTATCCTTTTGGATTCTCTGTCATAAAAACTATGACATTCATGGGAATAGAGGTAAGTAAGCTTCAGCATAAGGTATAAAAGGAGGAAAACAACCCAGGAATGTTGCAAGTCACGCATCTGGACAGTCTGAATTTTTAATAATGCCACATCATCCTTCCCAAATTGGTAGAAGGGGAAGCATGAAAGAAAAGACAAGCATTCAAAACTCTAATGTACATTTTTACTAAGCTTTTAGCTGGCTCTCTCCAATACAATCTGCCCTTGGAAATGTGAGGAACCACAGCTTGTCTCTACACTCTTGACCATATGTGCATACCCAATGTGTGGCAGTACTGTGTTAATGCCACCAGGAGCCAAAAATATTCAACAAAGATTGAGCAAAGAAGGAGGCACAGCCTGTATGAAAAAGGTGCAGAAGTCTAGTTTGAAACAAAGCACAAAGAAGGTAAAAGGCCAAGACTGCACTGGGAGCTACAGTGATATGGTTCACACAGATAAGTATGTAGACAATAAATTCCATGTTTACTGCAGCCAGTGCAACAAGTTGATTCTTTGAATGCCTCTGACTCACTGTTTGTTCCCATCTGCAAACTATTATCGTAACTGAATATATCCTCTGCTACTTCAGTGGAAATCTCACTGTTCCAGCACTGTGTTTCTTCATAGGTTTTCTACTTCCCTCTGTGATGACCAAAAGGCCAAGTTTTTTGACAAGGCCCTGAACTGCACTGGCCCTGCTCTGCATAGGGGCAGGACCAGATGACCTCTAGAGGTCCCTTCCAATCTAAATTATTGTCTGATTCTGTCCTGTGCCATCCATGCAGTGATTAGCATCGTCGTGATACCATATCTTTAGCTGGTGGCCTGAAAGCTGGTTTAGGGCAGAGCAAAGCAAATGTGGTTCTCTGAGAGCGGAAAACAGGTCATCTGAACAGGTAGGGAGAGAAGGTAGAGCTGTGAAGGGCTGTAGGGTGAGCATCCAGCCACCACCCATGTTCTCATCTGAGACAAAGTCCTAGTATTTCCACGCTCTGAAAGTCACTGGTTGCAGTATCATTTTTTTCCCCTTGAGACTTGGTCAGAGACCAGCTATGTCACAGCGGTCTTTTGTTAGTCAGAGATCTCAGTTTTCCAGAGTTTTCCTTGTTGCAACTTAGTGTCGTGTAATGCTTTCATGGATTGCTGGGTGTAATTTCTTAGTCTCAAAGCTGCAAAAAAATTTTACCAAAAGATGTAACTCTAGCTGGTTTTGAGGGGTGTCAGATGAGTAAACTGTACAGGCAAAGATTTGCCTCCTGAGCAAGTAAGCCTGATGGATATCCAGACAGCTCACAAAATTTAATGTTGCAAAACAGGACTTTTCTGGGTGTTTTGGTTGCTCTTCTTCTCCTGGAGTAAGGCTAACACAAATTCACCAATCCATCGATTAACGAATGAATGTGTTCTGAATGCATTCGCTGGGAAATACCAGTCTAGGGAGGCTCTGATCCTCTGACCTGACTTTCTTCATGGTATACATGAAAACCTCTACAGCAAAATGCTCAGAAACAGTTTGCTTTCCACCAAAGCAGCCAGAGGACAAATCCAGTTGAAACTCTTGAAAACATAACTATGAACTAGTTAAACCAAAGTAGAAAATTTCTTTCACTGAGAACAGGAATGGCAACAGAGCTCCTAGAGGCCAAGGTACTATTGAATGGTAGCCAGCAGGCGGTAATGTAAAGGGCTTTACTTGTGTGTGTGTGTAACATACACTGCCCCGGTGATTTACAGTGCTTGTTATAGCATCTTATCAGCTGCCGTAGAGATAAGGAATTCTACCACATCATATTGTGCTCTGTATTTGTTGTTCATTTGATTCATCGTGCACTTATTTATTTTGGAGGAAGTGGCATGTGATCTCAAGGGTCGCTTTCTGCATAGGCTGGGCAGGCAGCACTGGAGGGTGCCACGTTTTGGAGAGCAGCTGTACCACGCAGGAAGGAGCCGGACAGACAGCTTTCCCCAGCCTCTGACAGCCACCCGTGCTGTCTTAGGCTGTAGGAAGGAGAGGGCTGACCAACACATAAGTCCTCTGCTCAAATAAAGGGGAAGAAAGAGAGGAAGGGGCACAGTGAGACTGGTGTGCAGTGGGAAGTGATGTGCTGCAAGGTTCTTAGTTGATCCAGGGATCTTTCTTTAGGGCTCTAATTCATTTAAACACTGCTCTGTGCCATTTTAAAAAACTATCTTATTTTTGCCATAAAAACAGGTGTTATCAAAGTAGAGTCACATCCAGGCTTTGTATTAATGGCTGATCTCTATGTTATCCAAATGGTGACATTTATTCCATCAATAAAGTAAAACAAAAAAGCATGATCTGAAAATGAGAGATTTTATCTGAGCTTCAATGGCTATGTCATGCTTTGCCTTTTCAGGGTTTTCTTCGTATGTTTTTGAAATGGGGCTTAAAGTACAAAGGATTGTAATGTAAAATATAACTTGTACTGCTAACAAAGTGAATGCTTGATTCCACATAGCAATATTTTATTTTTGGGGTTTTTAAGTCTTTTAGACAACATAAATGTGATAAACGGAATTTGAATCCTGGCAGGAATTTGTTAAAGCCACAAAATGACAGCAAATTAAGTCCATTTGTCACCTCCATTGAAAAATGTGTATTTGTGTCTCTGTGGTGAAACCAAGATACTTAATTGCAAAGGTTCATGGAGACAGGCACTTTAGCTGCCAACCAGGAGCCAACAGAATAGCAGCCCAAGTGCTGAAGCTAATGATAGTGTCAATCTATTGTGTCATAAATTACATCCTGTTATAAATAATGAAATCTTGGAAACAAATGCAACATTCACATTCTTCACCAAGATTTTTCCTTTATTTTGTGATGAAAATGTGACTTGAAAAATCTGCATCATTAAATGTCATCCTTTTTACATTGATTGGCATTTTTTTGGGTGCTTTTTTCCCCATTCCTTTTTATTCGGTTACTTCGATTAGTGAGTAGGCATGAGGATGAGTTGTTTTTATGATGCGTGTTTGACACTTCCAGATTCCACGAGAAACCCTAGTTCCTGACGGCAAGACAATAATCTGGGACAGCATGAAAGGCTTCAGAATACCTAAGGCAACCTACAAATTCATCGGGCTCCTGAGCTGTGAGACGACAGTCGGTGGACACACGTACAGCACAAAATACCTGACGCACCGAGAAAGTAGGCAGCATTCTCCACTCCCTGTCTCTCAGAAAGCACTCTGCCCTGCTGACATTACTAATTTTTCTCTCTCTTTGCCACATGCAGCCAACACAATTTTTGACGTTCAGTTAAGCACCCCACGTCTTGTCAAGCTGCTGAAGGGAGACAGCCTAGCAATTAACTGCACTGTCACTGCAGCCTGGAACACCAGAGTGCAGATGACGTGGACTTATCCTGGAGAGGTGAGTGCTGTGGTTGAAAAGAGGGAACCAGGGGTTTCCCACAGATCATGCTGCATCTAGCATCCCAGGAGGAATTCTACTTCAGAATACTTGCCGTGGTTTGCATTCCATCATTTTGACCCTTGCTGACATGTCTCTTTAGGTTTCTTTTTTTTCTTCTGGTGCTTAATTTAATAAGTAAACATGTTTGTTTACACAGTGTGCTCTGGTTATGTTGCATAATCACAAGCGAACGCTAGAATTGTTACATCTCTGGGAGCTTCTTTTCGACCTGGTGAAATGAGAGAAATTTATCACCCAGTCCCAGGCTAGGGCTCTCTCTTGTGACAAAAAAAGTTTTCAGTGAGGCTGTCTTCTCAACACATTCATTTCAAAGTCTGGCAGACAGTCAGGCTCCCGACCTGAGCATGTTTAGAAAAGATATTTTGATTTAGCTAGCCTAAATCTCATTTGTTAAGTGTCACATGAACAATCCTCTTGTTTTGACAACTACAGGAATGATCTTGAATGTGCTTCTCCACCCCTCACGTTGAGAGCATCCTCATAAATATTTGTCACTTACAGAATAACTGCCAGGGAGTCCGTGTAAAACTGATAAGAAATTTTACATTAGCTTAAGGTTTACTACTCCCATTCCTTTCATGTCAGTTTGATTTATGCTGGTGATTCAAGTCAAGATCATTTATTATGTCACTCATTGTGTCTAATCACAGGCTGAAATTATGATTGCATTATATAGGGAAGATTAATGCAATTGTTTATTGCTTACTCTAGCCATTTTCCCTGGCATTTTTTCACCTCAGAAATAAACAACTTAGCAACAAGAAATGCTCCAAATATATTATATTGCTCATTGCTGCCCTACCAAGCCCTATCTGGGCACCACACTTGTGAAATTCTGCTTTGTTTTTATTTAGATGGTAACTGAAGGGTGCTCAGTGTTTATAAGTCATCAACAATGTCCTGGGTTAAATAAACTTTGAGGCCAAATGCTGAGGGGGAGTTGCAGGAAATAACTCCTCAGACTCGCATTATCTTCAGTTCCACCCTGCTATTCCCTTGCCAAATCTAGTCCTTTTTCCGTCTGTAACATTTCCAGAATTCTCCCTTTCTTGTGTTAATGTCCTTTTCTTCTATGTGTCTGCTTCCTATGGCACTGAATCCAGGCACCAAACTATGTGTTGCTCTTCATATCATGGCTTCAGGGGTTTTTAGGAGCAATGCTGAACAATGCAGTGGGGAGCCGGGCATGTTGATATGTACAAAAGGGAGGATCTTGCTCTGGAAAGTGCTAGTTTGGATGCTATTACAGGTTTGGGGAAGACAGGGATGAATTGCCTTGTAATGTTACTTATATTTTTTGGGTTTGACCCTTTGGAAATGTTAAGCATCTTTTGCATGTCTGTGCTGTACAAAGGCATCTGGGATTTTTTTATTAAGTTGTGGTGGCAGTACAGTAAAATAAAAATCTGAATAATAATGAAAACTGATTTGATTAAGCTCTTTCTTGTTCATTTTTTTTGCTTTTATAGACAAGGAGAAGAGGTTCTGTAACGCAGCGTATTGACCAGAAGAATACAGAGGCCAACATTTTTTACAGCATCCTCGTTGTTGACAAAGTGCGGGATATTGATAAAGGGCAGTACACCTGCCACGTGAAGAGCGGGCCATCGATCAAGGCTGTGAACACAACAGTCATTGTTTATGGTAAGAAGGGGTGCAGGTTTGTAGAATGCTCAGTGCTCGTGTACCAAGGTCAGTCATGCAACACCTTCACATGGTGACACAAAGTGGAAGGGAATTTGTAGAATATTCATCACGGGCAGTAAAAGGGAAACAGGGGACAGAGGGACTCCAGGAGGGAGAACGTGTGCCATTTCATCCTTGACTGTTTTGTACTGATGGCAGTAGACATGTTAGTGTTCAATCTGATCCCTTTTTTCTCCTAAATACTGTGATGGTGCTGTCTTCCATCAGTTCTAGCAGATGCAGTCAGGGAAACTTTAGTTTGGGGGGAAAAAGAAGGTACAAGCTGAATTTAAATAGAAGAATCACACTTCCTCTTTTGTAGTACTTACGCATTGCTCTCTGTGAAAAAATGAAGAAGAAGTAGATACCCTAGCTCTACATGGAGCAGGTAGCTGGTAGACCATTCAAAAAAATGAAACAAACACAAGATGCTGTGAATCATTAATATGGTTTTACAGTGGGAGTCTTAAACAAATTCCCTATGGTCTGCCTGGGCCTTCGGTGAAGTCTGGAAATTTCTGATGTTATTTCAAATGTATGTGAATTAGGACTTTGGTGCATTGGGGCAGGACTTGGGAGCATCATTGGTATTAAAGACCAAGTGTCTGGGGGATGTCTTCTACAACAGATGACTTATGGTCAGAATATTGATTTGTGACGTGTTCAGTGGTGTATTTTTTCTCTCTCATCTGGAAGTGTGGGCTAAGCACCCTGTGTTGGTATTTTTAGTATTTCAGCCCATTTTCTCTAGGCTCTGAAATAAGTCACTGGAAGCATAGGACGAATCATGATACCCACTTACTATATTCTTAAACAGATAAACTGAAGCTCTTGGAAACTAAGTTTTAGACTAAAATTAAAGTCAGAGAAGCTGGAGCTGTTGAAGTCAGCCTGTAAACTCCTATTCAAATAAGCAGCCCATAAGGATACCCATATTAGAAAAAACCTATGTCAATAAATATTTGCAGAATTAGGGCTGTATCTTTATAACTGGAGTTGTGAAATTAAACTACTTATTTGTCTTGTGCATATTATTTTCATTGTACATGGCAAGTGTAATTGAATATTGCACCTGTGTAATGGATATCCACTACCCTTATGCAGTTCATAATGTGAGCAAATATTGCACCATAGGTACTATCAAAAGGACACTCAAACAATTTTTCATGTTTTGAATGTTTTATTTTGCACAAGTTGGCAGGGGGAAAAGAGATATTTTCCAATGTATTGTATGAATTTTGTGTTTTATTGCCTCTGGTAAAAGCCATCAACTTGCCAGAGAGTTGGAGTTATGGGGCAGAACAACTGGAAACAAACAAATTCCAGCAGGTTGAGATTATTCCAGTGGAGTGACAAAGATTTGTTTGTTTGATGAAACAGCTGTATACCAGTGATACAGAAAGATTCTCTGCCTTTTCCTCTGCTGTTATTCTGAAGGTCCCTTAAATCCTCTCTGGGAGAATATTTTCTTTTGAAACATTCATTGATTCTTGGCCTGTAGGAGTGGAAAGGTCATCTGATCATCTAGTTCAGTTTCCCACATAGCACAAACCACTTTATCTCTTGTCCCTTTTTTTCTGGCTGAAGCACAATGTGAATTTGGCTAGAGTGTATCTTCTCCAAGCAGATTCATGGCCTGGGAACTTTATCTCAGTTTCTTGTAAATTTGTGGTATTCTTTTCTATTTTACAGATCTCTAGGAAATTAGGCTCTATTCTTGCTGTTGACATGTGGGAGCATCAAAATTATTAAAGATAAATTACTAAAGATAATTTTTATTTGGATGCATGTTTTCTTTAGTAAAGCTACTCTTTTTACAGGATGAAAATCAGTAATAAATGCACTTTTTAATTTTGTTTAAGATAAAATGTTCATTAATTTGAAACGTCGAAGAAAAACTGCGCTGGAGGCTGTAGCTGGAAGAAAATCCTATCGTTTGGCAATGAAAGTGAAGGCATTTCCCTCTCCAGAGGTTATATGGTAGGACAACAGTTGCTTTCATATATGCATCCTGGACCTCTTTTTAGATGAATAAGTCTCCTTGAAATGACAACAAACTGGAGAGAATACACTGGGGGAGGTTTTGGGGAAGTTTCAGAGTTGCCTGTAGTTTCAAAAATTTATGAAAACATTATCTCCAGTTTGCAAGTGCAAAAAAAGGAGATCTGGAAAGGTTAAATCTGGAATCTTCAAATATGTTGGATGTGTCACCTCTTGAAGTCAATGGACAATTTAGAGCTAAATACCTCTACCAGCCTTCACTGAAGTGTTGCATCCAGCTTCACTCAGGCCTAAATACGAGGCCTGAACTTGCTTTTCAGACAGTAAGAGAAAGAAAAGGAGGCTTTTATTAAAGTAACTTATTGACTTGAGTCATACAGACATGCACTATTAGAAAAAAAGAAAGGAAGTTGGTATTATTATGCAGTGATCTGCGGGTTGTAGATCTACTTCAGCAGAGCATTCACTGGAGCATTCACTTGGTCTTGTGCATACTGTGCTAAGAAATATTTTGAGCAGGTTTTTGTATTAATCCAAACCACTTTTACATATAACAATGTTATCTATTCATGATCTCAAGGGGTTTTTTTTGTTTAAATCACTTTAAAGAGCAGTGGCCCTGGCTCAATTCATTGCACTTTAACAAAGGGTCTGTGACAAGACTGATTAAGAAAACAAACCATACATACATGGACAGTGAGAGTTCATGATGCAGCCAGGAATTACTTTTGCTCAAATCAGGTTGTTTTGTTTTACAAAACCCTTACATTTGTGGCTCCACGTGGAAAACTAAGGAGTGAACGTGGCACTTATGCCAGCCATTTATGCAGCATTTTCTGTGTCTCCAGTGTTTGGGCTTATTGACTACACATATAGATTCCAAACTTCTGAAATAAAAAAATCTCCAAACATTTTAGATTTTTTATTTTTCTCTGTAAGGTTGGTCAAATATTGGAACAAGTAGTCCAAACTGGCTGTGGAGTCTCCATCCTTGGAGAGACTCAAAACCATACTGAAAATGGTCTTGGACAACCTTCTGACCTTGCTTTGTATAGAGGATTAAACTAGATGTTCTCCAAAGGCTCTTTCAGCTGCAACTATTCTGTGGTTCTGTAAAATACAGCTACAGTGAAATGTCTAAATCCACAGTCCTTTTACCAAATTTTAGTGCTCCTCTAATAACAGTAAGAGTCTTCTGTAAATACTTACTAAAACCTGTGAATCATTTTGATCAAGTCCATCATTGTAATGAATCTCTCTTGCACCCTTCTACTAACATCATGTTAACCTTCTTGTAGCTTATTAAAATGTGCTTTACACTGTATTTCAGACTTTGAAGAAAAATGTTTTGCCTCCGGAATCTGTGTGTGAGCAACAGTTAGTAGTTTATATGTTGATTTTCTGTTATCTCTAAAAACATTCACTTGATAGCATGCTATCTGATTCTTAAGTGCTTATCTAATCTACTTACTCTTCCTCTTCCTAAAATCACAGCTGTGCTTAGGCTACTGTAATACTTTGTCCCAGGATGTATTCTGAGGTCATAGAGAAATGGCCAGTGCAAGATGATGCAACCTTTATTCCTGTGATCCACTCTTAGCCAAAATGGTTGTCTTTCAGACTAAATAGAGGCACAACCGTGGACAACTGGGATCTTTAGCGACAAAGTTGCAATTTTCAACAACTCTCAAATGCCACAGAGCCCTGTCAGATCCTTATCAACTTTAGTGTACAGAATAGTATATTCTCTAAAGTGCTTTACAAATATCAACAATCTTATTTGAAAGGGAAGGACACGCCTCTGGTAAACAGAATCTCAGACTGTAAATTCAGTCCTTTCCCAAAGACTGAGAAATGTTGTGAAATGAAGTAACACAGGCGGTTTATTTTTCAGAATTTTGATTTCTGGAATTCCATTAAACAGGTTAAAAGATGGGCTACCTGCTGCTGAAAAATGTGCCCGGTACATAGTTAGAGACTATTCCTTAATCATCAAGGATGTTGCTGAGGAAGATGCTGGAAACTACACCATAATATTGAGCATACAACAGTGGAACTTGTCAAAAAATCTTACAGTCACCCTTAGAGTAAATGGTAAGTTTGCAACACGTTCCCATGCTTCTCCTGAACATGTAAATGATGAAGTTTCTTTGAGCTAGACTGTCCTTGACCTTGCACAGAGCAGATCACTGTGGGTTTTCTTACTGACTTCATGGACCCAAACCCAAGCCTCAGATGCAGAGTGACAGACCCATCTTTGAATCAGGAGGACACTGGTTTTCATTAGAAGTGTTTCTATCTTCCACAGTCACATACTTGTTCCTGATGACTTAAATGTGTTCCTAACTGCTCATCTGACTTGACTTAGGACTGCTGTTTTCCTTTGTTCTCCTGGGGATTTTTCTTGTTACTCACACTGCAGGAATGTATTATTTTTATGACCATGCAATACATTGGAAATAAGCTGGTTTTAATTGCTATCCAATTTTTACCCGTTACAGTGAAACCCCAGATATACGAAAATGCCGTGTCATCGTTCCCTGATCCCAATTTGTACTTACTGAGCAGCAAACAAGTGCTGACATGCACTGTGTATGGTATTCCTCAGCCTAAAATTACATGGATGTGGTATCCCTGTAAACAAAACCATTCTAAAACAAGGTAGGACAACTTCTTTACTTTTATTTATTGTGCTTTCCTTTGCTATTACACTTAAATTTTTTTTTTTACAAGATAAAGCTTGGTGTAAACATTGCTTTGTTAATAAAGTTTGTATACTTTTAATCAATGTATTTTTTAGGGAACATGTAGTCACAATGCAACTTTCCTCCATTGTGATTTGAAAATGGAGGGCAAAATTGTTATTTGGTATTGCTATTTGGGTTTATTTACAGTTCACTCTATTCACGCATGTAATATTGGTCCAGAGGAGATAATTGCTTTTTCATTTTCACGAGAGAAGCCTTGCAGGCAATGTCTTGCAAAGTGCACATGCTTCCACACGAAGTTTTCCTCCATGCTTTTCTCCGTGGACAGTGATTCTCATGTGTGGCTTCTTTTGAAATTAACAGAAAGCATCTAAAAGACTTTTCCATTAGGAAAGTCAAATCTCTCCTGTGCTATGTTTAGTCATAGATTCAGTTCAGCAAGCCAAATTCTCCAGATGATATTTAAACAGGGTAAAGTATAAATGGCACCATACAAGCTTTCTTGATAATGATGTGGTACTTAACTAATCCTCTTTTATATTTAATTTTTCTTTTTAATTCTGTTTTTTATGATTACGAGTTTGTGTTAACTCACTTATCCAAAGCTCTTGCTGTATCTTGAGGTCTGATACAAACTTAATGATAAACACTCAACCTCCACAAAGACATTATCATTAAGTTGCTATTTGAGGGTTCAGACGGGCAACGTATTTGGATCACAGCACAATGAAGATATTTAAAAACCTAACAGAAGTTTAAGAGACATTTTCTCAGTTTCAGCTGAAGAATAATCACTTTCTGTAGGATTTCACTTTTTTAAACGCTTTCATAGAATTGGGATTTAGTGCCAATCCAGACAAATATTTAAGTACCTGCTTAACTGCAGGGGTACAAGATGTGTCATTCAACTAAACAGGACATCTCAATACTAATGGTCTCCATTCTAAACATCTCAAACTAAGGGTGCTTGTAAGTGTTTTGAGATCTGTGAGAGAGCGGTCAGCACCTCCTAGAAGCACTTGTTTTTCCCACTATGTCTTTGGAATTAAGGCAATGGCTGTCTTTCTGTGCCCTTCTCACCAAGAGGTGGCACTAGCAATCTCTCCTTTTTTTGGAATAAGTATAACCTGAAATTCTCCATGTCGAGGACAGGTGAGGGCTGCGTTTCCTCTATTTGATATGTTACCTATGACGGACAGGTTGCAACATTTATTTTTGCTAATAGATGTAAGAGAAGAGAAATCACAACATCTTTTAACTAGAGAAACCTTGAGAGAGGCGTATATGAAAATTTGCAATCTTTTAGTTTCTTTCAAGAGTTTATACAACTATGAATACTCTGGATCGAAATCCAGTGCAGCACTGAAGAAACAGTTGGCTCTTCCTCAGTAGCTGGGGTGGTGCTCATTTGCTGTCAGATATTTCCTTCTGTCAACAAGCACAGGTCTGCACTCCAGCACAGGAGAGCTGTCATCAGAAAGAGAAATTAACATCTGCACGCAGGTGTTCAATAATGTGCTGAACTGTGGACTCCATTAAATGCTAATTAAGAGTGTGTTCGAGCAGGTGATCAAAAGAGAAATGTAGCAATTTGAATCAGCTATTGGCTCTGTTACAAGTTTATTTCCAGACTGGCTTCCAAATTGCCTTCATTATTGTTCTGTGATGATTCCCTTTAACCCTCTTCCTTTCCTTCTCCTTTAAGTACTCATTCAAGAAGTAGTCTGGAGAACAACATTGCTAATGCCTTGTCTAGAAGGAGTGGAATGACTCCCTCTAAATAATATGACAATTAACTATCACAGAAAGGCAGAAACACCTGAGTAATTACATTTTGTCTCCTGCTCCAGGAAGGGAGCAGAGTGGAGTACTGCAGCAGCTGGCACACCTTGCTCAGGCTGATGTCTGTGCCAGTTCAGGTGTTCTCCCTGAAGAACTGGAAAACCTTTTAATCCCACCTATTTCATTATACTTCCTTCTTTGTGTGAGGGGAAGTTTGCCTAAACAACAAATTTAAGGTGCGTGTACCTTGTGCAGCAGATAAAAAACATACCTTGTTCTGCCATTACAGCATTTTTGTTGTATTTACCTGCCTGGTGTTAGGATTCCAATAGTAAAATGTTGCTCTATTTGTGCTCAAGTAGTGATTATTTCCATGCACAGATGTACCTTGTACCTCAAGTCAATAAACCCCCACAGGTCACCCTTCACACCGTAAGGCAGTAGGGATTCTCAGGAAATTTCTGAGTCTCGTGTCACAGGACAGAACATACACACTAGGTTAAAATGCTGTTGCTGCAAAGACCTTGCAGTGCTCAGATCTGTTTTCTCTGAGATTTATACGTGTGCTTAACTTCACACCACTTGAGTACTGTCACTGCAAGTTGGGGAAGGATTCATGCTGCCTAAGTGACATGCTTTTATTTTTGGAGGATTGTTGCCTATGGCCTCCTTAACAGCAACCATTAGGTTGCATGGCTGCTTCTTTCAATTTATTTTCCAGACAGTATTTCAGTTACAAAAAACTAAAAATACCTCAATTAATTCCATTGCTTTGAAAAGCAGATATAGTTTAATGCTTTGTGATTGATACAATCAATTTGCATAAGTCTTCTCTCTACTTCATTCAGGCCAGTAACAGGAGACTGGCCAAACAAAATAATTTCCATAGTTTCCTCACAGAAAATTAAAAATAATAAAAAAAACCATGGTAAAATTGCTCAACAAATGTGAATTGTTGACATGTGGAAAGACCAACATCATTAAACTTCCCTGTTCTTTATTTTCTCTTATAATTACTTTGCTTTAACCAATTCTATTGTCATTAAACAAACTTTTGTTAGCTAGCTAGCTAACTAGATCGGTAGGTGGAAAAATTTTCTTCTGATGGTCACTCCAACAAGGAAACAGAAGAGTCAAGAAAAGCTGTCTGGGGCAGAAAGTAAGGTTCTGGGGTTTTTTAAAGCTTGTGCAGAGCTATTAAATTTAGAGATAGCAGCCAAAAGACAGTAGAAGATGCAAAGAGAAATAAAATGAAAAGTAATTAGAAAAAAAAAAAGATTGTTCTTTCCTAAATGACTGAGATACTTCTTATCCAGGGCTATCTTACTGCAGCGTGCTCTGCTGCTCTGCAGCTGACACACACATTCCCAGGCTGGGCAGCCCCCAGATGTTTGGTAGATATAGCAGGACAGCCCGGTGGGACACTTGTCCTGAAGTGTCCACCAGCCTCCTTGTCCACTTTTGTATCACTCTGAAGCTGTACTTTCTGGCCTGGTTTTGTCTCAGGTTGGGCTGTCAGCAGAGGTGTATGGGGGCAGACAGCAGCAGGGCTTGCTGAGGGTCTCCAGAGCCAGGCAGGCTGGGATCCGCCTACAACAGATCAGTTCTGAGGCTGCAGAACAAGCATCTGCATGCCAGGAACGTGCTTGATCTTAATGGTTCTTGACTGAATCTCTTCAGCAGATTTGTGTTTATCTTACACTGGACTGGCAGAAATTGCCAAGAAAGGCATGTGGGACACTGCTATTGCTCACTGGGAGCACTGGCTTGCTTAGCAGCTGTGCAGTGTGGTTTGGGGCCAGTTTCTCTCTCTGGACATTTCTATGTGGGCAGTTCAAGAGAGATCTTTGACCTCTGCCGAAGGTTTGACTGATTGGCCCTTCAGGAACTGCACACAGATGCAACACTGAAATTTTGCTATGGGTGTTCCAATTCTCCCATCACATTACTGCCTCCTTCTCTCCTTGAGCTATCAGTTTTGTTTAGCCTCAAACGGAATGTCAGATTATTATTTTACAACCCTGCCATCACATCAGTCTGTGGTCTTTTGGCTTTTGGTTTTTTTTTCAGCTGTGTGTGTTTGCTTGAGAGAGAGAGAAATGTAGCAGTGTTGTGGAGTTGCCTACAAAAACAAAGTCATTGGAGAAACTGGTACATGATTCTGTGCCCTCTGCCTACATGTCAAGATATTAACTCTTCTTGGTGGCAAAACCACCTAATGGTGGGATTGGAGATGAAGGGCTGAATATATGAAGTATCTGGGAGGAAAAATGATAGGTTTTCCTTGAAACTTCTGCAGAGGTATAGAAATACTGAAATTATCATCATGATAGTGTATGGCCAGACTCCCAGCAGCTTCAGTGGAAGAGGAGGCAGGCCATGTGTGCATAGCAGTCTAATTGCATTTCTGCATTGTTTATGTCAGTGGATTGATAAGGAATTGAAAGGCAGAATCATTAGGTTGTGCTTGGATAGATGATCAGGGGAAACCAGATTTGGAACATCAGTGAGGTATGTGAAATGAACAAATAAAGAATGATTGTTAATTGTACTTAATTAGGAATGTACTGAACCACCCAAATTTAATTGTTGGATGTCTGCAAACACTGATGCCCATTAGTTTGTCCACAGTGACTGGTTTTGTTCCCCGTGCCACCTTCTATTTTCAGGAAGGGAAAGTCTGAGTCTTTGGAGCTGGTACCAGCAGGTCAGGTGCCGTTAATAAACAGGTAGTTCTAAAATGCCTTAGTTTAATTTGACATGTGGCTGGATCCTCACCTCTGTATGCACACTGGCTGAGGATCTGGCTAGTGGCCTTTGTGCCTTCCACCCTGTACAACAAGAAAATCTTCCTACAGCCATCTAGTAATGTAAAGGTACTTAAGGGTACACCAAAAATGATACTAGCTATTCTCTTATATTGTTGTGGTTGGAAAAAGAGATTAGTGTAAATAAAAAATCAAACCCCTTGGTTTTTTTACATAACTTTCAAAAAATGCAGGAGAACTGTCATAGGTGTTCATTGCAGCAGCATGGACTTGCAGGGAATTTGAAGCCAAAAGAAAGGAAGGAGTGAAACAGCATCTGATCTGCTTCATCCTGACTAAGCAATATGCTGAAGTATCTCATTCTGCACTTCCACTGGGAGGCAAAAGCCAATGTTTGCTTGTGAACACATTCTTTCCTCTGAGGAGGGCTGTATCCTTGTCATCAGTCAGTATTATGGAGTTTTAAAAAAATTTTTAAGTATTTTGTTTGCAAAATGCCATTTGAATCGGTTCTGGCACATACATATGGTTACATAATCTTGACAAAAACATGATTTACACCAAGTACAGTTTGCCTCAGTCTGTCCTCAGGTTAACACACTGATGAATTTATTCTGCAAGCTATAAATTACTTCTTTATGGGTCTTAGTTAAACCAGAACCCTAAGCTTTCAAATTTTGATATTACTAGTTTCCAAATCACTTTAAATCAAACTTAAAAAATTTAAACAAGAAGCATTATATTTTTAAGTTTGTCGTTGATCAAACTTAAAATTTAAGAACCAGAGCAAGATCCAGGTGGTCAGGGATGCTCTGCTTAGTATCACTCTTTTATTCTCACTTGTCTATGTTGGGTTTTTTTCATTTGCTCTCCCTTTTATTTTTTTCCCAGTTTCTTTTTTTCCTCTTGTTGCATTCACAGGGTGGTCTCCTGGCTTTACTACGTGCAGTCTGACACCCAGTCTTAAACACATAAGGGTCACACAGATGGTGGGACATTTCTGCTTGGTCTGTTACTGCCTGTGGCCCAGCCCATAGGAAATGAAGTGTGTGACAGGCTGTACGTGGGGACTGCACGACGTGAGCGAGGCCCCGCACACTGGCGGTCTCCGAACCAGTGGGGTGTCCCAGCCCGTAGCCAGAAACCTGCTCCTGCACTAGCAGGGGCCTCTGGCCAAAGGAAGGCACCAGGTCAAACGCTGTGTGTGCTTAGGAGTGATTGTGAATGGAGTACTATTACTGGATCAAGTACACCTTTTACAAAAATATACAAACTTTAGTTAGCATCCTCTTTCCTTTTATGTGTATGCCTTTCAAAAAGCCTTTGCAGAAGGCTTTGAACAGATACGACGTGTGAGGTAGGATCGTGCTCAGAAAAAAATATTCTGTTAAAAAATAGAAAACAGAGGTTAAGAGGGAACAGCCAGTTCTTGCAGCATAGGGAGGTGGCCAGTGAAGTTTTTCAGGAGCTGGTGGTGGGGTCTGTACTTGTCAACATGTTCAGAAATAACCTGGAAAAGATGGTAAGGAGGTGACAGAGTTTGCTGATAATACGACATTATTCAGATTTGTAAGAATAAGGGGCTGATTGCAAAGAAATGCAGAACTATATGAATCTGGTTATCTGAGTGATAAAGTGTCAGGTGAAATTCACTGAAGATAAATGTGCATGGTATTCATAGAGAAAAAAAAATCTTGCTTTCATTTGTAAAAGACATATTAAAAAGCTGTTTGCTGATTATTAATACCATGAAGAGGGATCTGAGTGTTTTGATAGATGAGTTTATGAAAGTGAACACCATGATAAGCAGAAAATCAAGTGTTCGGAGTTACCAGGAAAGAAATAAAGACCGAAATAGAGAACACCATGATAACTCCACAAATTCATAAATTACTGACATCTTTTATATTATGAGCATTTCTGATCCTTTCATTTCAAAGGGTGCAGCCAAACTGAGATGCACACCAGGAATAGAATCAAAAAGGATCAAAGGGGTTTCAGGGAATGAGAGGAATGTGTGAAGGATGAGTGGGGAGGGAGGTCAAGACTCTTGCAGACTGAAAAAGAGGTGACTTGGGGGCTACATGAGAGAGACCTACAGACTTGTGAAGGGCTGAGATGTCTGAGGATCAGTTGTGTATGTCTTTTCCAGTTCAAGAGGCAGGGGCCATTAAATGAAGACAGGAGGAGCACAATTTGGAACAGAAAAAGCATATAGGTCTTCATGCAGTGGATAGCATATCTGTGAAACTCCTTGCCAGAGGATTTTAGGGGTTTGAAAAGTTTGCACAAAGTCTTGGAGGAGAAGTGTAGAAACAGACTCCACTGGGGGAAGTTCCTGAGCTGATAATAATTGGTGACTGGGGGAGTATTAGGAGGAAATATCTGAAGTTGGTCCCGCTCTTACTCATCCCCAGCCATCTGCATATGGTCATTGTTGGGACAGGATATGGGGTAGATGGGTCCTTGGTCTTACATCGATGTCTGTCAGTATTTTCTCTTCCTGTTTTCCTTCTAATCAGCTCCCCTCTCTCCTTAAAAATGTTTCCCTCCATTCTTTCTCATCCCTTCCTTGTTTTCTCCCTGCACTCCAGTCCCTCACTCCAGTCAGCCCAGAGTTACTCCCATGCCCATACTTGAAGTGAAGCTGAAAACAAATCATCTTGAAAAATACAACCTCAGTGCATCAACAGCTCCTCTGTCTCCTTCACTAATCACTGGAAAATGGAAACAGTGTGAGTTGTGCTTCCAGCTTGTCAGCTAGAGAGGGAGTATGAAGGATTATGTAAATAGGTTAGTAAAGAGTTACACCTTTCTAGAACCAAGAGGATCTGGTCAGGACAGCAAAGGAAAGAAAGGGAATTTTGGCATTGTGAGAAGGAAGGTGTTATGGATACATGGATCTTGGAAGATTATAGACGTAAGGTTATGTCTAGAAGTCAAGCAAGATATTAGAAGTAACTTGTGCAAGGAAAATAACTTACACTGGAAGGATCTGAGCAATATCTTGGACTTTATATGTAGGGAACATAAATTGGAAATGAAAAAAATTGCGTGCCAGTGTTGACATTGTATGTAGAGGTTTTGTGGACTTTCTCTTTAGGATTCTGACTGTTCAATGAAATTGCAAGACCCTTTCCTTGCAGTACTACAGATACTAAAATCAAACACTTCTTTCCTCTGAAAGAAATTCTAGGTGCTTGTGGAAATCTCATGTTTTGAGTGATAATTCTGTAGTTTCAGCCAACATCCTGCTTCTCTGTGGAGGACATGACTGTTGCTTTTGGACAGAGAAAGTGGAGGCTGAGTCACAGTGACTTCATGTGAGATGAGAGTGATTTCAGTCTAGTAAAGGAGGGAAGAGAGGTGCATAACAAGGAAGAAAGGAAGGTAGGTTTGGCTGAAACAGGATGGTGTTCTGTGCCTATGAAGAGTGCTAAGCAGTGTTAGGCAGAAAATTAAGGGTCAAGAAGCAAAATATAATTATCTGATACGACAAGGTGAGAAAATTTCAGGTATGTGTAGACACCTGAAAAATGACTTTCAAATGCTGTTATGTTCACTAGCAGCCAGGAGTCGTGAGTACTGGCAAAGAACAGCCTTGGTTATTTGCAATTTTTGTTGGGAGTAGCTGGTGTTGCAGGGTGCTCAAGTGTGCAGATACAGAAGTGATTTTTTTCCTGTGGAAATGTGAGCGTGGGCTGATGAAGGGTTGAAGGCTGGAGTAGGTGACACTACTGCTGATCTTACTGCTTCTTTTGAGATAGCTCAGATCAATCAGCTTTCCATGGTAGCAAACTGGAATGGTTAAGGGCAAGCCATAATGTTTGGAAAGGATGAGTGTGAAAGAGAAACTGTAACTAAACTATACAGTTATCTGGTTGCATGTTGATAATATCAAGAAAGGCAGTGGACAGCTGACAAACGCTTTCTTTTTTGATAGAGCCATGGAAGTATGCAACAAAGCTGTGAATGCTATATTCTCTCCTGTTTTTAGAGATGCTTTCCAGGAGAATGAGATTTTTGGAACATCAGGGGTCTTCCCTATTTGTCTCCAAATATCCCCCTCAATGGGGACACAAATCATCCCACAAAGGAGAAAACAACTCAGTCCTCCCTCTGGCAATGGAGCAGTGCACCAGAGCCCCACCCCAGCCTAATTCGTGGGGCCACTTAGAAACCGTCCAGCCGACCCAGAACTTGTCAGTGAATAATTTCTCAGCATGGAGTCCTTGATCACAACTTGCACCCACACTGGAGACAGAGGAGCACAGTTGCTGCACTCTCAGAGAGTCATGAATTTATCTGAAGTGAGATGGGCCGGTGATGTCTCATCTGCTCTTGGTGGGCAAGTGTTGACACTGTGATGGGAAGTTGTAGGAAACAGACAGTGGGAGCAGAGAGGAGAAGGAGACTTGTGAGGGAGGACCTGTACCACTTTCACTAAGACTTCTTGTTTGGCGTTCCTTGCTAAGCTCCTAAATAAATATAAATAACTAAACAATCTACAATGTAAAATATATCCAGTTCCTGCCATTTCTAGATATCCTCCTAGCCCCACAAATCTGCATATTGGGGAAAGTACTTGGGATGAGCTCCCAGCTGCAGTTTTGCCACCAAATGCAGTGGGGCCAGTATTTCAACCTGTAACTGATTGCCTTTGACCTAGAGCAGGAACACCTGGGCCATAGCTGCTTAGAATCATAGAACCACATGCGTAGACAAAGCTGGCGGGAGGCCAGCACATGTTCTCCCCCTCCACCCCCATAAAGCATGTTTTACAAACGGTACACGCTCCCTGCTACTGTTTTTCTTCTTTGTTTCCTGCTTCAAATTGACTCAGTATTCCCAAGGACACGTGGCTACACAAGTCCTATGCTATCAATCTCACAGCACTGGAAGCTGAGGGGAAGAACAGGCAAGGCTCATGTCATTCAGAAATTTTTGGTAACTTCCAAATGAAAAACAGTTCCTATGCGTTCTTTACAATTCCAGGAATTTCCAGAGTTCCTGTCTTAATGTTAGTGTTGTCACCATTGCCTCTTGAAAGATGTGAGTCAGCCCAACTTGAATGTGTAGCAGCATTGCCCCAATGCTGCTAGGAATTGCTGCCCTAAAAAAACAATAGATGCTGAGAAAAGTATTGTGACTGCTATTAATTGCTCTAAAAAATGGGCACCGTTAGTGACAGGATGCCTTCCTTTCCCTCCCAGTACTGGTGCAAGTGACAAATACTACCGCAGTGAATGAGAGTGTGAGTGAGGCTGCCAGGGGCTTTGCCAAGAGGAATGCTTAGAGAGTTGAATGAGATATTACAGGAGGCAAGGATTGCAATGGCCTCTGGCATCACACAGGAGGGTTTGGGAGGGAGAATCTGGGAAGACAAGGAGACTGAAAATGAGTATTTTTCCAACCGATCCAGGGATTGAGGCTCTTTCACTTGTATTTGTTGTTGTACTGCCTGAACAGCAAACGCCAGTACTGTCTTTGGGATGGGGAAGATGTGTCTGGACAGGCTGGGCCTGGGACTTCCATTTAGAACTGGCTGTGCTACGCGGGGTCAAACCAGTCCTTTGAATAATTGGGCAAATTGCTTACCTCAGCTCCAGTGTTCTGCTATAAATCACTGAACAGCTTTTCTTCTGAGACCAGTAGTTTCATCGGCAGGACTTCAGCGTGGAGCTGGTTTGTAGTTTGATTTCAGTGAGATACATCAAGATGACATGCAGTACACTCTTACCCTGGAAACTTTTCCCTGTTGATAGTTATAAATACACCACGCTATTGTGCTTGGCATGCTGCATGCTAATAGAGGTGAGGGCTCTGAAACTCATTAGGAAAGGGAGCGGGACACAGAGCAGAGCGAGGACAGTGTGAAGTGAAGGTTGATCACCACAGCCTTGTCCAGAATAGGCCATGGGAGTTTTCTTATCTCGCTTTGGCAGGAGGTGCTGCTAGCTTCCTGTGCGAAATCACGAGCATATGCTGCTTTCCTCTTGTTGTTTGGCTTCCTCCGCTACACAAGACTGTTCCCAGCACTGTGATTATCTTTGCATCTTCAAACATGGCACACTCTGCTTCCTCAAGGGCTTGATGTATTCTTGAGAAGCAGGCTGGCTCCCCTCCCCCCAGCCACTTCTCCAGGGCCCCTGCCAGTGCCAACTCTGCACATCACAAACCTTTTATAAAGCTGGACTTACTTCTGGTTGCATAAACCACCCCCAGCCTTTCCAAAGTCGTGTAAATTCCTGAAGCTCCGGGAGATGAGCAGGTCTGACAGCAGAACTGGCCCTGCCACAGGTAGAGCCGCTCTCACCCCTCTTTCCCCCTGTACTGGGCTTCTGTGGAAACCCTACAAAGAATTAGTGGCTCTTGTTTTTACAAAAGAATACTCTTTTTCTCAGGCTCTCGACACAAAGGCCGATGTGTGCCTGTGCGGGTGCACAACTGCAGAGGTGCATGCCAGCACGCATGCAGGCACATGAGAAAAACTACTTAGGGTGTGAAAATCCTGAGTGCTCTGCTTCTACCAGTGCTCAGCTCAGGCAGCAGAGTCTGATTACCTCTCTCTGAGGTTGTGTAACCTTTATAAACCTAGGCTTGTACACACCCCCTTTAGCATTTGTTGTATGGGATCTCTACACGTGCAGAGGTGCACCCACAAAGTGGAAACGTGAACGGGTCTGCAGGGAAACAGGTGAAAGAAATGCTTAGAAATGTGCTGGCGGATATCAGCTTGTTTATCAATCTCTGCGCACACTGTGTGCTTGTTCATTAACCTGGCAGTAACCCTGCTGTAAGACTTCCTGAAGATGCAAGGCTTCTGAGGCTCATCCCACAGCAAAACATTTCAGGAATTCATGTGCTCTGGAGATATCTGGAGTAAGATTCAAATATCTAAAATTCAGTGGAATTTCCCTGCAAACACAGACAGTTCTTGCTAAAAACAGCATGCTCTTGCTATTTCACTGAGTGGGTAGTTCGAAGAAATTTGTAATGTCTTTGAAATCAGAAAAACATGTAGCTGATGTTATGTGAGGACACATGCTATGAAACATCGAGTTAACAGAAAGACGACTGCCTATTTTGGTTCCAACCAGCATAGATTTTTGTGTTTTCATTTTTCTCTCTTTCCCTCCAAGCGTCTGTACTTAACGCAAACATTTGGTTTGATGATTACATCTAAGTTCAGCAGAACCTTTTCTCTTTCTGTTACAAAATGCCAGTTGTTAGAAGCTGAGGTCAGGTTAAGAGGCAGGACTCTTGATTACTTTGTCCCTTCCCCATCGCTACCTGATGCTGCTGGCTTAGGCAGTGTCTTTCACATGGCACCCCTGGCAGCAGCAGGCGGCGGGATGAGCTGGAGTACTAACCCGAGCAGCCAGCTCAGGAGAGTGGAGGTAGCTTGAGTGCTGTCCCTAAGCTGTGTCAGTATTCTTGAGGTTAAAGTGAAGGCGTTTGGCAGCTGATGAGAGAAAGCATCTGATTCTGCATCCAAAGGGATGAGTGTGAGTCTTGTCCTAGACTCTGCCTGGCAGCCGTGTTGCAACTGCTCTGTAAAGGTTTGCTGATCCAGCAGTCAGTGGAGCCCTAGCAATGTGTACAACACTGTCCACATCTCCAGCTGTGTACTCTCGGATAGAGTATTCTCAGCTTGATTATGCCTCCTTTTTAATTAAAGCCACGGACAACAGCTATGAAGTGTATTCGATTTTCTACTATAATTGCGTTAACATTGTAATCGGCAATTTGGATATAGAATGGTATGTGACATCAGTAGAGTCCACATATGTGCCTCCAGGGCTAATCTAGCATTTTACATGTGTTTTTCTTGTTATTGTGATGTTATTGTAGTTATGATGGTGGTTTACATTCTGGTATTAATGAATAATCAGCACCTCATTGTGCTAAGTATCAACAAAGACATAACACTGTCCTCATCCCTAAAACATTGCAACCTAAATATATCCAGTCTTTTTAAGGGATTATGAGGAAGAGTATAATAACAGCAACTAAGACTGGAGGCTCCAGAGCTGTAAGAAAGGAAATTGGAGATGCTTTTCAGAGATGCACAAGCACCTTCTGAATACGCATTTTGCCTTCTGTCTGTCCTTTACCAAAATATGTGTCTCTGTAAGTATTTTTATGGTAAAGAGTACAAAATTTCAGCAATGTAACAAAGAAACATAAATGCATTCTGGGGCGATAAGAAAAAAAAAAAATTAGGAGGCATTTTTCAGTGTGGGTGAAGTGAGATTTTGCTGTCTCTGTTTTCCTGTATAGATTGCATCCAGTCACAAGGATGTGCTTTTGATGCTGCCTGTTTGTGTGTCTACAGTAGTGGCATCACAAATTGAGTTCTGATATCTTTTATGGCATGGAAATATTATCATTTTAGCCAAATTACCATGTCTTCTATGTTTTAGTCTGGTTACAGAACCAGAGTTCTTAAAGCATTGAATGGGCAAAGTAAATGCAACTACCTTTCTGAAAAATTTAACCGTTTTTTCCCATCTGAATGCATCAAGTGCCCTTATTAATGCAGCTGTCTTTCATCCAACCTAGCCTCAACAACCATGTATTAGAAGCTGGATTTTAAACCAGAGTCTGAAAGAAATGGTTATGCAGATAGGGCTTTCCTGCCATTCTATTGCTCCCTGTTCTCTCTCCATGCAGGAATCTCCATGGCCTTCTCCTGGGGTTTTTTGAACACACTGATCCTCTCAATGCACCTTGTGAAATTTGGGCAAACAGTCATACATTGCAGCCCAAGTTAATTTCCATACCATCATTCCTTTAAGCTGTAATATCTGCTAAGACACTGGCCAGTTTGACGCAAAGCGGCACAATTAGAAACAAGCACATAAAGTTAGTGTACCATTGACATTCTAAACAACACAAAGTTAAGCAAACTGCACAGTTGGCTGAAGGGAAATGAACCTCATTCTTTGTTAAGAATTGCATCACATTCTGTTTTCCAGTCACTGGGCTTTAAAGTTCATTTCTCCAAAGAACTCTTATACGTGTCAGAGCTATCTGATTACAGATACTACAGCCATTATCTTTCAAATCTTTGGAAGATCAAAGGAACATAGTGTATTTGAAAGAGTTGCATCCAGCTGAAGGGTTCATCTCTGCCAACGAAGCTTGAATTGAACAAGCAACAACTAAATTTTGGATGAAAAAGTAAACTAGATATCTCAAAGAAGAACAGGGTCATACAACATTTAAGAAGCATTCCAATGTGTTTATTTCCATGTGTACCAAATTAGACTTCAAGAAACAAATTAGCTGTACCATGACCACACGTGAATGTTCTGATTACAAGCCAACTCGTTGCATAAGGAAAAACATTTTTTCTCTGGGACTTCCATTCATTAAGATGATTTTCATTTTTTTCCTGTTAAATTATCATTTAAATCCCTTTGTCATTCGGGTATAGATTTGTTTAACTTTGTTTTGTTCATTTGCAGGATTATGCTTATTTTTACTATGTGCCTTGTAATCGTTGAGCCTCAGTTTTGATATTTTGCCGTTTTGTAAACTGAACTAAAGAAAATATTCAGAAATGAGAACTGACATCATTTTTTGTTATAACAAAAAAACCCATGCACAGAGTGCAAAAGCTTCCTATACATTCTGGAACGGATCTTGAAACAAATATAATTTGTCTTGAGTTAAAGGCTAAAAATAGTATGAACTCATGTTTTGAGCCAACATTGAACGGTGGTAATGTCTGAAAACAGCAGCATTGGGAATGGGATGTTGGAATTGTACAGCCCTATATTTAGGCTCTGAATGTAAATTCTGACCTCTCAGTTTGCAGTGGGTTAAATGTGAACTCTGACTCCAAAGACCTAATACTCGAGGGGCTGTGAAAGTGGATTCAATTATCAGGCTCCAAAACACAAAATTCAATGAAAAAAAAGTATACTTACCTGCTCATCACAGCACCTGCAGTTTCCGTGACAGATCACTGTTTCCAGAAAAATTGTTTTGTCTTATGGGTTGAATTTCTACCACCAAATCAATAAAATTTCAATTTTTCCTGTCTTCAGGCATGGATTTTGCTTTTATACTGAAGGACCTTTCATCCTGAAAGCTGGCAGCAATGTAGGAAACAGGATCCAGAGCATCACTGAGCGAACGGCTGTAATAGAGGGCAAAAATAAGGTATGATTCCTAGGAGCAGATAACGTTTCTGTGTGACAGCATGTGTTGAAAAGGCACTGTATGATGCTCTCAAGGTGACAGAGAAGAAGCCAGTATTTTTATACTGTTTAGATATGAAGACCTGCATACATGCAGATAACTTTCATACTTGGCATTTATCTGCTGAGATGCAGAGATGTATTTATTTCTGCAGGCAGACATATTAAGGTAAGTGACATGCCAAGGGAGTGTACCAGTGGAATTCACTATATCTGCTCCCTTATTCATGGCCTGTACTACCTTGGGGTACCTCAGGAGCACAGGGGCAGAGTTCCAGGCCATCTTTGCTTCATTTTGCTCAATTGCACAATTTCATGTTGTTTTTTCCTATGAGAATTAAACAATGTACTTCTTTTAGAGAGTTTATTCACAGATGTGGTCTTAGATGATTAGATGACCAAGTCTTTTTTGGAATGAATTCTAAAGAGCCAAAAGAATCCAGAATTACAGAAGCAAGATTAAGAGAGATGTCAGTCAGAGAGAGCAAGGTGGGATTTATCCCAGCAGCATTAACCATCTAAATGTTAAGTGTCTAGTCCAAGTCAAGCATCCCTTTATGGGCTATGGGAAGATGCAGAGAATTCTGAAGGGGGTGTGGGCCTGTAGTCTCTTGGTGTCCAATGTGGGAGAGAAAGTCAATGAGATTAACTTGCCGAGGGCTGAGGAGGTCTGCCCATCTGTTAAAGCCTTCGAATTAAGGATGCCCTAGATCTGCGGTACTTCCCTGGTTTATACAGGAGGCTGATACGGTGTGGTTGGGTAGCCTTGCTACAGAGCAGCCCGGGTGAAGATGTACAATGCCATGCCAGTGTCACAAAGAGCCTGCTTTCACAGGATAGTTTGGTTTGTGGCAGTAATGGCTGAAGAGATTTTAAATTTTAAAGCCTGTCTTAGTCTAGGCCTGTCATTTTCAAGGATGCCAAAATGCTTTTTGTAATTCTAAGGGCACTGGGGTTATAGGTTTCTTTTCCTTTGTTGCTGCCTTCAGTGTTGTGAATATGAAAATGGGTATAAACTGCAATTATTCTCATGTTAGGGTCCTTTCACACACCGCAGAATAAACAGAGGTTTATGTGCAGCCAAGAATCAGACCTGGGACTGCGTTTTCTCCTGCTGTTATATTATTTAGAAAGTATCACAGGTGTTCGTGGCACCATTCCAGCACATGGGAATCGGCTGGATCCCAGTGAGGCATTTGCTCTATTTAGCTGTCCAGATCTACGTGCTTAAAGATCAGGGCAAAGATGGGAGCAAAGAGCTTCCTAGCATAGACTATTTTAGGAAAGCACATGAAAAACGAAACGTAAGGAGGGATTCAAAGGAGGAAAGGGAAATCATTTCAGGCACAGGAAGACACAGTCTATTCCAAATGGGGAATCATGAACAAGTTGATAAGAACCAGTTATTTTCCAGCAGTCATATAGCCATGCTATGGGTGAAGTCCTACCTGTTCACAGGGTGCAGAAGGAGCTGTCTAATGACCAGATCTCATTCTCCTTGCATTTTGGAGACAGTGGAAGAGGAGTGGCTGAAATGTCAAAGCAACTTCCAGTCAACGCAAAGAAATTCCTCCCTGGAGGAAGGTGCTAATAACGGGTCCTTGCAGCAGAACTGAGAGTCTTTGGCAAGCAGCCCTGTTTGAAAAATGTGCCCAGAAATGAACAAAGGAATGATCTTTGCACGGAAGGTTTTGCAGTAAAACTTATTGGTCCTCCTTGGTTTTCCTGGTCTTCTTGCTGTTTATTTCAACTAAGAAAGGTCTACCTTGCTTTGTTTTATTCCTCCTGGTCCCTATGGGGAGGGGAAGGTTAGTGAAACAAGCTCTTCACTCAGCTTTTTCACAGCTTTTCTAAAGTTTCTCTATTTCTGCTGCTCTTCTGTAGCTTTTCAAGTACAGCTGGACTGCTATTGTAAGTAAAAAATGCTCTCTAAGCCCAGGCTCCTGGCCAAGCTGAGAGTTGCATGATTAGTGTGCACACAGCTGCTCTAGAGCATCCAGTATTGTTTTTTTAAATCCATGGGAGTCTGTGGCTTTTCAATCTTCACAGCCCAAGACTCACTGTTAGTCTCCCAGAGCAAGCTCAAAGAGACAGAGCCCAGACCTTCCCATCTGCAGTGATATTGTAAGAGTGTTAATAGCACTGTGCTCACCGAATGCAGCACGTCATCACAAGTGTCTGTCTCTGATGAACTGCTACTGTGAGCAGTTCCACTCCTGCAAGCAGCTGTGAACAGCTCTCAGTGGCACTTCCACATCAGTGGTGCCCTGCTACCCAAACAGAGTGTCTACCCCACTTCCACAGCCCAACACAGCAAGCATGGCAAAAACAATCTCAAAGATGAATGGAAGCAACAAAGATGTAGGAGAAAAAGCAGTAGGAAATGGTTGAAGAAACTCAAAAAGTTTCACATTTGGGTTAGCATGAAAGGAGAAATGAGGGTGGTCACAGGATGAGATTATTGTAACCAAGGGAAGGGTGAACAAGAAATGATCAACAGGTTTCTTTTGCAATGAAGGTAGCTGTTTTCACCTTCCTAAAGACATTGTGCCAGTTCCACAAATTTTCTGTATGTGCCACATCTGAGTGCCTCCAATTTGGCTCTGGGCTGTGGTAGGTTGTTTGTTTGTCTGTGGTTATCATAATAGCCACAAGTATATTTTAAAGTTAGAAAAGCCTCAAGCCCTGTGTCTGTGCAGCTAAAATAGTGCAGGAAGCGTGCACTACATTATTCTTCTGGTGACAGAGAAACCGTGACAACAGTGTTTTAGTAACATTTCCGCTGAAGCCTCTCTAGGCGGACATTGAGAAACTCGAGTGGTATAATGGAAGAACTTTGTAACATAAGCCATAATACTTAATCATAAGACAACTCTTGAAGTGATTTGATTCCCCCACCCAAAGTTTTCATTCTCATTTTGCTGGGCATTTCAGTGACTTCCTACCGAGTTGTGCTATTCTTGGGCTTATCATGTAAGCAGGTCACAGACACCCTCCTGTCATTCAGCTAAACTAAAACCCATCACCTCTCAGTGTTCCCAGCTAAAGATAACTGCTATGTACAACTGAGGGCTAATACTGATTATTATTCTTTGCATGATCAGTATTCATTGAAACGTCAATCTGTGAATGACCTGCAATAAGAAGGTACAATGAGCTGGTGCTTTCATTGTGCCAATTGGTAGCAGTGCATGCCTACAGGCACGTGTTCTCTCCTGTGTGTGCAGGCACACACCGGCTTATCAACAGCTTTGACAGCAGCTGGTACTCCTTGCACAGGTGTGCAAGGGACAGGGTGCTGCAGGAGAAGTGGGCAAGGATCCTGGGCATGCAGAATGTGCAAAAGACCCCTAAGAAGGCAAGTTCAGATGAGAGAGAGCAAAAAGTAGGGATTTTAAATCCAAGGGAAGGAGACAGTAGACAGGAGGGCAGTTGAGTACAGTGAAAAGTTGGAGGGAGTTTTTGGGAAATAACCTAGAGAACCACATTTTTGAGAACCTAAAATAGAACAGAATGTCCCTGACTGCCCCATGCCCCTGCTGCTAGTAAATGTTGGGGTCCCACTGACATAGCAGATACCATGAAAGCTGGGTCTGTGTGACAGGGTATGCCCCCAGGAAAGGTGTATAAAGGATAATAATAAAAGAAATTGTGGTTTATCAGGCATATGTGTGTGTTTGTATAAATAAATAAATGTATTGTATGTATGTACGGCTTTGTTTCCCACTGCATAAATACCTTATTGACACAGGTTTTCAGTGGTTCTTGTCCTTGTGAATGACAAAGCCACTTGGCTTCATGGAAAATGGAAAGTAATAGTCCTGTAGCATGATTCTGTAGGATGAAACTTATACTCACCCTTGTCCATCTCTGGTTTGACTGCCAACAGGGGGTCAACCAGACTGGTGGCAGTATTAAAAGCTATAACCCTCCAATAGAAGGGTCAGTCCTTCCTGGACATGACTAATAAGTGTAATCATGCAAAATAGAATGTTTCCATCTCTCCTGCATGTTCTATGCCAAGCCCTAAACCTCTACCCCTCTTCCAAGTTCCCACATTAGTGATGAGATGAAGAAGCGTGTGTTGTGTCTGTTCTCAGCCCTGACACATGCCAGCTGTCTGGCCAGTGCATCTGTGCAGATTGGCCATCTGGAACCCAAAGAGGAAGAGAAAGCTGTTCAACTCACTACAGCAAATTTCTGATCTTTCTCCTCTACCCAACAGCTGTTTTTCATGAAATGCGTGAGATCTTAGGAGCTTTGGATTGTCAATAAGTTTTGGTTGAAATAGGACAATGGATTCAAAAATTACTGAGCATGGCGGGGAGAAGAGGATACTGGCAGACAGATGGACAGGCTGGTAGACAGATTAACATATGGACAGTATGGTCTTCCTCAGAACCCAGGCTAAAGATAGCAGTGGGAGCGTTGCTTGCCTCTCTTCAGCACATTGTAACTTCTCCTGGAGCCCTCCCGAGTGCTACTAGAATTGCTGTCAACACTTCCAGGCGAATCGTTGGGAGGTACCAGCAGAGCCAAGCCCTTGGCGAGATTAAAACCAGCAGAACTTGGCGCTTGCTGCTGCTGAACTGCAGCTCCCTCCACTCCTGAGATTGATCCCCTCCCTTGCTGCAGAAGGGAGCTGTGCATGGAGCACTGCCTTGCCCTGGGAAGGAGGGCAGGGGGTGCCCTGGTATAGCTGTCTGTGGCGTGATTCTTTGCCAGTCAGCCAGCTGTGTCTCATGGACAGTTCCCATGGGACAGCAGGGATGTAGAGGGAAACCACAGCTCTGCTTGCTATACAGCAGCAACTTGAGATTTGATAGTCTGACCCCAGCCAGGTAGAGGGTGCTCTCCTGCACATATTCATGTCCTGTTGTTGTGGATATTTTGGTGTTTCTTCCGTGGTGGTCCTGAAGGTGAAAAGTGTTTGTTGTCCAGATGTTTTGCACCGATGCTCCTTGCCAACATGTGAGGCATGCAGATCTTATGGCTTTGGCAGAGACAGACCAATCCCAACAATGTGCTACCAATACTTAGACCTGGGTATTCATAAATGATACTCCTTTAGGCAAAGATGGATCCAAGGGTGTAAAGGGAGCATATTTCCATTTTTTCCTAGTTTTTTTTAAATAAATATGTCTTCTTAAAAACATAACTAGAAGGGAATCAGCAATAATTGACACTTGCACTAACCTGCTCTATGTTGAAAAGACAGTATTTTGTTTTTTAAATAAATGGGCTATTTCAAATAGTCAGGACAGCAATCTCTGAACAGAGCGGGTTTCTGTCAGTCTGCAGAGACCTTCCGGGAGTCGCACAAGAGCCATGTTGCCAGTCATTTTCTGAAAGTTTCTTTTCCTTCTCTGCCATCAGCTGGTGCAGTGCGAATCCTCTGTCTCAGCTACTTTGAGAAAAGAGAAATTCAAGCAGACCCTACAGGGGAAAGACCAGCCCACGCTGACTCCAAGCACAATGATAATTCCAGCTGCTTTGCACTCTCTTTGCTGCGCAATCTTTTCCTCATCAGTTTCCACCACAAACAAATCTGTAAATTCCTCTTCCATCTCTTAGGATTTCTGCTTCATGCATCTTTTATTTGCCCAGCAAAGCAGCAGCAGTATGGGATTTACTTCCCTAGTCCCTGGCTTTGAGATGAAACTGTAGCATAGTGCTTCAGCTGAGATGTTGGATGTAGAATGAAGGAATAAAGGACGAGAACATTGGTGGTAAATGGGGTTTGTGGACAGATGATGCTCAAGATATTGAGCATGCCAGGAGGGATTTACCTGGTCTGTCTCATCGTGCCAACTTGATTCAGACTTTCTGTATATAACACAGTTGCAAATCCAGGGCCTGAAACTCCCTGTTGTAAAGCCAGACGATACAAGATTGTGAGAACTTCTGCTTCTTTTGCAGCAATAGCATTACAGAGGAACTGTGCTGCACAAACTAATCTCAAACAGCCATGGTTTCTCAATAAACAACAACATGCCAGGCTTAGCTTTGTACACACTGATTCTCTGGTGGGTTTTGGCTGGCATCCACAATGCAAAACACCGACTGCACCACTGGAGGGCTCACAAACTATTTAAAGAGATGTTATCTTATCCTTGTGACTAATTTATAAGCTAAAAGATTTATACAGAGACATGTTGTCTCTAAAATATTCTGTTCTGTTGCAAAGTCAGTCTTGCTTCCTCCGAGACACTGTGGCTTTCTCTGCCTCAGTCAAGTAAACATACCAGTGTCTGCTCTCTGGCACTAAGGCCTCCTGTGTTCATGAAAATTATTTCCCTTGCCTTCCAAAAAGACATTGCAATGGAAGTTGCCTGTTGGAAGTGATCCTTGGCCCATGCTAAAGGAGTATTTGGGGCAGTGTAAGTTGGTCAAAACCAAAGCACTGTGGGGAGAAAAGCTAACGGTTTAAAACACTGAATTTCTGTGCCAATGAATGTTCTCTCAGGAAATTTAATACACAAGAAACAGCTTCATCTGTAAATCACTGCAGTCACACTGCTTTAGTGTAACTCTGTGCACCATGCTCAGTGTAACAAAAGAAATAATCAATTCGCAGTGGGCTGCAGCAGTAAAACTCAAGATAATATGCACGATTTTCCATTAAAAAGTAATACCTTGTGATATAAGGACAAAATGCAGTCTGATACTTCCTAAAACTTTTCAAATACTTGGAGTAATTGAGGGAGGAACAGTCGGCATGTGTCTTTCAGTCTCAGAAATGCTCTAGCTCTGTGTATAGTAGATTAAAGACAGGTGTCCTGGAGTCAGACAGCAGGAGGAGCTTCATTCTCCTTCACTGTGAATTTTAGATCACTACCTGAGCAAAGCTGATGCAAGGTAATACCAATCAATAGAAAATAGGCTACTGTTTTGGTGGAAAGTCTGGAATGGCAGAAGCAGTTTTAACCACCCACGTTAGCTTTCTGTGGTAGACATTGTAGGACTTCCTTCTGTTCTGAGTTAGTGTTGATAAAACAGCTGCAGGAATCCTGCTGCTGGGCTCTGTGTCCACACTTTACAAAATTATGTTTAAAATCTGGAAGAAATTCAGAGAGAGTGATAAAATATAGACAGGGCTGGACCCACCCTTTATAATTAGAAATTTGTAGAGGTCAGCCTACTGAATTTAGCAGAACAGGATCGTTTTTTCTAAGGGCCATAATTATCTCTCTGGCATTACTGATCCTCTTTCATCTCACAGAAGATCCAAAGAGGTAGTTTAGGAAAATTCTAGCAAGAAATGTCATATAGTTTGTTAGCAGGCAGGTAGCTGACCATTGAGACAGTTTAACAGGGTAGAGGCGCTGGCAGCATCACCTGGAGTGAATTTACCATAGTGCAGTTACCATAGTGCAGTCTTCTAAAACAAAAAAGCCAAAATCAAATGATTTGCCTCCACCGGGTTTGCTTGAGTGGTAGGAAAAGTAATAGGCTCTTTCTACTAAAGAATGATTTGGGGAAACTAGAAAATCTATGTTATTTAGGGGTTCAACAGGAGTTTAGGGATAGCTATGAAATCTCCGAGTGGGAGACAAAAACAATGCAAATGTTCAGTCAATGTTTATGTAGAAATGTAGATAACTGGTCCTTATTTATTACTGCCTCACCCTCTTGTGCTTGTCTCTGAACTCCAGCAATCAGGCAGACTTAAAAGAATGTAGTAATTGCTCAAAACTGATTTTTAAGGTTTTTAGAAAAGCCAAATAATTCCAAACAGCGGGATTCTGCAGCCCCACAATTTCCTGTCACTACTGTCCCAGCTCTGCCTGTAACTCCAGCCAAAGCATCTTTTACAGCAGGAGTAAAATGGAGACAGAAAGACAGACAATTAAGCTACCAAGTTGTAACAGGAAGCACATTACATTGATGAAGTCCATGTTCATGTCCCATGTCTCAGTGCCATAACACAGTGACACCTCAGTTGTTTCTGTACAACTTTCCTGTTTTGCTTGATGCTCAAGCCATTAGACAATGGCTTTCCATCACCCTGAAGGTATCACTCTTATTATTACAATGTTTCTTATTTTTCTAAAGGCACATTAGATATTGCTGGTCCCTTGTTGAAAGGTATGGCCTTTCAAGGTTATATAACTCTAAGAAAATATTAAATGTGCTGAACCTCTTAAGATGGTGATAGACTACAACATAAATAAAACTGCCATATTATTATTTAATAATAGAAATACTAAGTACAAGAAGAGGAAATAGTAGAAAAGAGGATGGGTAAACATCTGGTTTGCCCCTGTCCTTTCTCACTTGACATATCTGTGGGGAAATGAAAGAAATCAAATGAGTTTAGTGCCAAATAGAGCTACATTTTTTTTTCCCTCAGCATTTATCCAAGATCCTGAGGCATGTCTCACGTATTCCCTGTGCAGTCTGGCTTTCGTACAGGCTGCTTTTCTCCTCAGGTGAAACACATTGTGTCATGCTTCATGACTTGTAGCTTACCATTACATCACCAGCGAGAGAGAAATTAATCTGAAAGACACGTTCAAAGATTTTTGGTTATGATGGCTTTGATAATATAAGGGAACTTGTTTTCTCTTATTCTTCTACCCTTTTCAAAACTGTATATTGTGACATCTTCTTTAAATAGCCGCAGAGGTCCCCGTCACTGAATGAGTGGAAAGAGTGGATGATGGGACTGCCAATGGTGACTCAGGAAAAAGAGAAGGGAAGCTTTAACAGCGTTCCTGAGCCAACGAGAACTAAACCTCTTCTTTCTTTTGCAGACCGCTAGCACTCTTGTTGTAGATGAAGCCAAATCCTCTGGAATCTACAGCTGTGAGGCGTCCAATAAAGTGGGGAAATCTGAAAGAAATGTCAGCTTTATTGTAACAGGTAAGATCTAGTCCCTTCTAGAGTCAAAGATGTTTCCTGGTCCTGGGATTATAAATTAGGCTATTGTGGCTCTTTAATATACCATGGTTTCATAATTGTTGTAATGTATGCACTTGTAAACTCATACCATGCTTTTGGGTGACGCTGGTAGGTTTCACAGCAGCTGGTCTGGATTTCTAAAAAGGACACCAAATTGGTGAATGACTCATTCCTCCATCAAGTATCCTGCATGGCACAAATTGCTCACAAATACAGCAACCTGTTTTGGTTCGTCTCTGCAGTCATTTCATACATGAAATTTTAATCTATTTTCACACACCAGTCAGCCACTTTCATGTGTGACCTTGACGGTGTCTACAGCCTCATCCTTGTTGCCCACCAGGATATCTCACAAGTCTAGAGCAGTGCCAGTGTCTGCAGGCGGTGTCCTGCTAGAGGAGGGATGTCTGGGGCACCCCTCAGAGATCTGAGGAATTCTGGCAACTTGTAGGTAGAAAAGTGTCAGAGTACAGACTACAGAGTTTTGTTTCCTCTTCTGAGAAAAACAACCTTGGATATTGTTTGGGCCATGACACTGAGAATTCCTATTATGTTATCTGCACATATGTGGATGCTTTCAGTTATTTTTTCATTGTGAGATGTGTTTAGAGTTTTCAGGTCCACAAACAAATCATTAAACATTTTACTTCAGGAATTACTGAGAAAAACCCACAGTGAGCTTTTGGGAATAACTATTGCATTATTTAGCAACATAAAGTCTGCACATGCAATTACAAAGGATTTGTTTTCTGTCAAAAGTTTGTTTTGTTTTGTTTTGTTTTGTTTTGTTTTGTTTATAAAGGAGTAGTTTTACAAACTTAGACTGTTGACAATTTTCAGGGTGGACCATTAAAGAAATGTAATTCATTTGAAAGTATGAGAAAAGGCAAAAACATTAAAATATTTCTATACTTTAATCCCAAAGTCACACTCACTAGATTTGGTTTAAAAAAAAGAGAAAAACTGCATCAAACAATGTCGCCTCTCCCAGCTTTGTGAAGCAAAATTTTTATTTTTAAAATATTCTCACTAGCTGTAGCGGAATCATAGAATATGTGGTTTGAAGAATCATGTGGTCCAACCTTTCTTGGCAAAAGCCCAGCACCCTGTCCAGATGAAACTTAAAAGTGTCCAGTGCTGGGGAATCCACCACTTCTCTGGGGAGATTATCCCAATGACTGATTGTCCACATTGTGAAAGATTTCTTCCTGTGTCCAGTCAGAATCTCCCTAGGAGTAACATGTACCTGTTAAGCCTCATCTTATCCATGTGTCTCCTTGTAAAAAGGGAGTCTCTAGCTTCTTTGTAGACACCCTTTAAATACTGGAACATGCTGATAAGGTCTCCCCTATGACTTTTCTCAGGCTGAGCAAACCCCATTCTCTCAGCCTCTCCTGGTATGTCAGACTTTCCAGTCCTTTGATCATCTTTGTGGCACCTCTCTGGACTGTCTCCAGACTGTCCACATCTTTTTTGCATAGAGGGGACCAAAACAGTATTCCGGGTGTGGCCTGACAAGTCCTGAGTAGAGTATAATGACTTCTTTATCTCTGCTGGTGATGCCATTGTTGATGCAACCCAGCAGCCTGCCGACTTTTTTTGACACAGCAACACCCTGCTCGCTCATGTTGAGCTTGTTGTCGACCACAGCTCCCTTTCCACACAGCTGCTCCCCACTAGGTAGATCTCTTGACCCAGATGAACTATTTTTATGTTCCTAGGAGAGCACCCTTTCCTCTAACTGGTAAAATAGAAGAAAAGATAGCTTGTGCACCAATACTTTTCGCTGACACCTCCAGGACTTAATAGACTTCCTGGAATCTGCCCAGACTCCAGGTGGCAGGATCACTCATGGAAGTCCACTTCCACTCCATCACTCACTTCCACATGGAAGACTAGCAATGAATACTAGTCTGTGCTATTGACAAGTTGTGGCACCCTCTCAGCAACATCTCAGACCTTATCTGCCAGAAGGCAGCATAACTCCATGCCAGGCCAGCAGACGGGCACCTTACTGCCCCTCAACAGAGAGTCACTCCTCATTTCGTTTACTCCTCATTTACCCACTGTTGTGCTGCTGGTACAGTTTCACCTGGCAGACTTTGTTTGTGGGTGTCTACAGCTGTTAAACCTTCCTATCAAAATACACTTTCACATTTAGAAAGTGCCAGTTATCTGTCAATATAGAAATTTGGTCAGAAGCCTGAGAAGTATAAACAGATAAGTGACACACAGGCAGGTTGTTTGTTAAAGTACAGAAACTAGAAAAAATGTCTCCAGGTTCTATTAATGGATGTGACAAGAACATTTGCCACCTTGAAGACAACTGTTGTCTCTGCTCCCAAATCACAGTTTTGCTTTCATCCCTAGCCTCACATTGTGTCTGTTTGGACAGAAAGCTAAATAGCACATAGGCCTCTAGAAATTAATATGCCAGTGGTATTCTCATCTTTGTGTGGGTACTTCACATGAAACTTTGAGCAGTCACTGAGAATTACTCACTGAGACTGCTGCTCTTTCAATGTGCAAGATGCTGAATTTGGCCTTCTCTTACTCCTCAGTTTTCAAAATGTGGCATGGGAGATCCTGAAACCCAATGAAGCTGTATTTTGATTTGTATTTGTTGTATCCAAATCTCCCTTTCAAAGTTTTGATGGTGGTTTCAAGCATTTTAGTGCAGTGACATGAAGGAGTAAGTTTCCCTACTTAGATCTCACGTTCTTAGATCTTAACCAAGGATAGAAGGAAATCATTCCCCTTGATACCAAAACTTGCATGAGAACATACAGAATATTATGACTTTCCTTTGTAGAGTCTTATATTGGCTGGTGTTCAGAAAGAGGAGTGGCAGCTTTATTATGGCTTGGAATTTCTTAACATCTTGATTGGTGGCAAATATTCTTTATAGGGTAGTGAAGTTGAAATGCATTTGTCCTTTGGGTTCCTGGAGCTGAGCACTTCAGTTGGGTGACATGGAAAGTCCTGATCATCCACTGACACTCACTTGCATTGATTGAAGGCAGTATAAACAATACTGCGGTTTTGTCCTTACAAAAATCCAGTTAGGCCCACCATAATTCTCCTTCATCGGGCTGAGACCAAACTGCTGTGGCTGGGTACAGCCTGTGTTTCACATCAAGAAAGAAACACATCCAGAATTTGCTGAAAAACATACTGAGGGAGTAGAGACCCGAGAGCCTTAAATGCTGATGGATGTGAACAGGACACTGCAAAGTATTTCCTTCTGATGAGTCCAAAACCAATACTTCAGGTCTTGTGTGACAGCTTAGGGCTAGTTTATCTTAAGTTGTTGAGTCTGCTGGCGCCATGTGAAGTCAGCCTGAACCACACAAGAGTGTCTAAAAGTAAGAGAAGTGTCTAAGCAGGAGGGGATGATTCCTTGTAGGAAAAGGAGCTACTGCCCTCTGTAAAAGGGACAAGCCAGAAATTACTCCAAAGAGCAGATGGAGACAGAGCCTGTTCTTAACAGGAAGAATCCCGTTCCTTGGAGGCAATCTCCTTCAGGCCTTGTCCTGGGGATGAGAAAATGCACGTACTCCTGTGAAGTGGCTGGAGTGCTGTGAGGGGTCTCTTTTTTGGCGGCAGAAACCATCAGGAAGGAGGTGGGAAGGCTGTCCTGCAGTTCTAGTTTGGGGTTGACATGTTCCACTTTCAGGGAAAGGTAAACATAAGGAAATAAGTGCTAGCAGAGAGAACCTGGGAAGAACAAACCCTTTTCTAGTTACTGTAAATATCATTATTTCTGGGCTTGAGGTGTAACCTGCCTGTTTTTTCTTGGAGGTTTGAGAGTGATATACATGATTTGATAACACTGTTCCTGAGAGGGTGGAGCATGAAGTCCATGGGCTTTGGAGTAGCTTTCCTATGGCTTCTGTCAGATAAAGGACACTTTTGATGTATTGTCACGGACTTACTCCTAAAAGCAAATCTTTGTTCAAGACTCAAAATTAGCTGTGAATCTTATATAAAAGCGAGGTAGGTGATTTCTGAAAGCTCTCCTGCTCAGTGATATGGAAACAGTCTCTGTAACAACACCTTTATGCCAAATTTAATTGTATTAGCCCCCTTTCCTCCAGCCTGCCCCTTTCCCTACATGTTGGGCTGTTTTGCTGGCACACAGCAGGCCCATGGGTGTGTTTGCAATTACAGAGGGTGAAACAGGAACAGCTCTGCCTTATCTCCCTGGTTTCCCAATGTCACTAAACGCATTTTATTTTGAGATTCCTGATGGTGCTTGGCAAAGATAAACAAAATCTTCCATCAGGAAACCTGGGAGCTATTTCCACAGGAAGCTTCAAATCACTAAAGTAAATAAAACCCTTTTACATTATTCCCAGCCACGTTATTTAGCTAGCCTAAGCCTGTAACAATTGGTGAGAGGTGTCATATATTAGGAGACTTGTAGCCTTTAGACAAATTATTCTTTTGGAATCCTGTGCATTTTGGTTTTGTCCTTATTCAGAAAATAGTCTTCACAGAAGACACATTGAGGAAGAGGTCCAGACCTGACAACATAAAAGTAGTTGTAGCTATAGTATTCTGTTGGCATGCAACCCTTTTAGGTTAAAAATAGTTCATTTGCCTCAGTCCTCAGGGATCTTTAGTTTCATCTTAAGAGTTTTACTTAGCTCTTCTTAGGTTTTACTGAGTACTGGCATCTTCAAAACAAAAATTACCAGTATTTCTAACCAATACCCTGGCTTTCCCAAAACACATCAGAACAATTTCAGATGTACTGTAAGATGCAGCAATTTCTTTCTTCCAAATAGTTATCCACATTTAAAATGTTGGCCCTTTGATTGTTTTTACGTGTGTCTGAATTGAATGCTTTTTAACAAAATCAAGTATAGGATTCACTTCCTCTAACTTTAATATTTAAGTTATGTATTTAAGCTTAAGCTTGTCGTGTAGGGTCTCTTGATAATTAAGCATGAGGGACCAGGATCTCTGGAATCTGACCCACTATAAAGTGATGGTTTGCATTGCCCTCTGGAGAAGCTTGTGTCACTCCATGGGCTGTAAGCCTTTGCCCATATACAAAACATCTATATTCAAGTAGATGTCTACATTTCGGCAGCTAAGGCTGAATATGATGTACCCCACATATGGAAATGTTTCATCTCAGTAGCATTTCCAGTCAACGTGTTCCCAAGTGAGATTAGAACCTGGCACCACACACTCTTACATATAAAAATCAGTCACTCATAGATGAGTTAATGAAATTTAAGTTTTCTTGTAGCTTTGTTTGCCAGAGAAAGAAAAAAGGGTATCCAAACAGAATGTAAGTGGAAGAAGTCAACCCACAGGCTTTAATACCCAATCTAATACTTTAGTGCCACTGCCTCCATGAGGCTGATCTTTGGGCAACACACCTGAACTACAGCTGGTGAAGGCATACACTTTGCTCCCACTGCAAGGGCATGATGAGTTCAACGAGCAGAAATCAGGCCTCTTCCTGGAAGGCATCTACAGCCAGAAGAAATTTCAATCCAGGACTAGCAGGAGCTCATTTACCCTCTGTTTAATACTCAGGGCTAAGTGTGGAAAAGAGGACATTAAGGGGAACAACTGATGCCAGGCTTTCAGTAGGCAGAGGGCAGTGAGCAGGCCATGTTCACAGTGCCTCTGGGAGGCAAGGCAGCTCAGTTTGCAGTGTGGGGATTTAGGAAGAAACATTTCTCATGGGTTGGTCAATCAACAAGAGAGGTTAATGAAAGAATAGGTGGAATATTATTCACTTGAGAGATACTTTTTACGCGTTCCTGCTGAAGTGACATTAAACCCGAAGTGACGTTGGTAAGAATGAACGGAATAAAAGTCAGCATTGAACTGTCCATGATTTAAGAAACAAGAAAAGAAGGCATAATTCTCCCTTATGAAAGAAGAAGCCATTCTTAGGATTTTGAGTCAAGTTTATGTCCAAGTGCTGTAGCAATTAGTAGTGAAAGAACAATTGAAAATGGCCAAAGTCGACGTCACTTGTCCGAGAAGAAGGAAATTACTTTATCAGAATATTGGCTACAAATAAACCAAGAGAGTTTGCATTCTAGGAGAAAAACTTGGAAGTGCTTTCTCTCAAGAACTTGCTTCACTTTCACTGAGATCAGTGGTGTGAGTGTATCCCAGGAGGGATGAGCCCCAGGTGGAGGCAGCTGACACCACCACAGCTCTGCATCACTCCCCAGGTGGAGGAAGCTGCAAGTGACATTGCAATAAACTGCAAACATGACTTTTTCAAGTATGGCTCTTTACAGTGTTGACTGAATTATCCCTGCCTGAACTATCTGCTACAAAGTGAAAACTTAAGCCATAGTTACACTTCATAAATGGTTAGTGCAATGATCCTTGATTTCTCTAAGGTGAAAATATTTTTCACCTGTGTTTAATGCCAAGCCACCTCAACAAACTAGACTTCATCCTAGTGCAGCCCACACACAGCTGGCCACCCAGGCCAAAGGGTACTGCTTCTGCTTTCCCCTTGGGTGGCTGACAGGCTTTAAATGCAGGGAGGGTAAATACCTCTGTTCCAAGGGAAATCTCAGGCATGTGATCACAGATGCTGTAATTTCTCAGGACTTGAAGCATTTTTAAGAAATAGAAGCATTTTTAAGAATTTTTAAGACGTACTTTATCTGAGTGCTTATGAATAACAAGAAAACAGTATAATCAAGCATGATGAAATGCAGTATTTTTATACTGCCCTCTTGAGATTCCTTTTCTCTTATGCAGTTCACAAGGTGGAGCTGTGATCAGAATATTCCTCCTTTTTCATAGTCCCACTGTGCTGTCTTTAAATAATTCTGCTTTTGGTACCTTGCCCCAGTCTCTCTCAACTTGGCATAATGTTTATACAGACGCATTACTTCCAAGAGCAACTTCAGTTTACACCAGCTGATGTCTGAGGCCAAGTGTATCTTAGCTCCAAAACAAATTATAAGTATAGCTGGAGCCTAGTGTATGAAAGGAAAGATTACACACTTGAGCAGGAAGACAATGACATTGATTAGTTTGAAGGCTTCCTGATAAAGGGAAAAATATATGCTGTGTTAATTTTGGCTCATTCATTTCATATAAACTAAAAAGTGTTCTTGATTTTTGACAGATGTACCAAGTGGATTCCATATTAGTTTGGAAAAAATGCCCATTGAAGGAGAGAATTTGGTGTTGTCCTGTTCGGCCAACAAATTCCTATACAAAGACATTGCTTGGATTTTACCAAGGACAGTCAACAATCAAACAAAAGCAAAAAAGTCTCACAACAAGGAGTACTCCATCACCCTCACTCTGACCATCAAAAATGTTTCCCTGGCACACACAGGCACCTATGCCTGCCGAGCAAGGAACGTATACACGGGGAAAGAAGTGCTTCTAAAGAAAGACGTTACAATCAGAGGTGAGCACTGCAACAAAAAGGCTGTTTACTCTCGGATCCTCAAATATAAAAGCACAAGGAATGATTGTACAACACAAAGCAATGTAAAACATTAAAGGACTCATTAAACAGTAAGAGGTGTCTCATATCATCTTGATTTTTTATTACTGTTGCTACCTTTCAAGCCCTGAGGTGGCGGTCATTTCCCCGTGGGTTGGAATAGGAGGAATAGCAAACAAAATCCTAACACGTGAGCTTCCAGTTGAGTTCAGACGGGTGTTTTCTGCTTTGAAAAGGCACGTGGAAGCTGGGGTTTGGAAGATCCCCCGTGCTACATTTTGCATGTCGTTATTTTTCTCTTGCTGTCTCCTACTGAGCGATAAGGAAAACTATGGATCAATCTTTTCTTCTGCTTTGATATCGGCCTCATCAAAAGTGTCAAAGCTGAATAAACTGATTAACTTTTAAAACTGCTGTTTTCAGTCAACAATGGACATTTAATAAGCTAACTTGAATGTGCAGAATGAGCACAATTCAGTTTGAGATTGACTGGACTATATATTTTTTATTTTAATCTGATCTTGATGGACTTATAAATATTACCTGCTGAGCAAGTTCTAATGCTTATTTATTTGAAATTATTTTCTACACTAAAGTACATTAATCTTAAAAAGTATCTTCTAAAAGAAGTATGCAGGGAAGAAATAAAAATGTTGATATAATGCACAGATCTATCATATCATTTATAATAATGATTCTTTTAAAACTGACAGACATGAACCATGTTTCTCCAAATAAATCCAGGTAGACTTCCAGTTGCTGTGTTGGTCAATTTTTAAAGTCAGTTCTGCACTAATGTAAAAAACTACTGATAAAAGTGTGAGTGTTGCTTCTGACATGAAGATTCAGGAATTTGTAATGTTGTAATTATTTTATTAAATGAGGAATGTTACACTAACATGACTGACAAGGTTTCAGCCAGCATAGTGAGTTAATACATTTTTTAAAATACAAATTCAAAACTGAAGCCATTAAAAGTATTCATTGCTTTTGGTATGCAAGTGACAATTGGATTTATTATGGGGATTAAGGACCAGCCAAACTGCTGAAGGAGAATTAAGGACAACCTAAGAATTCCTTGTGAGCGTTTCCCCTTTTTTCCTTTGTCATGATTTTACTATGAGATGTTTCTGTGTATTATAAATTCTGTATAAGGAAGAAGTTACTATTTTTAATAGATCTGATAACTTTATTTTTTTACAATGCATAGCTTTTATTATTTTTGGTTACATTTATGATCGATCATTTCTATAACATTTACATAAGCCATAATAAAACAGACCGCAGTGACCAAAATAGCTACAGCAAAGGAACAAAGTGGCTGTGCTTTTAAAATAGAGGGTGACAACATGACAATTTCTTGCGCTTGGGAACTCACCAGACTATTTCCTCCTTTAGGCATCGAGACTGTGTCCCACGGCTAAACTTGCCTTTCACGTGGGAATTGCTTTTGTCAAGTGTGAAAGGGTAAACAATAGCATTTCCCCATAATGCCAGTTTCATGGAGCCTAAAATGCTTAGAAAACAATTGATAACCTGGAAGTTGTCAGAGTAAAGAAAAGAATAATCATTTATATCTTGAAATGTCACCTATAGCCTGCTTGTATACAGTAGCTCCTTTGTTCATGATTAGTGCGATGGCTTCCAAAAACAAGGTGTTCCTGCAAAGGGATCAGGCTCTCTTTTTTCCTAAAACATGCCTAAAATGCAAGTGGAGTCATTGGTGACTGTTTAAAAATGGGGCAAGGGCACTCTTTCGCATTTGCAATTCTTCAGAAGCATTACAATACAGAATCCCCCTTTTTCCTAGGGTGTTTTGTGGGAACACATTTGATGGCAAGGTGGGCGGTGATGACAGGAATTATGGATTTTCCACGGCCTTGGGAGCCGAAGCGCGATGATTTGTAGCAACCAGTTGCCAGGCAGTATGAGTTTGGGTCAAAAAAAAAAAGGAGATGTGGCAATTAGACTGTGCTTCTGTGAAATTGTTGTGAGTTACAATGGTATATGTCACTGCTGAGTGGACGTCCCACCAGCCGGGCCTTGACCAGCAGTCAGAGGGCCATGTAAGGATGTCATAACATGCCCATGTGGCTGTCCGTGCTGGAGGGCACACAGAAAGCTCACTGGAAACATTTGAGGAAGCAGTTCTTGGTGGCAGGATGAAAACTGTTGATGTCACTTTTGATGTCCTCAGATGGCTGAAGAATCTTATGGGTTTAGGGAGTTTCTCTGCCTTCTGTTGTGTAATATAACATTTAGGGCAAAAGGTGTGAATTATATTTCTTCTTTTTTTTTTTTAAGTGTTTAAAATAAAGCTTGTATTTATATTTTTGTACTGATTAATAAAAATAAGTGAAGAGACAACATAATCATAACAAAGGGCAAAATGGATGGAATGCAAATGTAAACCCCAAAATTAACAAACTGTAATTTTTTCCCCTTGCTTGCTTTTGGAAATGCAAATTTTCCCTTCCTGCCACACCAGGTCAGATGAATACTCTGGCACCAGTGTCCCTTTCTCCTCTCTGTGATCCCTCTGTCACTCCTCTGGGCCAAATTCTGCCTACAATGAAGTTCCTCAGAATAACTGAGAGCAGAGTTTGGCCCAGCAAGGCAGCATTTGCAGGCAAGCATGAAGGCTGGGGTCACGTCTGGGGGGCTGCCCTGGACACTGTGCCCCACGCTGTGCTGGTGGCCAGGCTGGCCCCCCAGCTTTGGAGTGAGCAGAGTGGGACATTGGAAACTGCCCCCCTTGGCTTCACTGCAAAAATGAACAGGAGAAAACAAGTGGTTTGCAGAAGAGAATAATCCTCAGGTTGATCAAGTCCTTGAAAAATCAGCTGATTGTAGCAGAGAAATTACTGAAAGTATGTGAATGATGACTTAAGTTTTAAGCAAAAAAGTTTTTCTTAATATGAAAACCCATCTTTAGTGTATGGCTATAAACAAATTAAAATTAATCACAACTCACAGAATGTGTGATTTGCCTTTGTTGTGTCATCTTGTCTGCCTTCATTTTGGATATGTGAGCTGGGGTGTCTGTCAGGGAGTGCTGATAAATATGAACTGTGGAGTTCTTCTCAACATGCTTACGTGGACATGCATCAGACTGTATCTGTTCATAGTGCTGTGAAAAATGAGAACCGTGCAAAAATTAAGGGGAGGTATCAAGGAGAAGAGGGCAGTCTTCTTTGCTGCAAGGCAAATATAGTTGACTATGTCATTGTGTAGGTATCTGATGAAGAATTTAGAGTGTCTCTCATAAGCAATCCTGCTTGGGAAGAGAGAACAAATTGTCTACTATGCTGTAAACAATAAATAGCATTGCCTGTGGAAATCACTGGCTTGCAGCTCAGGAAAGCCCAAACTGATCATTGCATGGTCATGACTATCTTGGAATTAATTTCAAGGGGTAAGGGCATAGCAAAGAAAGCCTACTTGAAAAGTGTTTTTAGCACTATGGGACTCACGCACACTGCATAAGCTGGTGGTACACAGGGGCTCAATATTTCTGGAGAGTTTTTATGTACAGATGGTAACCGAACAGTTATGACAATGGAAACTTATGATGTTTGGTTTTTCTATAAGGATAAAGAATAATCTTCCAAACACAGAATATCAGAAATTCAGCTGATACTGAACCTGGTGCATTGGTATCTGGTGCAGTTTAAAAGAAAATATTTGCAAACAGTCGGTTTCTGCTGTTTTGTTTTGTTCCTTATTTGGAATGTGCGTCTTACCATGTTAGTATTTGTCGATCCTGTCAGTGTCCTTGAAGGGAAAGGTTGCAAATAATTGGGGAATTGGAGAGAATTTGCAGAGCATCTGCATCTGTGACACTGCCCAGTAGGTCTCTGTCATTGCTTTAAATGGACCAAAAGACCAAAAATAATTATGTGAGAGTTGCAAATGTGAATGAAAGGTGTTGCCACATAATGTGCACAAACTTCGAAAATACCTTGACCTTTGTCAAAAAGCTTTTGGCTCTGTATGAAATGAGGGAGGGAGTGGCAAAGGGTTGAAATGGTGATGAGATTGTTTTGCTTCTTTTATGAATGACTTTTGCATGATGTTTAGAGTGTTTTTCTGAAATGCTATGGAGTGGTTTGGCCAGGCCTGGTTATGTTCAGCCAAATAAGAGAAACACAAAAATGGAGTAATTTATGAAGACTTTGGGACAATGCTTCTGTGCCCATGGTTTCTGGTTTTTGATTATGTGAGTTTACTGAAAATGATTTGTAACTGTACTCTTTAAAGTAAGTAGATGATAAAAGTCACATTCATGGTGTACAGAGCTGCAAGGTGCTAACAGCAACATGAGATACTGTGCTACAAGAGTGTCCTGGTGTCACAGTTTGTTTCTTTTGATAATGAAAAACTGAGCTTTCATAGAAACTCATTGCTTCTGATAAAAACAAATGTGCTTGGTCATGGAAGAGAGAAAAGCTTTCGAACAATATCATCATTGGGTCTTCATTGGTCATCATAACCTGTTATTGCTGAATAGTGGGAGTTATCCATACACACCAAACACTCCTGAGCAAAGTAGAACAGTAAATAAAATCAGGGGAAATTGACTTGGTAGAACAGCCATAGCAGTCTCTAACATCAGTAAAATGAGTGTAGGGAAGATAATTAAGCCCCACATTTACAAGAATGTAAAACAGAGGTGTTGTTTTGTCTTATAGCTCAAGAGGCACCAGCCCTGCTGCGGCAGCTTACGGATCAGACAGTGAATGCCAGTAAATCTGCCGTGTTGGAGTGCCAGGTTCGTGGTATCCCTGAGCCCCAGATATCCTGGTTTAAAAACCATGAGGAAATACAGCAAGAACCAGGTGAGAGCTTTGTGTACTCACCTACCTCCTACTGGCTTTATTTACCCATCTGCCTTAAGTAGCCATTTGCAGACTCTTTGGCATCAGTACTCAGACATAAGGCAGGAGTATTGCCAAGGCATCCCAGGCAGACAGGCAACAACTCAGGTGCTCCAGGTTATTCTGTCTCACTCCAAAACATGAGCCAGGCTGGAGATCTAGACAAAACAGGTCTTTATGAAATCAGTGAAAAAATTTTCATCTTTTAAGAGTCATCTCCAGAGAAAACACATTTTTCTCAATTTATTATAGAGGGAGTCTAAGGATCAAGTGTCTTGGCCAGCAGATAACTACACAAGAGAAAACCAATCTCTCATGACGTGTATAGAAGTACCAAACGGAGTCTGGAGTCAGGCATTCAAAGTCACAAACTATCCACCAGACTAAATCCATGTCTGAGGTGTCCAAAATCAAAATACGTCTACTGGCAGCAGAGAAATCCAGGTCTCATGGAATGGAAAGGAACAGCTTCCCAAGTGGCATGTTGCAACGACAGGATGACTTTGGAAGAGGTTTACTGCTGTGTCTGGAACGTGGCTTTGAAGACCAGCTAAGGCTAAATGTTCAGCTGCTGGCACTACAGTCATGGAACTGTTCCTTGAAGATTTCAGATGGAGATGAATGATGGGGGAAAAAGAAAAACCTTTCTCCTGGGAATTCATACACATTTGGATAAGAAACACACAGTGAGCTAGTGTTATAGGCTCAGTAAAAATGTTCAGGGAGGTTTGGTCCATAGGAACTTGAATTATAGATATAGTCTTCTATAGCAACATTTTAGAAAGTTTGCGGTTATGGCTCTGTCCTGCATTATCGGAAATATCTGTAACATAAATAAAGACAACAGGAAAAACTCCAACTGAGTTATAAGCCTGTGCAGACTTGCAGCCCAGGCACTTGATCTAGAGCCAGAATCCATGAAGCTTTACAGTGACCACATCATTGTAATGTGCATTAATTACACTATCTCCCAACGGGAACGTTAGGTGTCTAACTTGGGTGCAATGCAGCACATGCAATTAGGAGCCAGGAAGATGTCTTCAGAGGGTAGGTCAGAGCACTTTAGTTGGTGCCTGAAATAGATGGTGGGAATACATTTTGATGGGACTGTAATTCTGATGGAGCCAAACACAAGTGTGCACTTGACTGCACATTTCCTGGCTCTAAGGTGCCTTATCGGCAGTCCTGAGGCCAAATCTGCTCCCTGCCTCTTCCTCATTTCCTGGAGTGTTGCTTAGGCTGGTTTCTGGGTTGACCTAGCTGGAATAAACAAGAGGTTAAAAACTTCAGGTAACTCCTGTGTCTTGCAGTATAGTTCATGGGATATCTCTTTGCACTATCCAGGGTCCTTTTGCAAAGAAGGCCATCATTCCAGGTCACATGGGTACGTGGGACTTGGAGCAAGTGTAGATGGCTTTTGGAAGGGCTCTAAGCATGAGCTGCTTCTGGGGCAGACCTGTGCCTTTGCGTGCAGTGATCAGACTACCCATTTTCCAAAAGCTGGAGACAGGCAGAAGATCTCACCTGGATGAAAGCATAGGCACACTGCTCATCAACAGAGACAGTACCAAGTGCTTCCAAGATCATTCCCTTAGGCTGAGTTTTTTCACTCACACAAATGCTTTGTAAACACTGATTTCTAAAGGATTTGCAAACTGTCCAAGTATATTTGGCTTTCCTGCAAATAACATTGTGCTGTGCAGTCTGTGGCTCAGATTTCTTTTGACAAGAACTTGAGGCAGATATTATTACACAAGGGCCAGTTTTTGTTTATATCCTGGCTCCCTCTCATTGCAAAATATTTCATTTCGCAGGAATAATATTAGGGCCTGGAAGCCGAATGCTGTTTATTGAAAGAGTAAAAGAGGAGGATGAAGGACTTTACCAGTGCATAGCCACCAACTTGAAAGGGTCCGTGGAGAGTGCAGCATACGTCATGGTGCAAGGTAAAGCACGACATGAAATGGGAAGAGCAAGCTTTCCAGAGTGATGTTCTTACTCGGGCTGGAAGGGCAGGGGTATGACCTGGGACTGCTCTGGTGATCTCTGAAGCAATATGAAGGAAGTCCTAGCAAGGGAAGCATAACAGGTTGGAAAGGAAGCCTAGCAGGAAATGCTAACTCAGAGTGTGTTTACACTGACCTAAAAAGAAGAATTGCTTCAACTCAACAAAGATCAGGTCAGGGTAGAAGACAAATGTAAATTTAGTATCAGCAAAACAAACAAAAAACAGAGTAAGAAACACTCTCCTACCCACACATTTTCCCATTTCAGGTTGATTCCATTAAAATTAGAGGCCTGGGATATTTTCAAGTGTTTATTTTCAATGTAAAGTGAACTGCCAAATCAGACTAGAAGATTTTAGCCTGGCGATAGCTACACATGCAAAGGTACTGCTACAAAGAATAAGGTATGAGCTAGTTATTTCCATAACCATTACCTGAGTTATTTTACTATTCATTTAAATGTCCAGCATTGTCCTGCCTTCTGACAATCTTGACTCCTGCCTATGGCAGTGACTTCCATCAATTAATTTTACATTGAATAAAAATAAAGTTTATTCAGTGATGTTTCAATTTCATTGAATGCCCTTTTGTCTCATAAATTATGAGATTAGAGAATTAGGTTGACATTCTCCATTTAAATCAGTGCCACATATGAATTAAATTTGGCATAATCTATTTTACTGGCCTCATGTTAAGTAAATAGTCTTAAACGCATTTAGTTGCTCTTTACAGAAGACAGTTTGACTATCACCAGGTCTCTTAGGCAGAAATTATATGTTTGTGGATGTTCTCATACAATTGTTAAATGTATCTGAATACTTGTCAGTACTTGGATACCACCCTCCAGCACACGACAATTACAACTAGTACTGATTTTTTGCCATGAGTGTGTTAGCAGTCTGAGTTAATGGTGATGATACAATGATGGTTTTGCTTTAAAAGGTCAGGGTTAAGTATATGTACATGTGGGCTGGCCTAACTGATGAAATCAAGGAGTTAAAAACACCTATCTCCTTATAAATAATTATAGAATCATAGAATGGTTTGGATTGGCAGGAACCTTAAATATCCTCTAGTTCCAACCTGGTCTAGTGGAAGGTGGGAACACCTGTGCCTGTGTTTTATCACCCTCAGAGAAAAACATTTCTTCTTAATATCTAATCTAAACCTATCCTCTTTCAGTGTGAAACCATTCTCCCTTGTCCTAACACTCCGTGACCTTGGAAAAACTCACTCTCCAGCTCTCTTGTAGACCCCCTTGAAGTAATGGGAGGCTGATAGAAGGTGTCTCTGGAGCCTTCTTCTCTCCAGGATGAATGATTCTAGCTCTCTCAACCTCTCTTCATAGGAGAGGTGCTTCATCCCTCTGGTCATCTTTGCAGCCCTCCTCTGGACCTGCTCCGAAAGATCCATGTCATTTTTTGTTGTAGGCCCCAGAGCTGGAGGCAGCACTCCAGATGGGGTTGCATAAGAGTGCTGTAGAGAGGCAGAATCACCTCCCTCGAGGTGTCTTGTTAATACTAAGTTTTTTATGGCTGCTGTAACAGCTAAATGAATAACTTGTGCCAAGTGCTTGCTGTCCAAAGCATCCTACTAATTCATAGTCCTGGACAATGTCATTCATTATTCTATTGATTTTTAACATAATTGCAGCTTGGCTGTTCATTTCAACCACAAGCATTCTGTCAGATGGCATAGGAAAAGTCACATCTCCTAGTCCAGAGGAGAGAAAGAGAGCAGACAGGAAGGCTTCTTCTCTGGTTACATGTCCTGGGGGCCACTGGCAATGCTCTTGTACAACTCCTGTGGGAGCAGGAGATGAAGACTACCACATTAAAATGGATGGCTTGGAGACTAGAAGTGAAAAAGGGAGACAGTTTACCTACTATGTAACTATGTAGACACTTATCTACTATGATCAAGGAGAATGCCTTTCCACTCTTTTCCTACTGCATGAAGAGATGTCACTAGAGGTTTTTTCACTCTTTCCTACACTGATCTGGAGTGTCTGTCCCTCTCCCGGGAAATAGCAACCTCCCACCTCATCCCTGAGCCTGGAGGGACAAGGTCAGGGCTTGAATGTGGGGCTCTCTCTAAGCTTTGCCGCTTTCTTGACTTCTGAGAAACGGGGGCTCTGCTCCTGTGGCTGTGAGCACCAAAGCCTTCCCTCTGTCCCATGAGTCTTGGAATATGGGACTGTACCCAAGCCTTTGCTCTGTCCTGTGGATCTCAGAACATGGGGCTGCAGATCAAAGGGAATAAAGCAGCGCCTCATGTCAATGGCCATGTTTAGCAGATTGGAAGAGTAGTCTGTGAATGAGTCAGGAAGGAAACTGTCTGCTCTCTTTACTTCCTCTGAAAAAACATTCTTATACTCACAGATAAAACAATGTATTATTTTTGCATCTGAGATGGATAAATGAGTGGTGGAATCAAAGGGCTGTCTTTAAATAATCGCAGTCTGTGTTTGGTTTGGAAGCAGGGGTTGCTGGGCTGTCTGAGGAGAAGAAGGGCCACGTTTGTGGGCATGTCAGAGCAAGATCTCTGCTTGCTCTTGGCTGAGGAACTGAAGAGGCAGCAAATCTGCAAGGACAGAACAGAAACAGCAACTGGCTGCCAGAGCTCCCAGCAGGTGGAGGGGACTGTGTCCCTAAAAGCTTGGGCACACATGCTGCTGGACATGTGGGGAACACATGCTCTTAGACAGGCTTTTTTGGGGGGGTCACCCTGCTTGCAGAGGTGCCATGAAAGCCTTGTCCTGCTTCCCCTATTGAGGACCCTCACAGCCACTGTCAGCAGGAGCCAGGGATACAGTTAGTTGCAGAGGTGCTGCATCCTTTGAGGGGGATGTGTTGACAAAGGAAGGAGCACCTTTTGCAGCTCATGTTCACTGAAACATGAACATATAACAAGCAACTGAATACAGCAACATGCCCTGTCTTAAAGTTGATGTTTGATAACTTAATGTGAACCCTGCTGATGAAAAGGAATTAAGTATTCACTGAATATATATATTCTGACACTAAGAAAATAGTGTTTTCTTTTTAAATAACTTTTATTGAAATAACTTTTTAAAAATAATTTTTCTTTCTGTCAATCTATCTATCTATCATCTATATCTATATATCTAACTACCTACCTATCTCACTACCCAACCTTTCTGACTCTGTATCTCAAGAAGTTGTTGTGCCTTTTGAGTCATGCTGAAGTCATCAGGAACTTCTCCACAAAGTTTAACTGGAATTCCTGCAGCTACTAAATGAAGTTCAGCCTGGGTTATGTCTTCTGTTTATAAGAGCAAAGGTGAACATCAGGGGACACTAAGACTCCTGTTACCTCAGAAGCCCACCAAAGAGTCTTGGAATGACATCCTGGCAGTCTCTAGTTGACCTCAGTTCAAACTAGGGTCATCACCAACCATCCAGTCACTGTCTGCTTTGTCTCGCTAGGTTTTGACTACCTCCAAGGATGGAAATTCCTCAGCCTCTCTGAGCACCCATCCCAGTGCTGCACTGCTGTGATTGTGGGATCACATGGATTAAGCAGGGTAGATCCCTTTGGGATAGGGGTGAGGGATGCTTTGAATGCAGCAGAGTAGCATTGTTGCCCCAGGCATTGCTTTTGGTTGACACCTGAGCTGCAGTTCAATGTTAGGTGTTTAGAGCTGAAATCCTAATGAGAAAGTCCATGTGAGCCAAAGACTTGAGCTTGTAGCTGGAGGGATAAGCACATTAATCCAGGCTCTCATCCTGGCGTACTGACATGGTTCTGCTGGCTCCTGTCACTACCGAAAGAGAGAAGCTGCTGCTGGGGGCACTTCACTCGCCCCCTCCTCACCCTCTGCAGAGACATGGGCCAGTGCAGGGGAGCTCTGGGAGGGGCTCTGGGGCAGAAAGGAGGCTGCTGCTTGTGGCAGTGAGTCAGGCAGATGAGACAGACCTGCACACGGGCGAAAGTCTTTGTCTAATGAGGTGTCTGGTGAGTAAAGGTCTGGGATGGGGGTGTAAGGGGAAGCCAGAAATCTTCACCTCCCAGGCAGAGAGAGGGATTTAGTCCTGATTACAGCCTCGCCAAACTCTGCTAATCCTAAGGCCTCTTCTGAGTGTTTCTGTCTGTTCTGCCTCAAATCCAACCTGTTTCTACCCAGCTGAGAGGCACTCATAAAGCTCTGACTTCAAGGCTTTTAGCAAGACTAGGAGTCTGGCATTTGATAACCCAGCCCAATCCCAGCTTGGAGAAATGCTTCCTGCTTGCCTACATTTGCTCAAACATTTCAGGGACACCACGTCTGCATCTTCATAGTGGTTAGAAGGTTGCTGTCTTCCACCTCAGGCCTGGCTGTACCTCACGGGTTTTCAGTGTCCTGCCATATGGAGTAGTGGCAACAAATAAACCTTCAGCCCCTCCAGGTTTTGCTGAATAAATGTCAGAAACTATTATTCACCATCTGCATGGGTGCTGCTGGGAAGCAAGGGAAGACTATCCATATGTAAAAGGAAACACTGATACCAGAGAATAGGCAAGCTGCATTAGGCTGTACTATTTATACCATCAATATATTCCATATCTAAATCAAGTACTAAACAAAATACTTGTGAAAAAATAACAGTCTTGGTATTTTTGGAGAATATTGTATCTCTCTTTTAGTTGCAGCCATGTTTTTCCTCGATGAGCTTTATTCTCAAAGCTCCAGAATGGCCATGCCAGAGGAATCTTAGATATGGGGCATAAATACAAATCTGATTATCACCTTTAGGGAGGCAAGATATTATGCTAATCAAGTGATACATCCTCCTAACAAAACTCTGTAGCCTTGCCTAAAACCAGGCAACGCATCCCTCTGTATTACCCAGTAAACCCACCAGTGAGACATAAAAATCCCTTTTTCATTTGTCAGGAGTAACACCAAGCTGCCAGGCTCTGAAACTCTGCAAATGCAGTTGACAAAACTACTGTGAAATCATGTTCAGAATTACTCCTTCTTGTACTCTCATTTACCCTCTCTAGAAGGTATATCAGAATAAGAGGCAGAATGTGATGGTTCTTCTTGCATTTGCTACCAATCAGATGGAAAACACATTGTGGGAAGTGTGGGATTTTGACACAATCACAGGATTTGCAAAACAAACTGCTCTGAAACTATTTTACAAATCCCTAAATAGCAGTCTGAAGTGAGTTTTATTTAGGCTTTTTGTAAGATCCATCAGTGGGCTCTAATACTTTCCAGATTTCTAATGTTCATGTTTTCTTGCTGCTCCATTTTCAGTCGTTGTTGGTTTTGTTTTTCCCTTTCTGTGTGTAGTCTGTTCCCTAGTTTCTAGAGCTCTCCCAGCTCCCTGCCAGCTGGGTTCTGTGGGGTGCTGCTGGGAGAGGAGGGGGTCCCATGTTCCCTCAGGGAGCCTATCCCTGTGCTGCTGGTGCAACTGGCAGGAGACCTGAGGGCACAGAGCTTGCCAGGGGAGCAGTGGGTTTCTGCCCTGGGCTTCTGCCCAGTGAGAATGGGGCTCAAGACCCTTGTGCCACGCTGTGTATGGGCTGAGCTTCCAAGTGCCAGATCAGATCCATCCAGGCCATGGGGAGAACAGCGCATGGACTCATTCTGGCAGCACCATGAACCTCCAAGTGAACCCCCAGGTCACCCCCAGCAAAAGTTTTGGTGAGGGCTGGTGGGTTTCCAGCACGTCTGGGATGGAGGTGTGGGCTACAGGGCTCAGGCATCAGCAGGGAAGAGCTCTCTGAGCAGTGTGAGAGCAAAACCCGTGCAGCAAACCCCATGCAGCAAACCCCATGCAGCGGCGCTGCAGCGTGCCCTGGGTCACCCTTAGATTCACTGGTGCCTACACCAGCACAAGCCCTCGCTGGAGCTTCTCCTGCACGTAGCAGCTGCTCTCACACCACAACACTGGCCCTGGGAGAGGGCCAGCAGAGCTATCCCCTCTGTGCAGCCTTGTCCTCTCCTGAGGCTGCAGGAGGCCTTTTATTTTGGCACTGTGAGCCAGTCCAAACAGAGATTAATACCCCATTGAAAAAAAGCTGGTCCTTCCTGGTATTTTATTTTAATGGCAAAAAACCAAAAAGTGCCCTTGATTTGCAGGTCATTTTCTAAAATGTTTACCACTTGATTTTCCCAGGCATATCGGAGAGGTCAAACCTGGAGCTGATAACTCTGACCTGTACCTGTGTGGCTGCAACGCTGTTCTGGCTCCTGTTGACCCTCTTTATTCGCAAGCTGAAGAGGGTAAGAACAGACAGGGATCTGCAGGTGGCACCTGCCTCTCCCTAGCACCCCTTTGCTCATGTTAGAAAATCTTTCCCAAGCCTCTGGGATTGCTGAGTCTACAAAAAATTTCGGTTTCACTTACTGCAGCACCATCACTTTCACAGCACCAAGCCTGCCAGAGTTCAAGAAGCTTTTGGACCATGCTCTTAGGCACATGGGGTGACTCTTGAGGCTGTCCTGTACAAGGCCAGGAGTTGGACTTTTATGATTTGTGTGGGTCCATTCCAATTCAAAATATTCTGTGATTTTGAGATTCTGTGGTTCTGTGATTCTGTGATACTGCTCACCTTTCTTCCTGGTGCAATCACCAGGCTGGCTGGTGGGTGCTGGGGAACTATGACTTGCAAGGCTGAGAATGAGTAAACCTTGTATGAGAAGGCAAAGCCTGGGTGAGGGACAAGGCTCTGAGGCTCACAAGAATTTGGGTGCCTGACTCACACCAAAGGCATCCTCATTCCCTTAAAAAAACTGTGGGGGTTTGGCATCTTAATGTCTTTGAAGATCTGAGTGAGTGGGAATGACAGATCTACACAGAATGTGCAGGGGTCTGGCTTGCACAGTGTCTGGTATAATTACATCACTTTTAAAGTGATATTTTACTGAAGGAGTTTTGACTGTGCAGCTTCTAGAGCAGATGATCCTGTATCGACGTGATAAAGCTAACTGCCCCTGCAGCTGACCCTCCTTGTCCAAGGCTGACTGTGATGGTTTAAAGCCCCTTTTTGCTGACAGCACTATGTCTGCATTGCATGGTGCATGCAGGTTAAACCACAGCAGCTTTCCTAAGTAGAAAATGCAGTTCCTCAGTCATGCAGAAAGATCTCAGGGCAACCTGTAGGAGCAGATGGATTTGAGGGAAGGGCGGTATTGGGGCAGTGCAAGACATGAGGGGAGAAATGGCTGCGTGCCCCCCTCTCCCCACTCCCACAGCACCGCCAGCCTGAGGGGTGACGCAGCACAGCACCACGGGGATCTGCCCACAGCCACCACGGCTGAGCATGTCCCAGCTGGCTGAGTGACGGCTGCTAAAGGTTCACTGCAGCCTGACGGACCATTTCATCTCCATCTGCATTAAAGCTTGCTGGTATCTTGGGTTTGGTACCGACAACTTCTGCTGGCTGGTGGGAAAGCAGCACTAGACCTCCAAAGCAAGGCTGTACGGCAGCAGTCACCCTGCCTGCGTTCCTACTGCTGCAAGCTTTAGTGAGGAGAAATGCGTGGGGGTCTGGGGGGAAAGAAAAGCACAGGTCTGCTGAAGATGTGGAGTAACTTCATAGCTCTAAGAGAAATTACAAGGCAAGTGGGACCAGTACTAAATGCTCAACACTAATAATGAAGCAAATTGTAATGACTGCATATCTTGGAAAAATATAAGCTCTGAATATAGCAAAGTGTTGCAGGGTTTTAAATTTTTTTTTATGAGACCAAAATTTGTTAGATTGTTAAAAGATAATAAAAATATCATCATCGCTGTAGAACAAGGGACTTGAACTAAATGACATGCTAAGGTTGCTTTCCAGATGAGCCTTTCCAGGTAGTGTTAGCCTATGTTTATGGTCTTCTCTGTGTTTCTCTTACAAACCCTTACTCTCAAAGATTTATGTCTGGAATTAGCTCTGAATTTAATTTTATATACAAATTATGTTGCCACAACAGAAAAAAAATATGCTCTCTGAGAGCATTTTCTTAAAGCCTCTCTGTGATGCACACAAGGACAGATGACATCCCTAACAATTCTTCATCATTGAAAATGTTGCTTCAAATCTCTAATTGTGCCAAAAATTTGATATTCAGTGCATCTGAAGAAAGAACTGTAGGAAGTTCTCTGAACTTTTCCACCCCTCTGTTGCTTTTTCTAGAATGGGTCCACTTAAAAGCTTTTCTAATGTGACTGGTAGGAGCAGTCTGGTACGCATATCTCTATGTAGAAATGTGATTTTTGGAGCACCACACAAGTTTCTCTTTCTACCCATATCCCACTTACCTGTATCCTTTCCAGACTAAGTGGATTGTTTGAAGTCAAGCTTTATGCCTCCTGACTTTTCCTCAAGTATCAGTGCAATCCTTCTTGGGACAAACTTTATGGGTTTTGGGATGCTGAAAAGCAGCTAAAACAGCAGTTGTTAGTTACTGTCATTTTAGTGGAGTTGTATTTGTAATCAAGGCATGCACAGCTAGTAATATCCTTCTCCAAAAAATGCCTGGAAATGCAGGTATTAGGGACATATTTCCCACCTGTAGAGGAGGAAAGTTGGAAGTCATAGGAGGCAGTTAAAGCAAATACTTAAAAAGAAAAATATGTAGTTATATCTGTATGTTTGTGGTATCTGTATGTCTGTGCCCATGTGCTGCTTCCAAGAGTTTAGGAAACGCAACACATTCAGATTCAGTTCAGCAGGTTTCCAATAAATTCCAACTAACAGCCAGGAAATTATGGCAAACACTAGAACTTTTCTATAGAAATATAAGTACTCCTGTGTCAAGAAAAGTCAAGTGGATTAGAATGGCAATCTAGATGCTCTTTGAAGGAACATATATTTCCAAATGTATGAACTGCACAAAACTTTCAGATCAGGTTCATCTTTCCTTACATTTCTCCTGTGAAGTGCATAATCCATTTGCTCCGAAGAAACAAAACTGGCAAATTAATTTGAAATGATATGTTTTAAATTGTGTGTTTGAGTCCGGCTGTTTATAAATTCCTGCAAACTCAAATGATTTGAGTAAATTTTTCAGAAATGATACCAAAGAAATAAAAAATTCTAAAAATTTGTAAGCAGTTTCTGAAGTGTATAATGTCTAGTCTCCTGACGACTAGTCTTGCACAACTTCTAACCACATATGACCTATCTTTGCAGGGTATATGGAACAAATAAACACTGGCACTTGAACTCCATCTGTTGCATGTGGCCACTTCTTGCTTTGCACAACCATGAAGGAAAGTTATTTTTATCAGCAATGTTTAGTCACTTGCTGAAAATATTCCTCTTGACTCTGCAGAGGGCCTGTGTCATAACACCGTATGTTAATACAGACCCACATGGATTTCATTGAAGAAACTAGTATGTCACATGGGAGGAAAGAAAAGGGAAGGAGTTTTTCTATATAAAGAAAAGCCAAAGGGAGCTTAACCAAACCATCTATTGTGCTGTGAAACACACAGACTTGTGAACAGAATGAACTTGGAACCCTTGATCCAAACAAGAAGATGCTGACAGATATCCTTATCCTCTTTTAATTTTGCAATATTCTTTGTTTTCTAGCCTTACTCCTCTGAAATGAAGACCAACCATTACCTGTCAATCATAATGGATCCCGATGAAGTTCCCTTAGATGAGCAATGTGAACGTCTACCTTATGATGCCAGCAAGTGGGAAATTGCAAGAGAAAGGCTTAAACTAGGTAATATTGGCACACTTCATGTAGAGTTTGCATTGACTGAATAAGATGTACCTGTAACTGTGGGTAAAGAGGAGCTGGGTGTGTTCTAGACTGCCAGGTTTGGTGTGACCTACTCCATACCGAGGACACTGACCTGTAAATGGATTACAGAATTTAGAACTGACTGACCATACTTGACTTTTCACATACGTATTTTTACTCCAGGTAGGAAAATGAAAATAGAATCACAGGATCATTTAGGTTGGAGAAGACCTTTAGTTCCATCAAGTCCAACTATTAACCCAGCACTGCCAAGTCCACCACTAGACCATGTCTCTCAGTGCCACACCTACACATCTTTTAAAAACCTCCAGGGATGATGAGTCCACTACTTCCCTGGGCAGCCTGTTCCAATGTCTGACCACTCTTTTAGCGAAGAAACTTTTCCTATTGTCCAATCTAAACCTCCCCATGTACAGCTTGGCTCCATTTCTCCTTGTGATGGAAGGTGCACTTGGCCCCCTCGTCCATTGATAAAGGTATTAAACAGGACTGGCCCCTGGGAAACACCACCAGCTGGATGTAACTCCACTGCCCACCACTCTCTTGCCCCAGCCATCCAGGCAGAATTTTACCTGGTGAATAATCTACCTGTTCATGCCATGGAAAGCCAGTTTCTCCAGGAGAAAGCTGTGGGAGACAGAGACAAAGGCTTTACTAAGGTCCAGATAGATGACATTCACAGCCTTTCCCTCATCCACTACGTTGTCCACCTGGCCACAGAAGGAGGATATAGACAAGAATGATGGTCTCTATATTTTGCAGAACGATTTACTTAAAACATGACAAAAACAGGGCAACCAAAGGATTCCAAATCATACTGCTGACTTCAATGCTTCTCTCTCTAGACTCAGGAGCCTGACCTTTGGCATTTACTTTGGCAATTTGGTAATTTTGGTGATTCATTATAGTAATGATGAAGGGTCTAGAGGGGAAGCTGTATGAGGAGAAGCTGAGGTCATTTGGTATGTTCATCTGGATAAGAGGAGACTGAGGGGAGACCTCATTGTGGTCTACAACTTCTTCATGAGGGGAAGGGGAGGGGCAGGCACTGATCTCTTCTCTGTGGTGCCCACTGACCGGACCCAAGGGAATGGCCTGAAGCTGTGTCAGGGGAAGTTTAGGTTGGATATTAGGAAAAGGTTCTTCACCCACAGGGTGGTTCGGCACTGGAACAGGCTCGCCACGGCATGGTCACAACACCAAGCCTGGCAGAGTTCAAGGCATGTTTGGACAATGTTGTCAAGCAGGCACATAGTGTGATTCTTGGAGTTGTCCTGTGCAGGGTCAGGATCATCCAAAAGGACAATCCTTGTGGGTCCCTTTCAACTCAGGATATTCTATGATTCTGTGATTTTCTTCCCTTGTAACCTGTTTATACACTTATATGGAAAAAAAATCTGTGCAGAAATGGGTCCTCATAATTCATCCTGCACCCCTTCCTGTTTCTCCCTTGCCTTCTTTCTCCAGCACAATCTCCTTGTTTTGCCTCTATGCTGCAGTTTTATAAACATTCTTGTGAGTGCACTATAAAGTACAAGAATGTGACACATTAGTCCACACATAAATAAATAAATATCCTTGAAAACTTTAAACCTACAGCCAGCTCACCTATAGATGTCCCAACAATAGACGTGGGTTTGGGAGCATTCCTTATTTGTTTAGCCTAGTGTGGGGCTGATGAGGATGGAAAGAGGGAAGGGAGCATTATTTTGAAGTTGGTTAATCCCTCCAGAAACCACACAGATTTTAGCAAGGAGGTCAACATTAAAATATCAGTGATAAGCTCAGCCTTGTTACTATAGTGCTGTTTGTTCTTTCAGGCATGCATTACATTTGTCCTACAGCAAGGTCTATGTAATCCTTTCATTTTAGTTAGGAGACGTAACAGATTCCTCCAGTCTCCTGAGTATCAGGGACAGAGGTTGATTAACACATGTGCACAGTTAGGATCACATTTAAATTGCCTCCCAGAAGACACAAGGTGACCAGATGTGGATAAGAACAGCTGAAATATATTGCTCGCAATTTATAATTGTCATACACAATTCTGGGAATGCTGAAACCTTGTGCTGGATTGTCCTCAGTCTTCAGACAGTTTTCTTACAATGATGGACCAAGAGCCTGATGTGCAGACAATGTGACCACTGGGAAAGAAACAAGCAGAAATGGAATGTAAACACCAAGGAAAAACCCAGGCCTTGCAGGGTTAGTGTTTGGAGTCCAGAGGTGACAAACGATGACCAGAGAATGAGTTAAAAGTGGAAGAACTGGTGTAAACAAGTAAAGAATGCTGACAGTGAATGAGAACCAGATTTGAAGAAGCTGTGTATGTGCAGTATGCTAGATTAGCTCAGTGCAAGTCCTGCTTACATGGCAGTTGGCTCAGTCTTGGAGTAACCTTGGCAGTCTCTGAGGATTTGTGTCTCACAAACACAAAATGTGCTTCTATGGTTTAAAAAAAATATTTTTACTTAGAAATACAACCCCTTCCAGCATCAGATGCGACTGTTTTTCCCTTTCCACCTACTTATCCTCCAGGACACATATTTATTATAACTTCTGCAAAAAAGTATCTCCTCTCAGCCCACATCTCCTTTGCTGTGTGTTCCTCCGACACACATACTTACAGCCCACGGCAGTGATGCAATGCTTATATAACAGCACTCCCCCTTCATCTGTAAGAGGTACAGACATTACAGGAAATTTCATATGGGCATCACTGAAGTCAGGGTGATTAACATTCAGCATAGATTAGTCTCACTGAGAGCACAATGTCATCTTTTCATGAGGCAGAAAAATGTTGGTGCTATAAATCTCTGTCAGTGTGGTGGGTGATAACATTGCAGTCCAGCACAAGTGTTAGCTGAGCTATCATGCCCTTCTCCTCTTACTCTTGAGCGTGACCTTCCTCATCTAGAGAGGTCACACAGTGCTGAGGCTGTGATGCAGGCCCCCGGGGGGTGTTTCTGCGTGGCTCCAGCGCAGTGTCAAACCCGCTGGTGCCTTCCCGAGCCCTGCTCCCTCCCGTGCACTGCAAGCCCACGGCGCTGGCACCGAGCACGGCACTTCCCACTCTCCTGCACGTGCAGAGCTGCCCTATGGAACATGATGGAAAACATGAAGCCACATGAGGGGAAAACCCGGATGAGTTTATGGCAAAGAACCTGGGAAATGAACACACCTTTGAACCTGTGCCTTCCCACAGACAGGGGGTGCGGTGTCTCCAAGCACTCTTTGCTGGTGCCCCAGTCCAGCCACTCACATGCCTGAAGGACCCTGCTAAAATGGGACTGAAATGGGAACCTCCTGATCCAAAACTCTTTGACTGAGGAGTATGTTCACTTTAATGTGTTCTGAGTGGCCCAGTTAATCCAAGTCAAGTGTGGAAAATTTAAGTAGAGCATTTTGCTTCATTGGTCTGGATCTAAATGCTGCAACATTTCATACCTGAGCATTACCCCAAACATACCCAGTGTAGCTGCTTGAAGGCTATGACAAGCTGACTGCTTAGATGGTTGGGAAACTTAATATTCCTGTTCAATAATTTTGTAGTTACTTTGTGTGTCTGCGAAAGAGCCATTTGCAAGGACAGCCATAGCCACAATTACTTACTAAACTGTGGAGTTTTGAGCTACATGCTGAAAAGTTGAAGCAGCATTCAGCACAGTACAAACAATAGCGGAGCAGAAAAGGTGAGTGTTATTCCAGTCTCCCATTAAATCACACCACTGTTTAGAGAAGGAAGTGCTGTTTCCAGTGCTCATTCTCCTTTATGAAAGGTTAGCAGCTTTGTGCAGCTTTATGAGCTAGCGTGTTTTCCAAGTGGTGACTAAGTAGGTTATCACGATGCGGGAAGTGAATTAACAGCGATGGAAACAGATTAAAGCTATGGATTAAACAAAGGTATGATAGTTTTATAGGACCCCAAACTGCAAGTTCTCCATGTAGAAACCATGAACAGTAACCCATTAAGGACTAAGGACATCAACTCACTAAGACAACTGAGACTTTAGTCTTAGTGACATTTCCCTTACACATCTGCTAAATGAAGAATCTGTATGCAGTAACTGTAAAAGGTGACTGGAGATTTTTAGACACACACTGATTCATCTGTATTTCTTTGTCAAACACTAAGCCCTTCACAAACCAAGGTTCAGTCTGTTGATGCTTTAGAGTCATGTAGATTAAGTTCTTCATGGTTTTTACTTGCTATAAAAAAATTACAATGTTTTTGCATATCTAGGGTGGAAATGAATTTCTGGGGTTTTTTTGGCTTAGCATATACCAGTTCGTGTTTCCATTGCCTTGATAACTGATGCTATTTTCTTCTACTGACAGACACACTGAGAATTACAGTTTAGATATGTAATACACATATAAAAGGCAGTATTGATTTAATTTAGAACAGACAGCAGCTCTTTTTCTCTGCTTGCAAGTATCTGAGTGGGATTCATCTCGCACTTAGCTATCAACAAGGTAGATGTCCTAGTGACAGCTAGTCAAATGGGTGTGCCTTATAGGAAAAGGAAATTCTTCTATGGAGATAGTCATGTCACATGTGCCTATCTGAGAATTAAATATATGGCACATGTTATCCTTTGCTTTTATATGAAAAGCTGACCATTATTTTCTGCTGTTCTCCACACCACAAATCCTGCTGCTATACTGCTGATAGCCACTTTGGTACCTGGGTTCTGCTGAAGGTGAAGCGTAAATGCACTGAAAACAGTTGCTTGGAAATTAATTGCTAGCTGATATGTTGACAAGATCTCCCTGACCAAGACTTTGACAGCCTCTGTAGAAGCGCGGAGGCAGCCAGACCTGTCCATGTGAACACATTGTCAAAGAGGTAGTCATTGCTCCCTGCTTCAAATGCTAATAAACCATGAAGGAGGCTGTGAAGAACATAAGCAGCATACAGCACAAATGTCTGCCCTTGGACACCTGCAGCCATACTCACCATGAGCAAACACAACATTTGTCACTCCAAATCTCCTCTCGCTAAATCCCCCTGACCTCATTTTGCAAATGTTAAGATCTCATTTGCACAGAATTGCAGCTTCTCACCACTCCACTTTCTCAACCTACAAGGGCTTGCTAGGAAAGAGCATCAGGGGGTTGTGCGTGGACTCCAGATGTTGCAATGCACATTTGCTGCTGCCTCCCTGGAACGAAGATAATTTTAAGGCACCTTGTTTGAGAAGGAAGAATTTAATTTGTGAAAATGACCAAAGCCTGTGGCAAGCTGAGTCTAGCATGAGTGTGAGTTTAGGCAGAGGCTCTGTGTTATTGAGGACATAACTAGCAGCACTGCAGGCTGCTGCACGGCGCTTAGGGAAAAAAGAAGCAAAATCTTTCTCTGGCCGAGCCAGACTGAAAAAGCTGGGTTAGAAGCCAGTGTACCTCCACTGAATGGTTGCACTCATTTAGCAACGTTTTCAGTGGTAGCACTTGCTCCCTTCAATGACTCTGTGTTCTAGTTTGACTGCTTACTCTTAAAATAACCCCCAACAAACCAAAAAACCTAAACCTAAACCTATACATTGGAAATATATCTATGGGACTCATTGTAAAGTACATTTTTCAATTCATGATCTATGAAGCCTTCTGCTAACAAGATTTATTTTTTTACCAAAATATGTCTCTTTTTATTTTCCTTACAGGAAAGTCTCTTGGACACGGAGCTTTTGGAAAGGTGGTACAAGCATCTGCCTTTGGAATTAGGAAATCACCAACATGCAGAATAGTTGCTGTGAAAATGCTGAAAGGTATCTGGCTACACTGGAAAAAATGATGCATTATATAGGGGCTCATTTTTGATATGATTCTGTCAAAAGCAAAAGTCGTACCACAATAATCCTTTGAAGCCTCCAAAATATCAAGTTTCAGGTCCACCACAAGTGAAATGGCACAACTATGAGATAAAAATTGCATTCACAGTAACAAGTTGTACAATTATGCTAGACTGACCCTGTACTGAATACTGTAAATGAAATTCAGCTAGGGCATAAGGCATCCATCTTTGTGTGAAGACACTTGGATGGAAGATTTCATATTTTACTTGGTCATTAGTTCCAAGGAGTAATCACTTTATTGTTAAAACCAGGTGCCTTATGTCTAATTTGCAAATGTCTGACTTTTACTTCTCATTCTAAGCTTCTCCATTATATCATATAGTGATTTTTCTTCATGGAGGTCCTTTTATTAATCTAAACAGATTGAGCAGTTTAAATCTTGATGGGATTGTGCAGGTGTGTCCTCTCTGAACCGTCTGCAGGCTCATCACACGGTGCTCAGGATGCTGACACCCAGGTTGTGCAATGGATTTGCCATTAGTGTTCATACACCAGTGCTCATCTGAAAGTAAAATCATCCCCCAGCTGTTCACTGCCACCTTTCACATTGGAGCAGAGGACAAAAACCCCTCGTTAGTTTGAAGAGGGTACTTGGGAAGCTAGCAAGCTTTTTTTCTGCTTTGCCCTGCGAGTTTATGCTGCACTGCTTATCTGTCTTAATCCCTGAATCCTTTGTGGTGTTGTTCTCTGCCAGGAATGCCCCTTATTCTGCCAGTAAGGCTTGGATCCCTGATGCTCTGGGTTGACTCTGTTCAGGCATAGTTTGAATACACCCACTTTAGCCGGTGACTCTAGCTTCACGCATGCTTATCATTTATCAGGAGATATGCATGTGTCAATTCCCACCCTTGGAGGGGCATGTTTGATCCTTTCAGACCTACAGTCTGGCAGCTACACATCATGTAGGGTGTGTGCTCTTGATTTTGTCCTCAACAGGCTTGTTTGCAATATAGCATCCAATGCTTTCTCAGGAGGTGGTACATGCAATCCAGGATCATCCCTGAGGAAAGAATTTTCCGCTGAGATCATTGTAAACATTTCTCCTCTCTCTTATTCCAGAAGCACAGAAATACTCTGTGCGCCAGTGTCAAAAAAACCAACCACCCTCCAGCAAGAATGGCTGGAAAATGGGAAGAAACTAAAGCTTTGGTCTCTGTCCAAACCTTCTGCAGCAGTGGGCCAATAGCCAACTGTGTCACTAGTTTCAGGGAATGGCCTGTCACCTGGGCCATCTCCTGAGCCCTGGTTAACTGAGCTGTTTTGACAACATGCCGATATATGTGCTGGCAGAGTGGTCTGCCAGGTTCCGCACTTCTTTGTGTACATCAGCAGGCTTCTTGTGCCAGCCAGCACCACCAAGGCAGCAGTGGGTGTTCCTGGAATAGATGGGAGCAGATGGCAGCTACAAGAAGTCTTCATGATGGGATTCATGTGTGCGTGTGCAGAGCAGATGCTTGTGTCTGAGTTAGTCACTCAAATGCCCTTTTTTGGCAGTGGTCAGAAACAACTCTTCATCCCATCCTAGGGCAGATCCCCGTGTGTGGGGAGCTGAGTCCTGGTTCAGCTCTGCTGACAAGGAAGAGAGCAAGTGGTGACCAGATCTTCCATGGGTATCTTCAGTATCTTCACCATGGCCACCTAAACATGGAGAGATCTGCCTCATTCCTTGTGTCCTCACTAGACTATCCAGGAACTTTGCAGTCATTCATAGCCTATATCCTCACAGAATTCCCATGAGGTGGAGGGAAAGTGTCACCACCTACACAAGCAAAAGGTGGGTCACTAAGTAGGTGGCAAGTTTTGTGTGGGACATCAAGAGTAACTGTTTCCAGTCAGATGTTGAAACCAAGACCTTTAAGACCTAGCTGTAGGGTTTTTTCCACAGGACTCTTCTTCCTGCTCTTTGTGTCACTTAACTGAAAAATTCCTTTTGGGCCTACACAAAGCAACATGCTTGTCTTCTTGCTTGCTTAACAAAATTAAATTCTGCAGAAAAAATATTGCTCAGAGGGAATGAAAAGTTTCACTCAACACTAAATAGAAAAGTTTAGAATTTACTTGAGGGACTTCTTACATCCTTACTATTGCTATTAATATTGGTCATGACTAATAAGGGCAAGATGCAGTCACCTCACTTTAACCAATTAATATTTACTTTCCTGGTCTGTCTCCAGACTTCCTATTTAATCAACAGAACCAGAAAAGCATTACCAAGGGCTAGTTCATCGTTAAGCTGTACAGATGGCTAAATTTGATGGCTGAATCAGCCCCTGGAAATACTTTGCTCTTGCCACTAACTCCTTAAGATGTTGATTAGTTCAGGCTAGAATACAACCCTTAGAGAGCTGAAGTCAGGTCAGATGAAACCTATTCTAGATAGGGTTAATTATAATCTTGAAATCCCTTTTTATTTGTTCTTTCATTTTTTTGACTGAAACATCAGAACTATTCATGTGAAAAAAAATTTCTCTCAGTTCTAAATATAATGGAGCCTACTGGGAGGAAGTTGAGTGCCTGACTCTTTTTATGGGTTTAATTGCAACTAAGAGGATGCTGAGCAGGGAGGAATCGAGAGAGAACATCAACACAAGAAGTACATCCAGTAATGGTGGTTATTTTAATGGAAAGTAACGAGAAGTGGTAAATCTCAGCAGGACCAGTTCTTTGCCATTTCACACTGACTTTTATTTTGTGTTTACAGAAGGGGCCACAGCAAGTGAGTACAAAGCACTGATGACTGAGCTGAAAATCCTAATCCACATTGGTCATCATCTCAACATTGTGAATTTGTTGGGAGCTTGCACAAAAAATGGAGGTAAAAAGTCTGCACTGCTCCGCAAATGGGTTTGAATTACCTCCCAATAACAGCCAGTTGGCCATGTAGTTTTACATCTGGAGGTCAAGTTACTAACTTCTAATATTTGAGCTCATCCTGTAGTTGGTGAAAAAAAAAAAAAGAAAAAGAGATTTTTAGTCATTTAATGAAGTGATTAAACATTTATTTTATTTAAACTCTCTTTTAGTATTAACATGTTAAGTGTGAACTTAGGACGATGTCACTTGCAATCCTTTATCTCACTCACTTCGCTGCTCAAGCTCAAGTAAAACATGTCTGGAAAGGATGGGAACAAGGGATATCAGCTGCTGGCCCTGAACTATGAACCACAAGGCAGCTGTTGTAAAACCCTTCATCATACTAGCCTAAGAAAATCAAAAGACCAGTATGGGAGATTGTTTGTTTTAGATATGGCACCTATTTTAGTTCAACAAGTTTGTGTGGGCTGCAGGACTCCAGTCTGAACTGCCCGAACAGGAAACAGAGGATCCCTCAGGACCCAGATTCATGACCGAGCTTTCAAAAATTAGGCCCTGCCCTAATTTCCAGAAACAGTGTTGTTTTGATAATATGTCCAGTGTCCTTCAAGCTGCCTTCCACTTCTTTAGGACGTGTTGCCAGTTATTCTGGACTCAAGTTGCAGTTATGGCCATGAAAGACTCTCCTTCTCAGAACTGATGCCACCTTAGATTGTTTTACGCTGCTCAAAATGCTTTTTTTTTTTTTTTTAAATTGCCCAGGCCCTCTGATGTAAATTGTTGAATACTGCAAGTATGGGAATTTATCAAACTATCTGAAGAGCAAGAGGAATTTTTTCTGCCCTACCAAGGTGAGAAGGCAGATGGTCCTGGTAGGGTTCACCTTACCTGACATGTCAGTAATGCAGATGTCAGCTCTGAGCTAGTCTCCTTAGGTTCTCTGCTACCAAAGGAGAGAAACGACTTTTGGGAGAAGTTCACCTGACCTATATTAATAATTGGTGTAGGATGTGCCAAGAAAGGATTTGTCTCTCTCTCCCTGACTGTGCAAGGAGACTGCTGTGATAATATGGCTGGAGCCATCTACAGCGAGGGGAAGTGAATCCTATCCAAAGTGTCCCCACATGCTCTTGCCCTGCTGCTGCTGAACCCATTCCTGGTGAGCTTGGGGTCAGCAAAGCCAAAGGAAGTGGCTTTGCCCACTGATTTCAGTAATGCTGGGAGCACAAACAAGATAACACCAATTAAACCTCATTTCCCAAGACAGCCTAATATACAGAGATATACAAGTAATGTTATTATTGTGTGAGGAGAAGAGCTATCAAGAGGAAAAGAGATTAGAGTCTTGTCCTCACATCCCACAGCCCTCTGAATCAAGTTTATGGCACGTTTCTTATTACAAACCTAAATCCAAATGTCCCAACTATAGCCCTGCTTGTGCACTTCTAGAAAAAGTCCTCCAAAGGATCCAGGGCTCTGAAGTGAGATTTAGGAGCCTAGACACAGAACTGCAGGTCTCAAAACCTCTGCTGAGCTGAGCCAAAAGCTCAGCAGCATCTCAGGGTTTTTTTCAGGAGGGCTCTGTGTGAGAGCACACTGGAGAGGATATCCCCTCCCAAAAGGCTTTTGTTGAGTCTCTGTTCCCAAGGCGGTCCGTGTTGGACTCTGCCTGAGACTCAGCAACCAGTTCCTCCTACGTGTGGCCGTTGAGCAGGATGCTCAGTGGGGAGTGTGGCTGTGCAGGGCCCAGCCCGAGTGGAGTCACCCCCTTGCCCCCTGGTGCGTTGTGTTCCCAGACCCGGTGCTCCCACACCCTTGGGAAGGCTGCCCAGGCAGGACAGAGGGGGAAGTTTGGCTCTGCACCAGCATGTGCAGGGAAGAGAAATGGCCACAGAATGAGAGGAAAGGTAAGAGGATTGAGGAGCATGGCCAGGCAGCCAGGCAGCTCTACAGGTAGCAGTGGAAAAGCATTTTCCAAACAGTGTTTCATGGGTCCCATTAAACCATCACATCATTGGCCATAGGAGGAAAGCATTGGATAAAGGCCCTGAAGAGAGGCAATCACTTCCAACAGCAGCTGTGTTTCAAACATTGAGTGCCCTTGCTCCTCAGTGGAAGGGCTTAGAACCCCACACCAAACACTGTGCAGGGACACAGAGGCAGAGGTTGTAAGCAGCCTGGGACAAAAAAGTGCCATTTGAGAGGGCTGGGAAACCTGCTTTGTGGGCACAACCTTCCCAACCCGTTTATTTGTGCTCCTTCCCTGTTTGCTGGAGAGAAGTAAGCCCTTTCAGGTATTACATTTCAGGCTGAGATGAGCCACAGCCCAGCAGACACATCCATCCATGCACCCTGCAAATCCTCACCGTGCCAGAGAGAGCCCACCGACTTTGTTACACCAAAATCCTGTGCTGGTGCTCCCAAGCCACCCTGCCTGTGCTCCCTGGGGATGGCAGCCTTGGTGGAGTGCAGTCCTGCCACCAGCCCCTGCCTGCCACGGTGGCACTGGACAACCCCACCCGGGAGAGTCGTGGCCACATGGCGCAGACCACCAGCCCGGCAGAAAGGCGACAGCAGTCTGACTTGGTTCCTTTCCCACCCCCTCTGCTGCTCTGATGTAGCACCTCTCCTCCTCTGTTTGTTTGAAGGACTCTTCTCTGCAGGGAGAGCCAGTGAAAGAGAAAAAGGATATTGAGCCAGTGGAAAGCAAAAAACAAAGGCTGGCCAGTGTCACCAGCAGCGAGAGCTTCGCGAGCTCTGGCTTCCAGGAAGATAAAAGTCTGAGTGATGTGGAGGAGGATGAGGAGGGTAGGTATTAATTCCTTCCTGTCCCTACACGGACTGTGATATTTTTACAACATACTGTGAATCCCTGAAATTTTTTTCCTCATTTATCACCCTAATAAACATCCGTGGGAGACGCTCAGAGGGTCATGTCCAGAGGGGAGAAGATTTTAAAAAAGATTATTTCCAGGGTTACTAAATCTGACAGGAAAATGTGTGATTGTTTCTTCTGACTGCTCCTTATCTTTGGGGAAAACACAGCAGTGTCCAAAGCACGGGGTGTAAAGCAAGCACTATTTTTGTTTCCAATGGCAGTGGGCTGACCTTCCAATACCCCTCCATGAAGACTGAATTTATGGGAATAATAGGGTCTGTTAGGAAGGGGGGAAATGACTGCCTATGAGCCATCTTTGTAACAAACCCCGCTTTCCCCCTCTGCAGATGCTGATGATCTGTACAAGTTGCCCCTCACCATGGAGGACCTGATCTCTTACAGCTTTCAGGTGGCCAGAGGCATGGAGTTCCTCTCCTCCAGAAAGGTGAGTTTTGCACTGAGGGTTTTCCACTGTAGAAGGATGGGATTCAGAGGTGAAATCATGTCTACGTTTTAGTGACACCTTCCTTGGGAGAGGTCCCAAAGGAAGAGCCGTTTTCCTCTTGGCATTGTAAATATAACTGTGTTTATCCAAGTATCTATAGTCCATAAACACAGGATCATGACTGAAGGCAGTGGGTCAAGCTCATTCATTTGGGGAAGATCTTTTGGGTGTGGTAGGTTTTTCCTTAATTTCAACAGAAGTTAGACAGGGTGCTCCAAATGATTCAGCGCTTTCCTTGCAAACGTCAAGGGGTTTAAAAATATATCACTTTCTGGACTTAGGAATTTTTTTTAAAATAAACTGTAGTTTACAGTAACTTCATGTAAACTACAGGCAACTTCCCTAAAAAATTTAAATTTATTTACAATATTAATAATATTAATAATGATAATAATACTAGTAGTAGTAATAATAATAATAATTTTTAAAGGATATGGGAGACAGGAAATTTGTGGGCAGGAATAAGGAAATGCAGTTTGATTGTGAAACTGTTTTATTATAGTGCATTCATCGCGACCTGGCAGCCAGAAACATCCTTTTATCTGAGAACAATGTCGTGAAAATCTGTGATTTTGGCCTCGCAAGAGATATTTATAAGAATCCTGATTATGTGAGAAAAGGAGATGTAAGTCAAGATGCTGTTTATTTACCCAAATGCTTACAACATGTCATTTCAAACTGTCCACCAAAATGTTCTGTAGTCATTCACATTTCCCAAACTTGAGAGCTCAAAAGCTGTCATGGTTTTTATGTGAAGATGAGCTATCCAGATGTCTTAAGCGTCTGGAAAGCATGACTATCCTCAGGCATAAGGCTCAGACATGCTAACTGCTTCACAGCTCTGCCCTGTTAATACTTTATTTTTTAGGCATTTCTTGGCTGGCTCAGCATAATCCCTTTACTCAGTAAACTTCCTTCAAGGAAACCATTCCCTCCGAAGCAAGGTTCGTGCTCCGTGATGCTCCCACACCAGGGCCAAGCGCTGCTCGTGGTGCCTCGAGCAGCAGAGCAGGACTTGCTGCTTCCAGCACCTACACTGTGGATTTTTTGCCCTTGCTGCTGTGAAGGCTGGGTCAGCAAACTGCTCCCACCGATGCTGTGGGAATTTGGTGCGGGCGCTGGAGTCATGCAGAGAGTCTCTTTCTGGAGGTCTCATGCACCTGCCAGCTACTCCCACACCCATAAATAGCTTTCAGGATGTACAGCATTGCATATTAGCTGGGAAATGTTGTTTTCATAACTTTGATACTGCTCAGAGGACCCTAACAGGCTGTGCTGAGGGGGCTTCAAGAGTTGCTGGTGTACTCCTGCAATTCTGCCTCTGAAAATTTCCCTGAGAATATCTCCGACACCATTACAGAATGGTTGGTGCTTGGACACGTGTTTTTTTCCATGTGTCTGTGATACTGGCAAGAGACCTCTGCTCCTATATATTCCCACATCCCTGTAAAAAAAGGCCTAGTCACATGTTTCCAATGCCTGGTGGTTTGTGCCACACATATTTTAAAAACAGCCTTTTACTCCAACTATTTGTAAAGTGTCTGAATGAGTGTAGGTTTATCTTGACTGCCTGTAAGGAAATCCCACAGGTTCCTGTTTGAATGGTAATTATTTACATAACAATATATAGTTGATTCATCTATGATAAATCCTTTTAGGCTTTGAAAATAATAGTCAGGTTTGTCCGTTTTACTCCAGGCTCGACTTCCTCTCAAGTGGATGGCTCCTGAATCCATATTTGATAAAATCTACAATACAAAAAGCGACGTGTGGTCCTACGGGGTCTTGCTGTGGGAGATATTTTCCTTGGGTACGTTAACTCTGCACCCTGGGCATTGCACTACGGAGTGGGGACTGCAGCTTGGGGAAAATATCCATTACCTTCAACAACCTTTTGCCGGGTGTTTCAGAAAGACCTAAATCAGTCAGAGGTGAGGTGTGCAGGCAGAGGCAGAAGGGAGTATCATGCCTGTGTGAACTAGACATTTTGGTTCTTGTAAGAGTACTGAAAGCTCACTTGCTAAGCTGAAAGCCTTAATGGATAGCACAGCTGTCTGAGAACTTTGCCACCTACTTCCACGGTGGATAAAACCTAAATTTCCCTCTTTTCCCTGTAGGAACTCTCGGTATAGGATGCAGGGCAGCACAGCCAGAACAGTCACAGTGCTTCATCTGACTGATGGCATGAACCACTAAAATTGGGCAATTTTTTAAGCGTTTTAACTGAATGTGGAACCCTGTGGGATAACACAGAGCTGTGATCCAGGGTCATCAGCTGCCCGGGCCCCAGGCACCACCTCCTGTGCCACAGACAGCATTTGAGACACCGAGTGCCATGAGCAGTGTGCTCTCTCAAAAGCTTCTTATTTCTCTTGTGAGAGCAAGGGAGCCAAGCACACACTTTGCATGTTTGAGATTCTGTCACCTCCATTTCCAGCCCGAGACCAGAAGGTCTCCCCAGCCCCGGAGGGATCCAGCACCCCTCTCACCCTGGCTACTGGACACAGCAGGCAAAAAGCATCTGCACAGATGCCGCAGGATGAACTAGAGCATGCAATCTGAAATTAAAACCCAGCAAATCTTTTCTCCCCCCTCTTTCTTTCATGTGGAAAAGGCAGGATACAAGATGTACACTTAACGGGAACAACAATGACCGTCAGAATAGAAGAATCTTAATTGAGTTCAACACAGAGGCTGACAAAAGAGGCGAACAGCAGAGGAAACAATACTATACAATTTTCAGGACAATCAATCATTTATTAGTTTAAATACATGTTGTTGGTCAGCCTGCCAACTCTTGTGATTTTATGGTCAGCCTCATAATAACTGCTATTTTTTTCTTAAAGCGCCAGGTCCTTGAACCTGGTGACTCTCCGACTCTCTAAAAGGTCTTGGTTTTTTTTCTTTTGTTTTCCTGATTTTTTTTTTTTTCTACAGAAAAAAAAGACCAACAATACAATCAGGCTCCAACTTAAAAACACAGAAAATAGAAAAACAATGCAAATGTACCGTGGTCTGAATTTAAATGATGATTTCATTTTTTTCAAGGTGATTTTGAGCATTTGGGGTTTGTTAATATCGTGCTTACTAGAATTTGGAGTAGTTCAAACCAATAGAAAGATTGGACTTGGCTTTTCATCGGGCTACTGTCCAAATCAAATTCATGAGTATTTTTTCCGTTCAGGCCAGGTAAGCACCACCAATAGTTGTGGGCTTGACCTTGTTCCCCCTCCAAAGACTGGGGCTTGGAGCATCACCAGCAGTAATTCCTTGCCTGTGGCAACTGGCAGAGCCAGACCCTGCAGCTGGGGACACCCCCTGACCCCCAGCTCTGCAACCTGATGCTGCACACCCCAAGTGTTTGAGGGAGATGCACAGAGCTACAGCTGGGTTGCAGGTACCCAACTCAAGGCATGTATCTCTTCTCCCAATGTCACCTCCAGGTGCCTCTCCGTACCCCGGAGTCCAAATTGACGAGGATTTCTGCAGCAGACTGAAGGAAGGCACAAGGATGCGTGCCCCAGAGCAAGCGACTGAGGAGATGTAAGATGCCTTTGCTTGCCTTGTGTACTGCTGCCCTCCTGGGCTGCCTTGCAGATGATGTTTGAGCCTCTGCAAAAGTTCCCTGTGCCAGCCTAAGGAAAATCAACCTAATCCTGCGTCGGTATCTTCTTGCCACTCCCCACCTTGGTCCCTGGCTCTCCCATCGGGTAGGAGAGGGTAGGGAGGGACATGGACCTGAGCCCAGTGCTCCACCAGGGCTGGGCTCTGAGGGACCTGAGCACGGAGGAGGAGGAGATGGAAGAGGAGGAAAGTCATCCATTCCTCGCCAGGTTTAATATTTACCGACGCACACAGATAAGCGCTGGAGGAATGTGACATTATTATCATCTTGAGTTAGGAAGGGACAGCGGAGGCTTCCTCGCCCTCACTCGGGTAGTGAGGGTCCACCCTTTCCTGTACATGGTGTCTGATGGCAGAGGAAGGGGACGGGGATCCGTAACCTCTCAGCCTGGGTCGTCTGAGTCCTTCCACTGCAACTGTTGGCTGTTGCTCCCCGCTCCCCTGCCTTCAGGTGCAGTCTCAAGCTGCTACGGCATGGCCAACACCTTTTTGGAGACCTAGGGGTGTCCAAGCGAGACCCTGAGTTTGCAGCTACTCTGCCGTGGCAGCAAGACAGAGCACCTTGCCTGGGGAGGCACATGGAGCACACTGAACATTCACCCTGTGACACAAATCATTGAGGATCATGAACGTATCCAGGGTATTTCACCTCTGGAGGCAAAATCAAGTACGTGTAAGTGTCTTGGTGCCTTCCCAAGTGCTATGTCATGACTCTAAATAGCAACACTTACAAAAAAAAAGTAGTTCTGGAAGAAGAAAAGGATGCAAGCCAGCCATGCCTATCTGGGAGTATCGCCCATCAGCTAATTTTATTATCCTAGTGACAGTAGATAAGAGCATTTTTTTTCTCTTCCACAAATTTTATTGCAGGAAGGAAAGCTCGGCTCAACCAATACAAGGAAGTGACACATTCATATAAGTCATCTTAGGATGCCTTTAGGATACCTTAACCTAAACATTGCCAGTTAATAGAGGTTTAATACAAAGGTTTAATGATTAATTAGGAATGAAAAAAAGGAAGTATGACTACTTGGCTAAATTATCATTTTGATGTGGTCTTCTGGGGTCTTGCAAGAATGGTTTTTTTTCTTTTTTTGTGGAAAGTTTGCTGTTTTACTTTTATGAAGAGTCCTCCATGGTATTAGAGGGAATCCTTGTAAAATCAAGCAGGTTCAGGAATTAACTCTATCAATGACAAACTGTCCAAGATTGCGCTGCCTTGGATCAAACTGAGCTGTAACCCCACCATGTGCCCACTTTGCTTTTGTGCTCACAGTTACCAAATCATGCTGGACTGCTGGCAGAGCAATCCCAATGACAGGCCACGGTTTTCCGAGCTGGTGAAACAGCTGGGCGACCTGCTGCAAGCAAATGTCCAGCAGGTAATAATGTCACAACTGCGTGCTGTTCCCAAGGCAGGGGTGACTGGCCACATGGACCCAGGAATAACACTTTCATTTCTTGTTTGCATTTAGGAAGGCAAAGACTACATACCCCTCAGCACAATATTCACAACAGAAAGCGGGTTTCCCCCTGCATCTGATCCTTTGTGTATTGAAAATTTTTCTATTACAAGCTCGAGCTGTGGAAGCACTGAAAACATCAGGTAAGAAGCAAAATTAAGACTGGGTTTGCTTGTTGGGGGTGGTAGCTCACTGCATAGCCTGGTTTGGACCTGGATGGGAGAAAACACTCAGAGAGAGCCCGCAGATGGCCTGAGTGTCCCACCAGTCACCAAGTCACCCACTGGTGACTCTGGAGTGCCTCTGCCCAGGGGGACCTGCAGGTCACAGGGCTCAGGCACTGTGAGAGGGGCCGTCGTGTGTACCCCAGGACTGGAGAGTGAGGTTTGAGTGGGTTAATAAATCCCTTTTTTTCTGACCTACCTCGATGATAGTGGGGACTTGCCTAAAGAAACAGAGAAATATCCACCAATTTCTGCTTTTGCACTTCACACTGTCACCAAAAACTCTCCTGCTTTTCTTGTTGAACAGATACATAAACACTTCCAAAATAAACCCTCCCCAGCGCATAAAGACATTTGAAGAGCTTCCCATCAAGGAAAGACTTGTATTTAATGTAAGTTACTCCTGGGCAAAATGGTACACCATGTATTTCTTTTTATTTGTGTGACAGATTTATACAGGGATAATCAAGATTCTTTGTCAACTCTACTGATACAAGGTGCAAGATTAACTGTGCTTGCAACAAGATGTTATCCCACTGCCCTAAATTGGGGTCAGCAGATCCTTGCTGACCATGTCATGGGCTGCAAACGCTCCTTCCCTGGTAAGAAGTGGTCAGTTCCAGTACGTCTGCAAGGTATAGCTGCCAGAGTCCCACCAGAATCCCACTGGTGTGGGATAGACACTTAAAATCCCTCAGATTTGCGTTTTCCTCTGAATAGCAGTGCACAAATGAGAATTGTGAGTCACACTTCCATCAGAGGTCCCTGGTAGGTTCAAGTCCTGTTATCAAGTTGGGGACATGCCTACTAACAGGACACACATCCAATCCTGGTAGGGGGTGGGCCAGGGTGAGAGGTTGGAGCAAGCTTTTAGTGAGCCATTTGTATGCATTAAGCAGCGGGAGGTGGGAAAGGCACAGTGGCCCTTGCAGGGTTGAACCGGTGGCTGGCCAGAACCTCACACTGCATGCAGACACTTTTAGCACCCTGTACCTGCATTAACAGCGTGTGTCTGCTGCACCCCAAGGCACGGGCAGTTTACAAAGGCACCAGGAAATACCTGGGCACTGCAGCATCTCCAGCAGCACAGGGCTGCCGTCTCCTAGAGCTCTCCGAATGTCAACACCCAAACGGATGCTGGAAATGAGACCAAAGAGGAATTGAGTCCATTGTAAACTACAGTTAACACCTTAATAGGACTGCATGTTTTTTTTTTCTTCAAGGATTATCAAGCAGACAGTGGGATGGTGCTGGCTCCAGAAGAACTGAAACGCTTCACATGGACAGGCAGCAAGCAGAAACGGACACTCTTCGGGTCTGTATTTTGTATACCCTGCTCAAGTTTTAGATAGCAAAGGAGAATTCAAGTCCTCATGCTAAATCATGCTTCATGAAAGTAGCTGAGCTATCCCCAGTCCCTGCAAACACTTGCTGAGGTGCGTCCTGCTCGGTTGAACCAGCAGTCAGTCATCTTCCACACCTGACCCTCCATATATGCCTTTGAGGAAACAAATAACCCTTAACCCCTTTGACGCACATCAGCAACATGATTTATTAGTGCTCTCTTGATCCACCTAATCCTCAACTTAATGCCAGGCTGGACAAGTGAGTGCCAGGAAGCACTGAACTAAGGTAAGAGGTAGGTAACTGTAGGAAACAAGCCCTCAGTAATGGGAGAGGAGGAATGTGTGGCTACGAAGGATTTGCAGTTGTTTCTGAGAGTCCCCAAGGGCACCCCAGCTGGGACAAGGCCCCCTGTGCTTGTTTTTGCCCTTCTTTTCCATGACTCAGCTAAGCACGGCCCATTTAACACCCATGGGCTCAGGATGCTAAAGTGGCAACTTTACAATAGATGGATGTGAGGGCCTCAGTTCTCTTCCTGCCTTTAAGCACTTGAATCTATTGGCCATCTTCCTCCACCTAATTCCTGACAGCTGCCCAAGCAGGGAACTAGGGCTGCTCTAAGAAATAAGTTGCACTGACATGAACTCTCTGTAAATGGGAAGTGTTTATTTTCTCAATGCCGGCGCTGTATCAGTTCCCAGCTGCGGCAATGCTGGCAGTGTCCTGGTTTCAGCTCACTGCTCCCAGCCAGCCTGGAGACTGCCCAGACCCAACCCATCATTCATCTCATGCTGGCAGGAAGTCAAGGCCATCCTGCCATCCTGCCTGTGCCAAACTTGTCAGTGACTTGCAGTTGGGCAGGCTGGGAGGTGTAGTATTGTCTCAATGAACAATTGGAGCTGGCTGAAATGTGCGGTCAAGGCAGAGAGGACTCACAAAAAATTCCAGTGACTAAGAGGGCGTTGGTTGAACGCACAGAAATACGTGCAGGAGAGTGTGCACACTCACACGGCCGAAATCCACGGCGTGGGTGAACGTGCTCCTGGCAGGAGCCGGCAGTGGAGCACGGCTCATGCGTGGCAAAGCCAGGGCAATACAAGCCACTCCAAAGAAATGCTGGGAAACCCTTTCTCCTGCCTTGACCTTTCAGAAAATAGGCTTGTAAGCAATTTTATGGTACTTAAGCTCTATTGAGGCGTGCTGTCGTTGGAGGAGCCAGGTACTATAGGGCTTGGAATGTATGTAGATATTACAGGCTCTAAAGGATGCAATGTTCCCTAGAAGTGGTTTAACCCATTTTTCCTCTGTGTATTTCTGAAGCCTGCTGTCAGCCACAAAGACAACATGGCAACCTCCCCAAATGAAATTTATGAAATGCCTTTTTTTTGCTTTGTGTGGCAGAGAACGCATGGAGCGTGCTCCAAGCATCCCTCCAGAAGTGCTTTAAGGGGCATTTTCAACTGCAGAAGGAAAAGGAATGCTTGGATGGGGAAAAAATTGAACTGAACAGTGGCTGCTAGAACGTAAATCCTTGGGAAAACAGAGTGGCTGACTGAGATCACACAAGGTCATCTGGCCTGCAAGCTAAACAAGTGGTACTGTAGTGCTGTGCCAAAAAGCACTCATGTATGTGAATGCAGACAACAACCCTTTAGCTGCACACATCCCTAACAGTGGTAGCTTCTTGGCTAAGCATCCTTTACTTAAAATTAATTGGAGCAGTAAATGAATACCCCTAAAATTTGTAGTGAGCAAGTTGGAGCCTGGAGGAGTATGACACAGGTAACCTGATCTAAGCACATGTACAGTCCTGCTTCTTCCCTTGCATCTCGGGCATCCTGCTCTGTGGTCCTGTGCTCACTCCTGTGCTGACATTTGAGCTTGGCTTTTCTTGCAGGGAGCTGGTTCAGGTTGCCAGATTATCAGAACAGCCCCAGAACAGTTTCTGAGTGAGCAGTAGCAGCTCACCGTCAGGGCAGCTGGTGCCAGCCCCAGGCTGAGGAAGGGTTACACTCCTCCTTTGGGAGCAGCTTACCTGTGGTTAGATGCCCTTCTCTGTAACATCCCAGAGCACTCACCCTCACCCTGTGACCCCCACACTGCAGTTCAGGACACCGATGCAGCCAGATGCACTCACAGCAGGGGGCAACTCCTGAGCTGAGGCTGAGGGTGCTGCAGGGCTGTGCAGGCTAGCCTGCTTTTTCCTGGGATCCCAAGGTTCCCTGCTGTCCAGAGCAGAACAACTGGGCTCAACACGTTTTTTATGCTGAGATGTCAGTTCAAAGTATCCAAACTGACACTTGAGGCACCCAGGTGGGGTGATGCTTTCAGGCCAGCACAAGGGGGAATGTGTGTCCTGGAGCATGGCATTGGAGGATTCAGACTGGGCAGGGCTGAAGAACTGCATAGGGTGGAAGGAGGCAAAATCACGGCATCCTACCTGTCTCCAGAAGCACATCCAGGGTTTGTTTCAGAGGAAACTTACCAGTTGACTGCAGGAGAGAGCCAGTAGGCGCAGCAGTGCTTGCTCAGTGTGACCAACGTGAGAGCCAGGCCCAGGGGAGACAGCAGGGAGACTGCCTGACAGTGCAGGGGTACCCCACTGATCCCGGCCAAGGCCCCTGCTCTTGGGCTTCCACCTCCCCTGTGTAGGGAAAGGCACTAATACCAATGCTCACCCTTGGTTTGCTAGAGCAAAGAGCATCAGCCCAAACCCTGGGGAGCCCTTCAGGCCCAGGTGGGGGCCAGGAGCACAAAACAGAAATGGTTGCAACATGTCTTGGACTTGCTAAGGACGTTGAGATGAAAATGGTATTGTGAACAGCAGGAAGAGAACAAATCTTTTCAAATATAAGGCCTTGGGTAACAAGACCCCAGTAGAAAGGTCTGAGGGCAGAGAAAGAACAAGCTTCTGAGCTGTGCTCCTTTGCAGATATAAAGGACCCCAACTGCAGCCCTTCTGCAGCTTTTCAGTACAGGTGAAAAAGCCTAACCTAAAAAAGCCAAAATCTTTGGGTAAATTGTTAAGCCAGAAAAATAGCGAGAATTCCACCTCCTGTGAATTGAAACAAGCATCTCAAGAGCTGCAGCCAGCCTCTAACCTCACTCTGGTCCTGAACATGTCAGGAAAGCAGCAGCCATTTCCTCCAACAAACAAACAAAATTAAACACCAAGGAGACACAGTTTCCAATCTACATTCCTAGAGTGGGAAGAAGATAGTCCACAGCTAGAGAAGCCTTTACTGGCTGCAAACTCAGTCCCAAAATGAAGCCAAAATCCCTTGAGCTCCCTCAAAGTTCTTTGTGGGAATGCATGCCCAGCTATGGCAGTGCACTCAAGGTAAAGTTAATAGATGCAGCTCTACTGGTGTAAGGCTTTATTAAAGTAGAAGCCAAGTCCAGCTCACAAGAAAAATCTCAGGATGCAAAAGCCTGATGATGAGTGATGGTTTTAAGGCTCATAACTTCACAGGCACACTCCTCTTCTGGCAGCCCACTGCTCCCTAAGACTCACAATTACAATGTAAATCACAGAAGCATTTCTCTTTAAACTCATCGCAAAAAGTCCCCTGTGTCTGTGACTAACCTTGTCATAGTTACGGAACCTATCCCAAGGCAATTATGTCTACGTCTGCCAACAGATGCAATGTAAAATTTTGGGATGCATCTGCAATCCTCATCATGAGGGCTCCTCCTCATGAACTCCATCCGTCTACAAAATAATGTAATGGGGTGTCCTTCTTAGGGGGACCTTCCAATTTCTTACAGTAGGACAGAAGACAAAAACCACACTTAAAAAACCACACAGAAGTGAGTTAAGAATTGGAGAAACTGTTACTTCTCCATTTCTTAATCAGGAACTATCCTGTGCTACTAGTTCTGTAGTTTTACGTAAAGACCTAACAGTACAAAATAAAATGAAAAGCAAAACCCTGGGCTCTGAAAGCCTCAAGAGATGCTATGACTGTCTTCTCTGGAATTCAAGACTAGGGCTGCAAACATTCCTGACCTTATAAACCCAGAGGGGTGGATTGTCCATGAACTTATAAAAACCCAGGGGAGAAAATCTAATTTTAGACCTTGTGATCCAACATGTTTACATTAGGATTTCATATGTAATCAATGGTGGAAAAATGCTCTGGCATGTCCTTTGTCTACAGAGAAATCTTTGGTATTCAAGTTCAATGGTTCAATGAAAATTCTCTTTGCCTTAACTTTCTTCATTACTGAAAGAGCCCTTTTAAGCGCTGCTGTCCCTGAATATGGGTGCTCAGTGCTGTAAGGCAAACAGTGTCTTGGCTGAGAAGACATTAAACCCCTCTCTGTAAAGGGCATCTCATAAAAGGCAGCTTACAGGAAAACTGGTCCCTTTACAGGACAGGAAAACTCTAATTCAAAACAGCCATTCATGGCAGCTGCTAAAAGAAAACTACGAGAGGAGACACCAAAACTTCATCCCCTTCCTCACAAACATCAGCTGTTTATCTCAGAAATTCATCCCAGCACTAGGCTTTGGGAACACCTATACTAGTGGTTTTCTACTTTTGCCCCAAGGCTTGAGACCTTTCATCACTTCACTCCTGCTCAAAAAAACCTGTTCCCTTAGGAAGAAGGTGTAGGTGGGGACCCTATGGGGATACACCTCCTGGCAGCAGCACAGGTGCCAGACACTCCCCACTCCTGCAACAAAGTTTCACTCCCCAGCATCTGCCACAAATTAGCAATTAGAGCTTAGGCTGAGCAATCAGGTGCTCCCCACAAACAGCAAGACACACAATCAACACAAGCACCTTGAACAGTGATGTTCAGTCAGCACCTCTGTTCAAAAGGGGACTCAAGGGAACACGGGAGGGCTCCCTCATTCCTCTGTTCCGTACTCCGATTGAGCGAGACCATCTGCATCAATGCCCTTCCCATCATGTGAGAATAAACAAAGCTGCTTCCTGTGACCTGACTTTGCTCAAGTCATTAAAACAAAAACCTTTACAGGTTAAGTAAGCTCACAGTGATGCTACTCTATTACAGCATTAAAGGTGCCAGCAGGAGCAAGGAATCGGTGCTTTCTGGAATAACCAAGCCAAGAAGCTTCTGCAGTTTCAGCTGCGACCACCTCAGTGATGCCAAACGAAGATACACCTGTGGTAATGCAGTGCTGGAGAAAATGAAAACAAGCCGTTCTCCTCCTCCTGACTACAACTCTGTCGTCCATTACTCTCAGCCACCAGTTTAAGTACTTCTAGGCCAAGACCTAAATACGCATTTAATCAAAAAACACTGTCAGTTTAAAATTTGACCCAAATGATATTAATTATCATAAAATTTAAAAAGTTATCACTGGCTTAATCACAGTGATCCGCTTTTCTACAGACTTCGACATGCATATTCAAAATACAGAAAAATATTATTGCTTAGGCCTCAACTTTCCCAAATGCTCAGTACCAATAGATTCCACTAAAAATGCCAAGTGCTTCTGCACCCAGGAAAACCTGGATGGCCATTATTACAGCCTCTGCTCAGATTCAGGTGCAGCACTGCTGTCCTGATCGGGAGAGGCAGCGGGGAGGCCTAGAGACCTGGTGGTCTGCATCAGGCACTGAGGTATTTGCATCCTATTGCTGGGGTAATGTGTCATGCTGGAAAACAAAGGATTCTTCAAGAAGACAGAAATTAGAAACAGACTACAAACTACATTTTTAATGAAAACTACTTAGAGAAACTTGAGCGATGGCTTAACAAGCTAATTAGGAATGGAGCATTATGTGGATCTTACTGCTTCCGATGGCAGCTACGGTAGGGAGCCTTGCAAGGCAAGAATGCAAAAGGTGTTGCTCAACACAACTGGCAAGGATAGACGAGAACTAAGACCAGACCCACGGCTCCAACAACAGGGAATACATATCAATTCAGTTTGGACAATCCTGCTGAAATCAAGTAAATATGGAAGCTTTGCACTTTGTCAGTAGGCCAACACGCACACACTGGAACCAAGCCACAAGCTAGACATCTTAAAGCCAAGCTCTGTCCACAAAACCTCACAGACCTTCTAACACTTGCACTGATTATATTTTATTTATGGGAATCTGTCTGAAAAGACAGGATGGCTACTAGACTGCATATACTTTAATTGATCACTAGAGTTTGAAGAGATTAGTTAGAAATTGCAAGACAATCTCTCTGTAAAGTTAGGGCAGCTTTCCTATGAAGACAGTTAAATTTCCATGTTAAGTCACCAATACGTATGTACAGGAATAAAATACATCATTCATTTGCAACAGACTTTCCTACAGCATCTAAGAAAGGTCATGAGTGTTCTTTGCTCGAGAAGCATTAGAAGGCACCCATTCCCTTTTACCTTTGAATGCAGTATTAAAATGAGTTGGCTCTTTAACACAGTAGCACTGATACCTGCCACATCAATTACTGCCCCATCTCAGCTTCTGGTGATCCACTAAAATATATATTAACTCAAATGCTACATGTTATATGGTCTTGACCTCTTAGCATTTAGCTAGAGCTGTGAATGTAACCCACTAACAGATTTTGAAGCAAATGACCTTTTGCATATTCACAAACTAAAATTATCTTTGATATTCAAGTAAAATAAATATGTACCACTACTTTTGAGTTAAGTATCTCTGCCCAAGAGCTCATCAGTTTTAAGTACCTATTGCACTGTCTCTTGGTGGTGAAGTATATTTGACCTTGGTCAAAACAAAAGTTTAGGAGCTGTTTCTTAACTCGAATTGAGCAAAAATAGTTATGGGATGATGCACCTCAAAGGAAATGTTTGCACAGTGTAAATATATAAATATGCTTTTTGTGCATAAATATTTAAGAAAACTGGACTACACAGATTACTTTTATATGAACCCCTAAGCATCTTCGGCTGTGAAGAACTCCTGTTTTGTCTTACATTTTCTGTCTTCATATAATGTATTTGACTGCTAAATTCATATAATAAAGTTTGCTTTTGAAAGAATTCAGAGTTCTGGCAGTGTCAAAGATTGCTGTGGTACACGGGCATTGGGCAGCACAAACACATCTGGCACACATCCATCCCACAGGTCATTTTGTGAGCAAAGGAGAACACTTTTGCCTTACAGAAGGCAAAGCAGATAACAGTGTGGACATCTGAACTGTTTGTTCCCTGTGTGAGTGACATCCCCAAGGTTCAGCATATTTAAGAAGTGCTTACTGCTGTCTAGAGGTAAAAATCCAGCTCAGCCTCTGGGAGAGGCAAGGTTTCATGGTGGGGGAAGACAAAGCAGCCCATGGACAAACATCCACCCAACCACCCACCATTCCAAGTTCCTTCTGCAGCTAGAAGGTAACAGACAAAAGGACAGCAAACAGAGCTAAGGCATTCCCACTAAAGCCTGTTCTGAACCTACTGTGACATCAGGTAGCACACCCTGGGCCTGGGTAGACACTTTCTCTTCTTCAGAGAATCTCCACATCCCCACCCCATCCATCCGAAGCTGGGGATGCTGCCTCCACAGAGATTTCAGTCGAGTACTCTCTGCTATACAGCATTTCATCATCTGAGGTGCTCTTCAAGTGCTGGAAGAAGTGGAGATAAAACTTTCTCTGGGAAAGCAGAACATAATGGGATCACCTAATCCACCAGAGCTGTGTAGCTGTTCCTGCACACTACTAAAGAGGACACTGGAGACTATGCATCTCAATCAAACTTACATAAAACATTTCTAAAACACTACAATGTAAGGGATAATGACTCCATGTTAAATATGTGCAGGGACTACTGGCAATTTCACACCTATTATACAAAACTTCACATTCCATAAGCATGGTCAAGATTGGATGGACATAGGAAATTCTATCCCACCAGCAAATTCTCCAACCTTTGTTGGTTAAAAATACAGAAAAATAATTCTGTGAAATGAAGCTGTCATGACTCTACACACAAATTCTCAGAGAAATGAATATATTTTGTTATTGAGCAAAAAAAGCTCAGTAAACATGAAAGTAAGGGTACTTGAGCAGAGTTCTCCAAATTAGGGCTTTTCTAGTAAAGCAGACCCAATCAAAACAAAGCAGATGGGATTTGTCTTGGGAGTCAAGGAAAAGTGCTTTAGTATAATTCTAGTAAAAAGTATCGGTAAGTTTTAGGACATCTGATACACTTTAAGTGGCAAGCACTAAACACGATTTGTGACTCTTGATTGTTTAAACTCTGCATTGCAGACAGAATGAATACAAAAGGAGACAGGAAATAAAATTCCAGCAATAAAGTTGAAAAGCCCTGTATCCAACTTCAGAACTTTACATTGTCAAAATAAGGCCATGTTACTTCTGGTATTCTTTATTAAAAATACTGCTGTACACATGAACAATGAAAACAGGATTAAAGATGAGTAACACATATTGGGATCATGACATTAGAACTTAACATACTGGTGCTTTTTAGGGGAAGCAGTTGACACCTGAATTACTGAAACAAGGGCAAATCAAAAATACATAGGTACCCTCAACAAAATATTTACAATATAGTAAATACAGAAACAGAATTTAAAACAGGTACAAAAAATTAAAATGACCAACATCAGATGATTTCAAAGGTTGTCCCTTCTGTGCTTTTAGCTGTAAAAAATAGGAAGGTCAGAAATAAATTTCCCATCTGGGAGGGCACATCCTGGTGACTCTTCTTTTAAATACAGATACACAATTCTTCCTATGAATGAATCAAACTACAACTTTAGGACAACCTTCTAAATGGAATTAAAATGGGGTAAGAAGGGCTCTCCCCAAAAAAACACCCAAGCTGAACTTCAGACTGTTGAAATCATTCCCAAATACAGATCAAATAAAATAAATAGAAAACAAAGTTCAACTTCTTTTTTATTTTATGTATTACCTGACACCAAATATTTTCTGGCTGACATTATGTATGAAAACTTATTAGCTGTCTACCTTTTTATTTTTAAACCAAGTCCTGAGGTTACTAGGGGCTGAAGCAAACTGACATTATGCAAATACACACAGGTTTGCAATTTAGACATGTCTTGCAGAGGGTGTGCTGGTCTAAAAAGGATGAGAATTCAAGCCCTATTTTACCCCTGCCTTACACTTCCACAAAATATTGGTCCACAAATTAAATTTTCAAAGGTTCCCAAACCCCACAACTGAACAGATGATCCCCTTTCATTTTCAAAGAAAACAACACTGGAAAAAACCTCAGCCCGCTTATAAATTAAGCATTCCATATTTCTTCTAGAATACAAGTACTTCTTTTTTTTTGTACAAAAGAATTACAATATGATTTGTCAAAAAACATAGAAAAGACAGCTGCTCTTCCTCAAATACATGAGCTAATGATAAAAGACTGTTCTGCATGTTCACTTTTCAAAGTTCCTGTTCCTTTTATATTAAAAAGAACATTCTGGCAACTGTTTTCGTTTGAATATTAAACATTATGTTCCTTTTAAAATTGCAACAATAATTGATTTTTAAACTCAACAACTGATGCTACCTAATGTGGATTCAACCACATTTTCTAAAATGTGTAAAGCATGTCCCTAGTCTTCAAAGCTTTCGATGTGAAGAGAGTTGCTTTTTCTTGATGCAAGTCTCAAGGCGGAGAATCATTTTAAAGCTTATAAAAGTGGACAGAGAAATATTAAAAACTTCTCTGAAAACTACAAATATTGAGAATTATTAAAATTGATGTCAGTAACATCAGTTGCAAGTGCTTAAGAGTCTGTCCTGACCTTTTGAGTTTCCACATTTTCTTCATGGTGAGCACCCAGTGCTATTAAAACATTCAGTGCTGGGAAAGGATAGATACAGTCTTCACTACTGCTTTAAGAAAGGAAATTCCTACATATTTGGCAGTCTTCAGTATCAAAGTGTAGGTGTTTAACTAGAAATTCCCATGAATACCCAAGTTTGGAGACAACTGCATGTCCAAAAATTAGAAAGATAATTGAGGAGCAAAATTCCAGACTTTTGAGACTGAATTACTTCAGGAATATTCATGTGTTGAGTATTAGCAAAAGTAATATTACTTTGGGCTAAGCAGTGACTGCAAAGGCACAGCAGATCATTATCCCTCCAGATTCAGGCCGTAAAACTTGAAAAGCTCTTGATGCCAGACAACTGCTGTGTTTAGTTAATCTTCTTTTAACAGTGTCTTTGTATCTGTATCCAGTGTAGCGTACCATAATAAAGCTGTGGTTCAAAGAACAGAACTTTATACAAAAATTATACTGTAAATAACCTAAAGTAATACACTCCTGAAACTTCAGGCATTTAAACAATTTCTTTAAAAAAAAATCTATTAAAAAAATTGCATAAATGTAAATGCTTCTGACTACCAGGAAAATGTACAAACAGTTTTTAAAAGGCGCTGGTTGTGTTTAGAGCAAGTTTGATATGCTCCTTAAATTATAGATGTTTCCCATTATGCTGTTTTCGTCACTTCGCTTAGACAAAGTTCAAATCAAATGACAGGGGGCTTTCTTTCCTTTTTTGTCAATTCACCAATACTCCACTTGACTGGTTTTAAAAAGTTTCATCTTCTCACATTTCTTTGAGCTAACAGTGGGTGGCATACAGAGCTTGCATACAACACACTTTTACAGAGGTTACGAACTAAACGGTCATTAATAGAACACAATTTCTATTAAATTATTTACCTGGTCCTTTATGCTATTCTGGGTGCAAATAATATCAAAAATGAATAATTTTGCTATATCCTCAGTGACAAAAATGTATCCCAGAAATGTCCTTGCAAAGAGTTTCCCTTAAGTATACAATGTGGCAAAACTTCAGAGATCAGAAAAGTCTTAAAAAAATTAAAATTAGTGCATATACAAGTGGAAAAAATAAAAGTAGGAACATCATGCACCTGATGTGTTCCTTAATCTAAAATAAATTCTTCACAGATAAAGCCTCCAATGGCAGCCTTAGCTCTAGGATAAGTGAAACATTCTTCCCTTCAAGTAACAGTGTACCTGACTGAAGTGCAAGCAGCTTTGCTCATCTCCTGTTTGTTTCCCAAATGTGAAATGAGATGACAACAACAATTCAGCTGTAGTGCAATTTGCTATTGGTTAAGTTCCTCAGCAATGTCCTGCATGCTTTCAGCAAATACTACAACTGACCATTTGCGGCTGCAATCAGTTCTTGAAAAGTATTTTCAAAGCAGCGTTTTAAATCGCTGTAAGTTACCACAAGTACACTCTTCTCATCTCTGGAAATGAGGCTTATTTTTTCTGGCACACCAGCATCTAACTGTAACAAGAATGCAAAAGATAAAAGAAGTGTGAAAGAAATGGCAAAACATTTCCCCAACAACAAAAGCAATCCATTTCTTGGCAAGTACATTGTTATGGTGCAGTTCAGATCTGCTAACAGGACACAAAGGAAGGATCTGAACTGCACTGCAACAACGTCCTTGCCAAAAAATCGAGACATTTTGGTCTTAACCTGATGGACATTCCAGACCTTAGGACTAGGTTACCATTGTTTTCTTCCCTTTTCACCAAGCTAATAAACCTGCAATGCTATCCTTCCCTGCGTAGAGAGCCTAGCAAAATTTTCATGTAGCTCCTGAAGAACAGAACTAAATTTAACATTACAATCTGCACATAAGATCCACAAGCCTCCATGTAGGGTAGGTAATTTACTTCTTGTCCACTCCAAACTGAGATAATGGATGGCTCAGTCTCAGGTAGTCTGAAAACTGGTAGAAACCCAAACCTCACATTTTTGGCAGTACTGGAAGCTAACTAGTTACTATAGTTCCTAAGCTGTATGGTACACGTCATCCTTTAGAAAGAAAAAGTTACTTTGGTATAATCCATAACCAAATAGATAATTTGGAGTCGAAGTTTAATGTTTGTTCCACAGTTCATGTTTTGTTCTGACTTCTCGAATTCAATATGTACTTTATTTTTATATATCATTAAATCCTAATTTGGAACAGAGGAATATCCTGCTTTACATGCTGAAGGCCCTTACATCACTGTATCTTATGTTCTTCTCACTTTGCAAGAAATGTTCATCAGTGGAGAACTGCCAGACTCTCTTATAACGCAGAACTTTTGGAGCTCTGTTTTAGTCGGTATGTTGATATTTCCACTACAAGCCTTCTTATTCCAATACAGAAGGTGGGGCAGAGACAAGTGAGATAGGACACTACCAAACAAATCTTTGGAAATACAATCCCAGCAGGTACAAATATATGTATTACAATGTTGTACTTAACAGAAAAACAATTAGATTTGTCACCAAGATGTTCCACTAGCTGTTGTCTGGAGTAACACAGCAAGTTAGAAATTTCTTGCATTTGTCTTCTAAAGTAATGTTTTGAGCATAGCATTAAAAGCTGGAACCTCCACATTTTAAAGTTCTTGCTTTGTGAATAATTTCAGAAGGACAAAAGCAAGCCAATTAGCTTCTCATTTTTGTAGATTAGGATAAAACCATCAGTGTCGTCCAACAGCCATTACAAAATATTAACACTATTAAGGCGTTTGTGAAATACTGCCAACTGTTCATTCCCATTAGCATCATACAATAAATCAATGAATTACCTCAATTAATGTAGGCTATGAAAGATATATATTAAGAAAGCCACACTGCTAATTAGAAACACCAGTATTTATGGCTTTCTTTCTCTCCTCCTGTGAAGGCATAAATCATTATCTCAGCTGAAGAGATCCTCAAAAGACCACATTGAAAAAAAAGGGTTGGATTTGTTCTTAAACAACAGAGTGGCTTTCATTCAAAAGGAATGCTTTTGGCAAGCAGCAGGAAAGCCCAAACAACTACTAGTACACACTATAGGTTCAGTAGTGCTTTTTAGAATGTATTTCCAAAGTAGAGTTCTGTAAGCCTTACATTTTTTGTGTGCTTAGCCCACAACCACAGAAGAGAAGAGCCTCTGTTTAAAACGGTAAGCCGTGAACATTTATAGAACAAGGCATTCTTTGACATCGTCTCTTACCTGACCTACGAATTCAGGACTGTCCCCTCTTGCTACAGTACTGTATGAGTCACTGCTTTCAAATCATGATGGCATTTCACTGCCTACTTGAATGTCAACATGCTTTCTTTTTGATTTAGCCTCAATCCCTTTAATGTCCTTTTTAAAGTGATTACAGACACCAACCAGAAAGATAAAAAGGAGGTTAAAAAAATGCACAGCAGTGGTCTAACAGGAGGTTAGAAGTCCTGACAATTTTAGAAAAAGGTTTAACTGTACAGTTATTACACGTCAAAGGATCGGAACGTATTCCTTTTTCTGGAAGAGAAAGCTAGCTATCCTAAACCTGAAAGAGACAATATTGGGCACTGAAACTGTGTATTGTCAGTGTCTGCATCACCATTCTCTACTAAGTGAGTGAAATTACCAAGCAGCTACAACAACAACAAAGTAGCAGCATCTTAAGTCTCCTATGAATTAGTGAAGTTTGGCAAAACAGTGTAAAATAAGTTGAAAGCTGATCTGTCAATAAAAAAAAATAAACTGCGCAAATACTTTTTAATTTATGGAGCAAGACAAGTTCTTCATCTACTGAAGATCTTGTGGTCTCTCACACATCTCCTGCTATTACTCATGAAAATGCTCAGATAAAATTTTGCCAGTGTTGCAGCTCTTAGAAAACTGCAAATAGATTTGGTAAGTCAACCTTGAAAAACAAAGGGCTGGAGAGGCTAGGGAAGTTATTACAGACGTGGACTTAAATCACTAGATGGTAAGGATTTTGCACAAATATCTATTGCAGTTGCCGTCCTGTCTTCTACTCTGGTCAGCACAGTTTAAGAAAGGATCATCTTGCCTTATGACCATCCTCTGTGATACCTATCAGCAGAAACCTCCCCCAGTTAAAAGAGTATTATGGATCCTTTATGCTGTGTTGAAAGACCAGAGTAGCATAAAGGGACCAGCATTGCTTATCCACAGTACTGAATGCATTCTAGGATGAAAAGTTATTACTGTATTTCACGCTGTATTAACAAATTTCAAGTTTTAACACTCATGTACTAAGTTTATTTAAAATATCCATAAATGTTGGAATATTAGCTTAGTGAATACATTGTGTTCATCCAAAATGGGGACAATAACCGTCAGTAAAGCCAATGGAATTAGCCTTCCAATGTCAACTTGCTTTGCAGTGAAATACTATTTTAAAGAAAGCTAACCCAAACAAATATTTAAAAGCTAACTGAAGTACAGTGTACCTTGTTAAGACATGAGATAATGTGACTGAGGTCAATCCAAGGAGTACCCGCTTCTGTCACCTGATGGAAAAGGTGATCTCGAAAGAGCTTTAGTAAATACCTGTCTCCAGTTTCTGACCATGTTGGGTCCTTCTGAAACCTGGTGGAAAACAAAGGCTCATATTAAAGCTCAGTAAGTTAAGAAAAATCAAACCCCAGAGATATATATGACTCTTCAACCTAAACTGAGTAGTCTTATTGCACACCTAAGCTACTCGCTATAAATGGCAATTAAATTAGTCTCCCCTTGACACAAACAGAAAACAATATACTCAGACTTTTGCAGCTGCTAAAACACCTGAAGCTAATGCCTTCTAAAAGCCACAGAAAAATAATGAAAGAGAGCAAGAATGATCTGCAACAAGTTTAATGTGTAAATGTTAGAAACTAGCGTTATAAACATAACTCTTAAGTCTATGCAAAAGGATGCAAAACAGACCATGACTTCATTTTGCTGTAGTTGATAAAAAAACAAGGTGAAAATTCATTAGCTTTAAACCAGTATCTACCAGTTAAAGCAAGCTCAAAAACTAGAGTAACTCACAAAAGACAGCTGAGAGGAACAATACTAAATACATTGAAGCAACTTTGACATATCTATTTGTAGCATTCTCCTCTTTTTTAAGGTTCTGGTCAAAGTTGCTTATCTAATTTTTCTCAAGGCTTCTTAAATACTTCTTTTTCCAGGAGCAAATACAGGAAAAATATTTAGTTTAAATTTATGAGGGAAGAAACAGTGCATTGCAAATATTATATTCTCTAAACCACAAAAACAAGTATTGCTTACTCTGGCCTCTCATTGATTGTTCCCAATTTTGCTAGAAGCCTAAACAACCTTCCATTTTGCACTTCCTAGAAAACAAGAAAAAAGTTATTAATCGCTCCTGAAACAAAATTAAGGGATTTATCTGCGAAAGATACATGTCAATAATACCAATGAAGCACTATTAATTATAATTATTTATTTATTCAAAGAGGGTATAATTTTTTCAGACAGAAATCAAATGCATTGTATTATATATCAGTAGTCCAATGCTCATTTTAGAACTTCAAATTATAATGTGAAGATTCAACAACTAATGCTACTCGGCTGCCCCAGCAGGAATTGGATCAGGCAATCTACTTCTTTGCGAAAACATAAGTCTAGTCTCCAGCCAGCCTATAGTTACAGGTATGCTAAAATATAGTAAGTTAAACAAGAAGAATATGTTTGGGTTTATATATATATATATATACACACACACACNCACACATGTGTGTGTGTGTGTGTATATATATATATTTATTTATATATACATACACACACAGAGTTACCAAGACATGCAGAAGTATACAGTATACCACCTTATATCAGGTAAAGGTTAGAAGAAACAATCTACCAGATTTGTTTTTCAGAAATCCTTGTAGGCCATTATTAGTAAATATTTAGCAATAATATCAGGCTAATAAATAATAATGGATTCCAAATATAATTTTGAAACAAGTTTTTTCAAAAAAAGTTAGAATCTAATTCTTAAAAGAGTATAAATGCTAAGTCCATAAATGACAGAAATAAAGCAATGAAAATGAGCTCACACAGAGGCAGAAATTAGAATTATAGATGCTGAGAGAACATATGCAACTGAAAACTGATTTAGGATGTTTTTCCACAACACTTAGGATACAGTAAAGTTACATCCTAGCTTACATTAAGTGAAAAATTAATTCACGGTGTAAATCAAAACTGTCACAAAAAGATTCTCTCCTGATATTATTCACATTCTCCAGAAACCCAGCTCTACAACATTATTCACACTAAGATGTATCTCATTCCATGCATGACCATATTGATTTCAAATGAATTCAGTCTGGAGTAGATTACTGTGCACAGCTGGGCAAATAAAGTAGGTCAAGGTGAGAACAGCTTGACATCGGACAACCTGTGGCTTGCAGACTTCTATCAGTAGTCTAAAAACACACTGCAGAACAGCTTGTACCACAGCAGTAGTTACACTTAGAGACTAACGTGGAAAACCTACCTTGTCCAGCTAGCCAAGATCTATTATTTGGTCTAACCTCCAAATGATTTCTGGTATGTGGTTAAACACACAAAAGCCAACACCACATCTGTGTGAAGGTCACTGCCTTGCAGATTCCCAGTCAGTGGTGACACAGCTGAGCAACTACACAGGCACTAAGACTCCAGGTGGCCTCTCTGCAGGCCTAGGCTGTAAAAAGGGAGCTTTTCTCCACGTGGCTTGAATAAACTGAGCTGTTGACTGCTATGACATGGATACCATGAATGGAAAGGTGAGGAAGGAAAAGGGATAGTGTAACAGGGTCACTGCTCTGTGAAAAGTGAGCATTATAGGAGTAACAAGATTTTCACTACTTCATGAAAACAAAGTTACTAACTGCATACAAATCACTCCCAGCATGAGAAGTGCCTAAGCTACAGATGACTGCATGCTTGGAGAATAGGAGAAAAAAAAAAAAACCCAAAAAAAACCTGCTAGTCTTTTTCTAATACTCTCTCCAAAGCATCTGCTTTGGGACAATAATGAAGAGAGGGTACCAGGCTAGACTTCAGGGATGCTGTAGCTCTGATGTTAACAGGGTGGATGTGGTAGTACAAACAAGTTATAGTGTAACAGCTAATTAAGAAGTGCTGTTTGTCACTGCCAGGTAAACAGCTATTGCCAAACTGGGGGCTAAGCAACAACTTGGATTTTTAGTAGCTCTGCCCACTTGCCAGTGATAACCAACTCCTACAAATAACCTGACTAAAAATGCAGAATTCCTAATGCTGATCACAGGGCAATCTCCATCTTTACTATGGGAAAGGGTCCATTTGCCCAGCTTTGTGCAGGCAATTAGGGCCACTTTAACAAGAAATGATGTCAAACATCTCTGGAGAAGGATTAGTAGTTGAGTCTGATAGAGTGGGCACCCAACATCTAGAGGCACACAGATATTGCCTGGCTCTTCTACAGCTCTTTGCTTCTGATAGATTTCAGTATCTTTCATTAAGGCAGGAAAAACTGTTCTCCAAGACAATAGTTGAGAAATCAAGAGAACCAAGTCCATCAGAATCCCAACCAAAGGTCTACTTTCTCTTTAAAAGTTAGCTATGAGGGATTATAATGGAATGGAGGCACAGTACTCAACTAAATCTTTATGTAATACCCTATCCCACACATTTTCAGGGCTATGAAAGCATTCCGTAATGTATCTCAGTCCTGTTAAAAATCCCAGTATCAGTGGCTTCTGACTAACAGACACCCTTTCTTGTTGAACAGATACACTCTGACTTGATACAAGGTACATATTTCCTTTATAGCTAGCACTTGATATCCTTGACTGAACACCATAGACTAACTAGACCCCCAGAGCAGGACTGCACACTTTAGGGAAACTGAACATGGTATCTCCACGATCGAGAATTCATTAGGAAAGGAAAACATATGAGAGAAGTAAAGGGACAGTGAAATCCAAACCTAAAAATTTAAAAGGCAACATTTGTTGCTGTATGACATACATCACCATATTTACTCAGAATGCTACTTTTTAACTTTTAATGCTATAAAAGAACCTCTTTTCCACAAGACTGCTGGCTAGACATAAAGATGCTACTTCAGTTAAAGCTCACCTGAGGACACCCTAACACTAGGCATTCTTGGAGCTTTTAGACTTTCAAAAGCCTGAGCTTAGAGTTGTCAAGCCTACAGGCAGATTACCTAGGTTAACAAACAGAAGGAAAAAAAAAACCCCAACAAAACCCAGTAGAAAACATTCCCTTTTAAGGTACAGCTGTAGGAATACTGATGCCAGGTCTTTCTGTAGTAATTACTACTTGATTTACCTTTGCTAGGTCTTCTTCTATAACATCATTTCGCATTTGAGCAGCATCCAACTGAGTATAGAATCGTGCACCAATCATAGGCATGATATCATTTACACTGCGAAGCCTGTTTTGGTCGGTCAGCAAATACCTGCCAAAATAACCCAACCCCCAAAAGATTACATGCTTCAAATGCCAGAGATTATATCCTCTTATGATTTTATAACCATTTGACTTCTTTTATTTAATACACGAAGCTGACAACTGTGTTTCTTAAAGGTCTCAAAGAGAAAACACAGGTTAACTTACACGTATACATCTACTCAAGTTACTTAAACGAGATAGGAGCATACTTCCATGAAACTGTGCAGTTCACCCCACTCAAACAAAGAAACATAGAAAAAGAGAGAAGACATGCAGATTCAGAATGGAATGCATATGTTTTTCAAATTAGGAAAGGAGTAAAGATTTCTACTTTTCCCACTCAGGCTGCAAGGAAAGAAAGGCTGACGATACTGAAAGAATACAAAATAAAATGCAGCCAGAAAAAACTAGCACTCAATCTTGTGGCCAAAAAGGCAATGTGCCTATTTTCTCAATACCTTCTGAAAATGTAAGATAAGACTAGAATACAGCTATTGCAGAGAACAGGCAACGAAGCTCAGTATTGAAGACGACCTAAAATGCTTCTTTTGTTTACACTCTTAATTTTTACTAGAATTCTTTACTAGCATTATACAAAAAAAAATTAAATCATAATGTTTAACAGTGCATTCACTATACAGACAACTCAATGACAGTAGTTGTATCTGCAATCTTACTTGCATCTAAAAAGAATATTTGACGTTCATATTTGTATATGTAAAAAGAAGTTGCAATTTCCTTTAAAAGATTTATTAAGCAAACTTACAAAATCAGATTCTTCAGATCAGAGGAATAGTTGATTGTCACCAGTTCCATTGCTTTCTGCAAATTCTCTCTCTGAATTCCTGATAAAGAATTGCAAGCCAAAGCCAACACAACTTTCCCCAGTGAGATCAGATCTGCTTGCTAATAGGGAAAACACACACAGGTAAGATTCTTAGTATAGATAAGTATTACCTATGGTACTAGATGGTGTTAACAAGGTTATTCTTCAATAACCTTAGAAGAATTTGAGCAACTAAAGCAAGTACTATTCAAATCATAGTTCAATATAATTTTCAAGTTACAGTAGTTAAGATGTACAGAGAAATATCTGTCCTGACACCTAGCAATTTTTAGGTACTATATTTATCTTAGAATGATTAAAATTTACCTATTTTTAGCTTAAGGACAGTGCCAGAGAGAATTGTGCAGTGAGCAGAAGCTCTGCAATGAGGCTCTCCTAACCACCCACCTGCTCAATCCTGACATGTCAAGGAGTTGGTGACAAATAAAGCAAGTCTTCTCAATAAGAGATGTAGAAATACAGGGATTACTTGTTAAACTGAAATCAGCATTTTCTGGATTCATATCTTTTCAAACTGGCCATCCAGTGTGAATTCCAACCTGGAATCCACACCACATTCCAGCACATGATATTACTATTTTAACAAATTGCTCAAATACTTTCATCTCTGATGACCAGTGTGAAATAACTAGGCAGGAACAGGCCTGTATGGCTGACAAACTCAGCAGCATCATGTTTTATGCAGAAACCTCTGCACTACTAAACACTTTTGCTAAAAGCAGAACTGCTCTTAAAAGCTGAATGCTGGATAGAGCTTGCTTTGCCATAATAGAAAATTTTGCCAGTTTTATTAGACAGCCATGAGAAATTATTTTGAAAAGCTGTAACAGATTTTAAAGCCTACTGCTAAAAGCAGGTGCCTAATTTAGTAGCAAACAGTGACATTCATAGCAAAAGCTGATTCTTTCCATGGAAAGGCTTTCAACTGCACACAACTTGGCCGAACTTGAAACACCTGCAGCTTTCCATGCTGGATACCTGCCACAGACTGAATTTAACAGTCAGCTAGAGATACGAAATTAGAATTTTCCTGAGGGGCTTTTTTTGAGAAATTAAGATATTTTTGCAAAACTAAAAACATTAAAAGTTACTAATAATTGAGAATGTCAGCTCCATAGCCTAGAGCGAGACCAAGCCATTTAGCAGGGAATGCAGTCATACAAGGAATCCACTTTCTGTCATTTCTGTAAGAAAGGCTGAAAATCTGGCAGCACTGCAACATTAAAAGTTCTGGTTAGAATTTGGCAGCTTTAGAAAAGTGGTGTGATGGTGAACATGCCACAACCCCTCAACAGCTCTTCCACCCAGAGGCATAACTACACTTGCTGTCTCTGGTTGCAGTAGCCGAGCAATGCTATCCCTGAAGCCACATCTCCCAGGTGCTGAGGGACAAGGAAAAATACCAAAACCTTCCAGGTCTCTCAAGGTCCCTGCTGTTTCTATATCAAGAATGATTAAGCAGCACAATTTGAACATGGATACACAGTATGTCAGAAGTTAAAAAGCGTGATATTCTTGTAGCTAATGAAAAAGAAACAGGATGTAGAAAATGAGACAAAAGGACGAAGTCGTTGATAAAGAGTGGGACTGGCATTTGCTAGACTCTATTTCCTAAGCAACAAGGAATTCCTGAGTATCAGCATTCCTTTTTCCTTTGGTAAAGAGAAATTAATCAGAGCAATAACTGCCCATTTTGGTGCAAACTCACTTGCTTCCACTACCAAGTAGTCAATTTGAGCAGCAGGGAACACTGCTGTAGTTCTAAACAGAGTATTTTTGCTGATGCAGTATCTAGAGGCATGTGTCATCTGAGACAATGGCATTTTCATTATTATTATTTTCTCCAAAACTACTTGGAAGAAATATGTACTTGTATTAACCACAGTCTTACTTCTTTCTGCAGTCTCCTACTTTACATTTAGCACCTTTCAACTTTTCAGCTGAAAGTAATTCATAAGGACATATCCTATATAAATTCTGTATCATCACACAACCCTGAGACACTGAAAATATACAACTTCAGGTAAGACTCTATGAAAATGCACTCTTCCTTTATAAAGGTGCTTTCATAATACAGATTGCATTCGATTTTAAAAATGGTTGAGAAAGAGACACTTAACATCAGACAGGAAATTCTGAATTCAAGTTTGTGGTTTTTTGAATATTTGACTCACAACATTAATTTTTAGTTTGTTCTAAAAATTACATCTAACAGAAGAACTGGCAGAGAGGATACAACACACCAATGCAACCTCAAACACACACTTCTCAAATTACAGACAATCATTAGCTTGTTTTAGTCACGGAAGTGGCTTGGACTCATCCCACGTATTTTAGGAACTTAAACGTCAAGCATTCAGTAAAGAGTCTAATCCATTTAAGGTGTATTTGTATTTCTGTAAGACAATTCAGATTTTGAGCCAGCTGAACTGCTCTCTGGAGGCACTTCACTATTTGCTGACAGCTGAAACCCTGAAAGAAAATGTTAACATAATACCCAATGTGCGAAGTTTTACAAGTGCACAAAGACAGACAGTATTTTTCTTGTGTGACTGGAGAATCAGAATCTCAAGCTGGAAAGATCCCATAAAGTTCAGGATTTCTGAGAGTCAGATTACTGTTTTAGAAGTGACTAAACTACCATTCACTGACCAACTCTATGTAGACAGGGTACATGGCTTCCCACAAGCTGGGGTACACCATCCTTTCTGTAAGGAAACAATCCACATAATGCCTATTAAGTCCTGACCTCTACTCTTGAAGTATCAGCAGAACTCTTACAAAAAATAGGCAGAGAAAGGTTAAGGAAGGCACATAGAAACTGCTAGACTACCTCGGAGCAGGGACACCAGAAATACATGCTGCATTCTTGTAGTAGCCTTGCTAGTGCAAAGTACAGATCAATATTAGGTACAATCATTTCCCTGTTTACACTCCCTATTGTGCTTTGCACGCTCCTATGGATCACACCAGTTCCTCTTGCCACAGATCTGCCAGAAAACTTCTGCTACGGTAACTATCAACACTGACTATGAAGTCATACTAAGTTGATTCTTAACTTCAAGGAAAAACTTTACACCTTCTAAGTATAGGCAGCTTTTTGTTCAAAAATGCACCTTGCACACAACTAATACCCATTTAATTAGTAAGTCAATTCATAGCTGTAACTGTACCAACTTAACTTTTTCTCTCTTGAAAGCTTTGCTAGTGAAGATTCTATCAATGAACTAAATGGTGATAAAACTATTAAATAGCATTATACTAAAACCCAGCCCCTAGGAGATGGACTCAGAAACAGCTCCCTTCATTAATGTCTCCCTGTTATCAAATGAATTTCAAGTATGTCAAGTGAGCAATTTAAAGGTTAATTGCATAGGTACCCTTTCTTAATTTTTTAATATTAAATAGCTATGTGCCACTATGCCAAATGCCCCAGAGACACTGGAACATTTTATACACTTGATTTTACCAGCCAGACATGTAAGTTACTCAAATCTTATTTTTGACAGGACCCATTTTTCATAAACTCATTGAAACCAACATTACTTTTTTTTGGTTTTCTTTATCCTGTTCCACTGCTATGCTTGGATTAGTATCAGCTCATCCACACTTCAATTCTGTGGATACAGTTATCAAGTTCTGGAATTGCCCTTAGAAGTACCTCCAAGTTCCTACTTTTTGGTGGGTTTTTTTTAAATCAATATTAATACTTGGGGTGCCTCTTCAAACTAGTTTCTTTAAATTTGGGGAGGTGCATATGAAAGTTATTTTGGTTTGCTAAATTGAAAATATTTACTTTATGCAAAAGTAACCTTATAGCCCTTGTTAAAAGAATAAAATATATGTTCTCTTATTTTTGTAAAGGGGAGAACTCACATTTTATTCCAAATACAGAAATATTTATTAAAACCTTTTAGTCTTTCCTGTATCACCATTTACAGTTTTCCCATCTGTACCTTGCAATTGACTGACAAGACATATGGACTGGGGGGGACAGGAAGTGGTATGCTGCAATTTACACAGGTTGAACCCCTTTTTTTAAATGCAAGTGGCCATTCGTATTTCGTTTACTTCTTTTTAGCTTCCCTTATTGTTGCCTTTATTTAAATGATCACAGAGATTAATGTGTATGACACAGATTGCAAAGAACAATTGCATTCCTGCTACATAGTTCCTTACCGTTTAGGCCAAATCTTTCTCTCTATATTAACCATGGAAAATAGCCAGAAAATGACAAACCCTAACAAAAATACCTTCCTCCACTGAAGACAACATCAAGGAAATGCATACTAGCTGTGCAGTAAATCAAGAGATAACCTACGTTTTTAACAGTCACAGGAGTCCCAGAGGAATTCACGAACTGGGTCATGGATCGAGAGGAAAAAGGACAAGCAGCAGCTGTAATTTTGTAATTTTATCTGGCTAGGGCAAACAAAGGTAGAGGATGAGAAATGACTCCTGAATTTCAAGGAATGAACTCAGTCCAGCATCTCTGAAGGAAGAAAATGGGCAGTGAAAGCCTAGCTCTTCTAGAAAAAATAACAAAAGAAAACACCATACTGTATTTTCTAACTGCAGTTTAGATCTTCCAAACTATGTATTTAAGAGAACTTCTCTTCTGGTTTAGCAGTGCAACCTGAACAACTTGAGTATTAACAATACATAAAACAAGAAAAACATTCCCCTTAAACAAAGCTAGGCATCATCAAGTAAGTCAGTTGCCAGGTGTTGTGTTGCTGTGGTGGTAAGTGCTTTTGACAGTTTTGTGTACCTGTATTTTTAGGTTTCTACATCTAAAGGAGGACCCCTTTCCAAGCTGCAATTGAAATAAATTTAGAAAAGTACTTAGATTTAAATTTTTTTAAAAAATCTCATTACATTTTTAGGTATTGAATCCCTTACTTACGTGAATTTTCATCTTCTCTCAGCTGTTTCCCACTAAATTATTAGCAATAGCCCACTGATATGTAGCTGAGGGTGGTGTGTATGGGGGGAGCATGAAATCCTTTGGTGTACTACTCAAAGAACACTGAAAACTGCTTTACTATATCATTAAAAAAAAAGAAGTTATATTCTAGGACATGGTCTCCAACAAGCTGTTTTCTGCTGGCCATAGTTCAAACATTTCAGCTACTACTAGAAGACTCAGAATGAACAACTTTCTCACAGTGAATAAGCTCAATTAACGAAAATAAATTAAATCCAACTCCCTACTGTAGTCTTTCACTCCCAGTACAGACAGGGTATGTGATGACTGCTGAAGTAATGTACTTTACCCTGAGGGGAAGTTAGGGAAAGAGGCACTCTTGTACACAGTGATGCTCCAGATGACTGTGGAACAGTTTTTGTTAAGTCTAAAGGGGTTCTTCTTAATTCAGGAATTATGCAGAGTCCACGCTTCAGAGAACACCAGGAGAGCACGGAAAAACTAGGAGCCCAAAATAAAGATACACTAGAATCTTTTAGGAGTGAGGAGAGGGCTTAAGTGCAGTTAATTAAAACATCTCTTACTCCTCTGTTAACAGGTATTCAACACTTACTTATGTTAAGATCACAAAAGAGCAAAAACTGTTACTGAATAATTATTTTTTTATCTCTAGCACTAAATGTAAAATTTTCCTTCTCCTTCATTTCTTACTTAAGTTTATTAAATACTATAGTTCAACCTGTTCGGTGAGTTTGCTGAAATTTTAGAAGCAGAAGATATCAAAATGAGCATTCACATTTCTAAATTACAAGCAAATTTGAATAATGTATGGCAGAACCAAGATCAAGTCAGCAATGAAAAAAATACAGTCATTCACAGATAGACACACTTAACTACAGTTTAATTAAAGTACTCAACTTGCAAAAAGAAATCACACTGGTTTGAAGTAGTCCCTGTGCCAAGCCAGCAATCTAACTGTGGCACTGTTGTCTTACCTGAAACTGAGCCATTAATGCCAATGGATTATTCTGACTGTTGTCAAATGTCAAAACATCAAAGATTCCAACACAATTAACTCGTAACCTTTAGGAACAAGAAGGGAAAAGGAAGAATTGCCATTAAACTTTGTTGGCTACTCAATTTTTCCTCTAGCATTCATTAAATGGTTTGATATGATAAAAAAAGTCATCAGTAAATTACTGATGCAGCAAATTACTGCAAATCTTACTGCAAATTACTACGCAGCAGAAAACACTGATTTTACTATTTGGTGAAATGCACAGACAGTGTTCAGTTTACAAATAAATCAACCAATTTCTAAATTGACAGTAGGGGAGGTCTGATCTGTAGTTTGCGGATAATGCATAAGGATATATTGATTAAGAATAATCCCAAAATATCTTTAAAAAAACTTTAAAACACCAAAACTGCACGCTTTAGCACACTGCCTCATGCCAGTACAAAGTAAGAGAACTTAGTCGCTATTTGCGTATCAGGTGACAGCCAGCAGCTGCCATGAATACAGAGCCATTCACACCGTGGGAATGAACACTTCCATTACCTTGTTTTGCCCGTTACCAGAATCTTTGTTGGATCCATAACTCTGCATGCCAGTCCTGCTGTGTGAATGGTCCGTAATGCAGAGCTGAGCTGCACAATATATGCCCATATCAAAGACTCCGGAAGCAATCCAGCATGCTGCCGTGGCAGAGGGCCATCATGCTGACCTAGGACCAAAACAGTGTAAGCATCAATGGAAGGCTGCTGTGCAAAAATCAAGTTATAACATCTTGAATTATACAATTAACTCACATATTCATTTCATTTAAGTCTTAATAGTCCTTGAAAGACACATCTATTGTGCTTTAAAGGTGAGTTTGGGAGCGGATTTTCTTTCGTTGGTTGGTTTAGGTTGGTTTTTTTTGGAAATGTTGACAATTCATTAGGCATTATTATTTTCACTCTCATATTCAGGGAAACGATGCTGATTTTTGAAGCTTAGAATGAACAATCACTACAAAAAGAGCAGTGGTTAGAAATTGCTCAAAGTAGATGGCGTGTCAAAATATGCAGGTAATTCAGAAGTAAAAACACCAATATCCTGAAACAAAGAGCATGTACCACATAGCTGCAACAGATCCCATTTTACCAACTTTATTTCATGAAGGCTTATCTTCTATAATCTGATAAGAAAAAAATAAGAATCTAATTTCAAATTACACAGGCAAATCAGACAAAAATTTGGTGGCTAAACATCACTGAACGCAGCTTCACATATGTTCGGTTGTGACACAGTTCCCTGACAAATCATTACTGCATGACCCCTATTCAATGAGTCATATGAAAGCAATGCAGCACTCCCGTTCCAAGTGGATTTGCAGCTCTCCTTTCAAAAGTAAAACTAAATATTTACAAATACACATTCAAATTCTACATTGCAAACAGTTTCTGATTAATACTGAGACACAGATGAAAAAAATAAAGGTATAGATAACAAATGCTATTTTTATCATGATGTGTGTAATTCAAAGAAGCTGTCACTGTTTGCACTTCACAAAGTTGAAGCAGAAGAAAACACATCTGAAGACAGTACATCTTAATTTTACAAACCATGGTAGACATTTCAAGAGGTTGCCTCAGTACTGATTTTGTTAATTTTCAGACCAGTAATATCATCAGTATCTAGTAAAATCATGTAAGCATCTGATTCAGATTCATTGTAAAATGACTGCATTCTTCTCTAAACATTTGTTTCTTGGGGTTTTTCCCCCTTTTCCTACAGGACTGTATCAACATTGTGCATTTGATCAAAATAAACGTGTGTGCTTGCATGTGTACACACACAAGATATATGCAGAGCGGAAAAAAGTGAAACACATTACTGAAATTTTTTTGTCTTGCGGATTTTACTATTTTCAGGGTGGTGATGGGCTGAGAATGTTCCCAGCTTTCATTTCTGAGCTTTTCTTTGTCCGTTTTAAAATTTTAGTTCACTTTCCAGGTTTAAGGTGCTTTGGTTTAGACTATAAACATCAAGATGCTGACTCCTTTAAGCAGCAATAAGTCTAGCATGTCTACTGAAAGCTGAATATAATGAGATATTGTTTGCTTTCTCTGGCCTCCTAATGAATCATCACGCAAATCACTTCTCACAAAACCAGCCTACTTGAAGTCTCATGTAGCAAACCTTTTCCCTCATAATTCTCTCTTCTTCAGCATGACAAAAATTATTATCTAAAATGACTGAGGAGATATAACCTCCTTTAATAGTTGAGACTCTGTCTCTTTACTACTTGCTGTAGAATACACTCTATATCTGGTAAACAGAAACATCTAGTAAGTTTAACAGGGATGTGCATGGATACTTTAAGAGAGCTACACCTGTATCAAGTCCAAAATAGAAACATTGCTATAATATGCCGAAGAGAGAGAAAAGCCAAAACTCCAGAGTTATTTTCCTTCGTGCACAACAGCACCTGCCCTTTGATTTTCAAATTAAGGCAATGTAACCAAGAGAATATTCAACATATGCTGAAAAGCTGAAAGACCAGAGTTCAACACAGCTTCTCCTCATCTATCAGAAAATCTTAAGCAACATTATTTTACTACTGGAAAAACACACTTGAGGCTACAGCCAAATCTAGGCTGCTGCTTTCACACCATTTGTCTGCACCACACATTCACATACGCTAAATGTACAAGCTAAAACACTGGAAGATCAGTTTTGAAATTCCCTCTTATCTGTTCAAAACGAGTAAGATTAAAAGCAGTTCAGCTTGCTGCAATGCTGACTATAAAGTATGTCCCATGAGGCCCATCAGACCTGCCACACATGGCACTTGAGCAAGGACCCAAGGAGGTGAGACCCAAAAATTTGCTCTTGAGGTGAAACACACAGTTGGAAAGCTTTCCAAACAGTGCTGAACACAATGAAAAACATCACAAGAATGTAAGTAGATGTTACCAAAACAATCAGAACACTACTACTTTAAAAAGTGGTGTTTTAGAAATTCCACAGTTGATTTGCAAAGGCTTCCTATCACTGGTTGAATCCACAGCCACAACAAGGAAAATTTCTGATTGTGTTCTTCCCACCTACTGCAGGGCAAATTCACCTCTCCCAATAGTTTCATCTCTCAGATGCAGAACATAGACACTAATGGAAAAGATCAAAAATTTAAGAACCACCATTTCAAAGACACAAGTTATCCATTATTTTTCCTTGCCATATTGGGATAAACATAAATAAACAAAAATGACGGCAATTACTTTTAAGTTCTGTGGTATGCTGTTCTCAACGGAACAAAAAAATTACCCTTCGCACTGGTTTGCCTGCGTATATTAAGCTTTCGCTTGCTAAAAACAGCATTCAAATGAAATTCTGTTCTCCAGAGCAAGTATAAACCCAGGAATAGTCCTGGGGTGGGAAGAAGACCTGGGAAAACTAGCAGTAGGACCTGTTTTATATCATCAGGAACACTGTCAGACAGCATGCTAAGAAATAGAAATTCTCACACAGTTACGAAGGAAAAAAAAAAAGCCCAAAGAAATATTTTCACTAAATTGACCCCTCAGCCTTGTAAATTGGTCTTTTACACGAAGAACATTGAGAACTGTGAATTGTTCAGTGTTTACTTGATGTTCCTGAGTTAAAGGGCAAAAGATAAGACAAATGCAGTAGCCTTCTTTTCTCCTTCTTCAGGGAAACTCAGGTTTTGGTTTTGTATCTCCCAGTTTTCAATACACAGAAAGGTTCTGAACTACTACAGTGCAGCAGAGTACTTTGTGAAAAAAAAAAAAGGAGATATTGAAAACTTGAACTTTGAAAAAGTTGCAGTTTTTGGCAAAGGTATTTTAGGATAATTATTAGTCACATATTTTGTCTTCAACAGTATCATGCTGACTTTCAATATTCATATTCTTACTCCTCATCATAGTCTATTCATCTAGTCATCACACAACTTACTTGTTTTTCAATGGAAGGGGTATTTTATGAAAGAACATTCAGCAAGTGGGGATGCAAAAACTGTAAAGTCAGCAGTGAGGTCCATTTTTGTGCATTACATACTACTATTAATGTGTCAAAAGGAAAGCAAGTTTCCCAGACCGTGTTTATCTTCATTAGAAAGCATTTGTTTGCTGAACAGCAGATACTGTGGTGCTGAAAACTCCTACTAACAGCACGTACACCAACACTTAATTACTCAGAGTGTTTAAACAGACCAAAGGACGTATCAAAGGCATGTTTATCTCTGCCAATCAACAAAAACTCTTCAGGACAAACCTTTCTGGCAGCTGTCAACAGTAACTGTTAATTTGCCAGGATTTTCTGGCTGATAAGTTTTGAAGTACATACATTCAGAATTTGGTTTACCATTTAATTGTTGGACTGTTAAGAGCAAGATTTCAGTTGCTGGATTAACTCACTAATGCAAAGAGAACATAATTTCTGCAGAGATAAATGCACTAATATGTACTATAATCTGAAGATGAGAAATATCAGAAGGTGGAAGAAAACAAAAAAATTCCAGAACAACAGATTTAATGTTTAGAGTATGAGGAAGTGTTTTGAGGAAACTAAGAAGCAAGAATAAAAAAAAAAAAAAAAAAGGAACTTTTCAAATAAATGTACTTTGATAGCAATTAACTGAAAATAGAGATTTCTGATTTTAAAACTTGTGCAAATTTGGTAAAATATGACAGAACAGTGTTGGATTATCACACTGTATCACCCTAAGGAAGAGGAGCTTTCATTGCATAAAGAACACAAGCAACAAATTTTACTGCATTCAGAAGTTAGAGACATTAGTTTACAGTATAAAAATAAATGTAAGCTGCTATTTTTCTTCCCCACACCAAATCCCTTCCAAGGTAGTTCTGTAACAGCGTCTGTAAATAACACGGCAAGAAGAAAAAGCCCAAGACTGACCCAGCTGACACCAGTGACATGCAAGACAGCCATGTAAACCATAATCCTCATCTTTTAACTATCAAGGTCTTTTGTTGCGAACTGAAGTATTCAACATAAATAAGGTTGCATACCTGAAATCAAATTCTCTGAGTTCACTGATCAGGTTCACAGTGCTGTGCCTCCTAAAACCTTTAAAAGCAATTGTACTAATCTGGGCCTCATGCTGCAGAGTACCCAACTTCCATCCATTCCCCTGCTTCTCTTGGGAGTCTCCTCTAGGCAGGCAGACGGCCAAGAAACTCTGTGAGGGGATGGAGAAAGGATCCGTGAAGGCAGGCAATTCTGAGAAATCAAGGTATAGGTATGCAATCTTATTTTTTTTCTCTTAAAATTGCTCCTTCTACTGAGGACCAGACTAGAAAGCTGCAGTTACGAAAAAAAAGAAAGGCCAAAGCAAAGATATGCAGAAAGATTTGGCAAAATTTGGGAATTCAGGTGACTTTTCCCCTAATTTATCTATTAAAAAGATTGAAAAAGCAGGTAATAGGAAGTGCTATAGTCAGGAGAGTTATGTTCCCTACATATCCCTCTAAGTTCTCTTGCGACAGCTCATTTTATTTAAATAATACTTTGGTTTGAACAGACACTGATGTCTTACTTCCAAATTCCCAGACGATTCCTGCCTATAGAAGAAAGTTTTAGTAGGCCAAATAAATGATCCAGATATCCCACCAGCCTGTTTCAAAGACATATACACTAAAACCAGCTTACAGTGAATACTGAAGTGTATAAACATAAACAAGGAGAATATTCTATTAGCCTCCAATGATTTGCAGCCCAGAGGTGGATACCATCTTTGCAGTGAACAGTCCCCAACTATTGAGTAAGCTGACTTTACCCTTGAACCCAGGCAAATGTCCACAATAACCTGCAAGAAAGTTCCATGGCTTAATTATCTTTACACAGGTTTTGAATTTGCTACCTGTCTAGTTTCACTGGTTTAGTTTTATTTGCTACCTGTTTAGTTTCAGGCTGGAAAAAATATAAAACTATTGTTATTTATTTCTTCTTTATAATAGATGATTTCTGAAAATTCCACTAATTTTTAATTCCACTAAATTCCACTAATTTTTAACCCCATTATATTCCTTTCCATCTTTAAAAGCATGAAAAGCACTATTCCACCTTGCTGTTCTTCATGCAGCTGTTCCATGTCTTTGATCATCCCTGTCACCTCTTCTCAACTTCTTTGCTGTTTTTCTACACTTTTCAAAATACATGAGGACCACAACTACACATACAAATCTCAGGCACACACATCTTTAATACAGGGTCTTCCATTTCATACCTTCTCTTTTCTTAACAATCTACAACAATCTATTTCCTATTTACTGCTATTCAGCAAGATGACAGTATTTTCCTTAATCTACTTAACTATGGCCCCAGATCTATTACTGAGTGGCAGCAGTCACAACAGAGGTCATCATTTTATGTTTAAAGCTAGAGTTATACTTTTCCCTTGATCACATTGATTTACATTACATCACCTGCTATATTCTTGCTAGGAGTTCCAGTCTTGTTAAGATCCTTCTGCAATCCATCACAATTGGCCTTTGTTTTTAACAATCCAAATAAATTGGTATTACCAGCAAATTTTGACAGACCATTGGTTATCTTCAGTGTAAACAAGTGAAAGTGTTAAGAAATACAACTCACAGGACATACTCCTGTGAGACTCCATCAGTGATCTTCGCTGTTCACTCTTACTGTTTCATCTTCTAACCAGGCATTAACCTAAGCGAGAACTCCTTCTCTTTTAGCTCATGATTACTTAGGTTCTTTTAAAGACTCTGCTGGACTTCACCGACAATCCCAAGGTCTTATCTACTGGATCTTCCTTTAAAGAACTTTGGCAGATTAATGAGACATGACTACCCTTTATAGGACCAAAACTTAAGTATTTTCCAGTGTGACAAAAGAATGTGTTCTCAAGAATTTTATTATCACTTCTACTATTTTATCTAGAACAGACATCATTCTTCTGTAAATCTCTAGAGAGATAGAAAAACGTAACAAGGACTGATTGGCATGGAAATTGAAAACCATGACTGGGAAACGCTCAGAAGTCTAGTCCTGCACGTAACAGGAATTAACCTGACAGTAGATCCTCCAGTTTTATCTCACCAAATTAGTTTCACATCAGGCTCATTGAATCTGTAATTGCATTCTTTGATTTGCCACAGGATATGATACATCAAACTAGTGTTTCCTCCCTCTGAGGTATTACCACCAAAATCAGTGTTGGAAATCAAGTTCCATCTTCGCTTATACTGGTCAGCTCAGTGCAGAGTCAGTTTAGAATTATGCAGTATATAAGGCATCTACAAGTCTTTGAATGTATGTAAGGTATCTTCAAGTCTTTGAATGTATTCACACACTACCAATCCACTACACTCTGATGTAAAGGATAGCCAAGTAAAGTTTTACATCTCAACCTATGAAACAGTTTGAATTCATGGTTAAAGGCCCTAATTTCAAAAGGCACAAGAAAGAAAAAAAACCTTAGCTTCTGCTTCTCTTCACATGCTGGCAGGCTAAAGACATCAAGGGAAGATCTTCTCTAATATAAAATACAAGGCCAAGTCACAGTCCTCTGGTCACGCCTTGTGCTGGATCTAACTTCAGGGTTCATCCTGCATCAAGCAGGAAGCTGGGCCAAAAAAGCTCTGCAGGTTATCTTTCTACCTTAAGTGTTTCTGTGATTCCATTCACCTGTGACCATCTCTCTTTCTCAGCATGGCACTGCTGTGTTCCAGACAAAGAACTTCTTCAGTGTGTGGGACTGCAGGGGTCATGAACTGGTCCTAACAGGCAGCATGATTAACTGCACACCGTTTCGGAGAGGAAGAGGCTTTAGCCACAAACACATGAGCTCTACTGGACAAACTGCTGAGCCACAGACCATGCTGTGACAGATTTTATTTATGAATGTTGATGTAGCTTTGTGACTCCATTGAAGTTACAGTACAAACATGGGTGAAGAGGAGGTGGGAAAAATCAGACCTACGATGTAAAGTTGGTGTCTGAAACGAATACATTCCAAGGATTCTCCAATCCATTTTTTATCTTAACTAGTACTTCACATTTCAAACCATCAAATAAAATACCGTCTAATTATTCTTCATAATACATAGTGAGGTAAAAAAAAGAAGGGTAGGACACCTGAACAGCAAGCATCAAATTGGCATAGCATATCTTTTAGAATTTCGGAATCATTGCCATTAAAAGTTAGGTGTTGTCTGGTGACAGACCTGCAATTAGGACACCAGAACTCCTGGCTCCCAATTTTGTTCCAACTTCTTTTTCTCTCAAGATCTACAATTCCCTTACACACTGACATCAATTTTATACTTGTCTGCTAATCTAAAAAGAATTTTACAGATAGGTGGCGAAGAAGAGTTTTCTCATACCAATCAGCTCATGATACGACAGAACTGATTAGCCAAAATATTAAGTTGAACAACTATTTCTGACCAGATGTTTACTGCTTCAGTATTGGAAACAGTGTAAGAAGTATTATACAATAATGTATTTTCCTTACCCCATTTCCGTTTTGTGAAATAGGAATCAGCACTAGGGTCATTGAAGTGTCTGCTCATCATAGTCTCTCCTCCAGCATGAAAATCATATGCAAACACAAGAGCTTAAAAGCAGAAACACGTGACATTTATTAGCTTAAGTGTATTTGAAAAAAGTATCAACACAGCAGCTGGGGAAGGAAAAAAGAAAAAAGAAGAACTTACAGTGTTCTCCAAAAGCTTTAGTGGTAAACACTTCACGCAAAGTTACTATATTTGAGTGCTGAATTTTTTTCCACATGTCAACCAATACCATGCACTTTGTGTTAACAAGACGAAAACCTAGCAAAAAAACAAAACCCATGGTTTAAAGTGTAATGTTTTGGATGAGAATTTTTTACTTTAGCATTTCCTCTTAAACTACTGAAAAGCAACCAGACATTAAAATATGACTAGTATGCTTAGGAATGCTAGTCCTATTGAGACAACTCATTTTTCTCACCATGTATCCTCCGAAGGCAATATGGCAGGTCATCTTTACTATTTACAGCTTTATAGCACGATGTAATGTACCCAAAGTTGCTTGTTTTCTGTATCCGATTGGGAGGTGGCAGTGGTTCCAAAGGAAAGAGACTGTGGTAGCTGTCCACTTCCGCAGGAACTGCTAAAATCAGTTTATACACAGAAACACATTAGGCCTCAGTTGACTTTGAGAAAGTTACTGACCAGCAGAGAAAATGAAAATTACTTTTACTAATACATAAATTATCTACACCATCTTTTAGGTGCATGTAAAGTTAAAATTCACTATTTTTGCTTTAACACCAACACACAGTAGGTTCCTAGAAGTGATCCCACAGAGCTAAAATAACTGTCTTCAGCAAAACAGCTACACCAAGTAAAATCAACAGAAGAGATGCAAAGTTCCATCTGCCCTTTTCTCATTTACCTTAGAAATTCACCCTTCTGAATGACATTTCTTTGGTGTTTTTCATTTGCCTGACAACCAGTCCAAAGCCTTCTCAGATATACCAGCCAAATAAACTGCTCTGCTAGTTTACACACAACCACTGAAAAATATATGCATCATTTAATGGAATACCTAATGTGTACAAGGCAATACAAAACTGTTCTTCACAAGGCTTTATTGCCTTACTGATTTTTCCTTTCTCAGCCATTTGAAGCATTCCTAACCATTAAGGAGTTTCAAAACAGAAGAAAATTAGAACAGAAGTAAGAAAAAATTTGTATTTCTGAAATACTTTGCATTTGGTTATCCAGAGCCAAGGCTGATGATTAAGGCTTCATGAAAAATTAAAAACAGGTGGCATTTTTTGCAAGATCTTGTTAATATTGATCAATGTGCATGGTTGCAGAACATCATCACAGTTTTTAAGAAACACTTACCAGGAATATCAGCCTGATCAATCTGGGCCATAGTTATTAAGTGTCTGTTGATCAGTTCCTGAAGGGAAAATTAAGTCAAGTTTTGAACATTATCATTCAGCTCATCATTTTTGGTAAGTTAAAAGAACACTGTCTTTGAAGTACTAGTTACCTGTACTAAAATAGAGAATTTGTGCAAGTGTCCAGGGCAGGGAAAGTCAGAAAACCACTAGCTTGAAAGTGTTAATGACAAAATACCTAAATTCTTGAAGGAAGGAGCTTCAGAAGATATTTGCTATACCTGGCATTGACAAAGGCACCTACTACTGTAAAGCTGAAATAAGTAACACTCACAGCCAGCCTTGAGATGGGCTTTTCAACTAACACCTGCATACACTTTCATTTCAGTGGGAGACTTTAAAACTGACTAGGATTGCATAATGCTACATAAACTCACGCACACCAAAAGAATACACCAGGAATAGTACTCAGCTGAATAGTAAATCATGGCATGCAGATTATAACTGCAGTCATATATGGGGTAAGTCACCCCCACCCTCTGTCGTACTCCAGCTACTACAAGATTTGATTTTTCATATTCTGCACAGGGAAAATTTGACTGTGTAAGGCTGTGAGCGTCTATTTCTCTTCTATCATTAGCAATTTTCTCTTTTTTTGCCAAGATATGCAATTCCCCTTTAAACTCTCTATCATCTTACCTGTCTGAGCTCATCTGCCATGAAAAAGGAAGGTGCATTTGCTTTTGGCTGCATGTAAGCAACGTGAGGTGCAGCTGGATGGTAGATGTGGTAGTTTGGAAATACCTGAAAGCAAAATATTCCAAGAAGCAGTTTAAAATCCTTAAGGACAGGGTAAATGCAGAATTTTGTCACTCTTAGTTCAAACTACTGAACTATGAAATCTTCATGTACAGTAAAAGTTACAAATATACTGTCAGATATGACACAATTTTTTAATGTGATATTCACTTTAATGATTTCATGGGGAAGGCAGTGTGTGTGTGCATGTATGTACATAGTTACAACGTTTTTGTAACTGCCTTTTCCCTTCACTGTAAATGTAAGAGCTATTTAACATATCAGAAAAAAAATCTGACTTCTTAATGTTTACTCATTATGTATACATCCAGTGAGGCACAAAATGCTTTCTCTCTATTGCTGTACTAAAACTGCATAAAACTCTACACAGCAGTAAATGAAAAAAATACATAAAAATGTCTTTGGTCCTTAAATTCCAGTGATTTTTGGAGAACAACTAAAATAATTAAAAGATCTAATCTTCATACAGAATGAGGGGGTTAGAGTGTTAAGCGTAATCTCTGTAGTATCAACCAATTCAGCATTAACGAACTCCACACAGTTCTGTACTGCAAGGCAACATACCATTCCTGTGAGAGGTGCTGGAGTTGTATCAGTGTAGAAGTATGTTGTTCCACCCACTGTTTCCTTCTGGATCACCTGGCCAGTAGATGGAGGCTGAGAGACAGCGTTAGCAACAGACGCAGAGGCACTAGTAGGCACCATATAGTTTGCAGGGTTAGGAGTATGACTTCTTCTTCGAGGAGCAGGAGATGTATGAGGAGTTATTTTGGGAGAATGAAGAGGAGAAGATCCTGCTGACAGTGACATTCCTTAAAGAAACACAAGAAGATATTCTTGATTGAATCTGTCATCAAGAAAATTTAACTATTTCAGAAAAGCAGCTTTCATTACCAACAATATTCTGAGCAGGTGAGACACTTAACTCTTCATATAGATATAGAAATCCTTAAGAGGTAAAAAAGTAAGAGCATGACTGAACAGATATATTTTCCTAAAAATCTTTGCTTAGTTCAGAGAGACAGGGCTTGGAAACTTATGATATATACATGAAGAACTGAAATGAAAAACAGAACTAGTTGAAAGGGGGAGAAGAGTCAAAATAATGTTGTGTCTAGAAGACAGTTCATGAAACTGCAGAAAGATAAGATATTAATGGCTATTAGTCTATGAGTGTTTCCTTAACAGTTACATGAGCAGTCAATGGAGTTTGCTAAGCTGTAACTCACTTCACCCAATTATGTATGTACCTTTTACTAGAACTCCACAGCTATAAGGATCTCCAGTAACTATAGCACACAAGTGTATTAATAATACAAAATATGCTACTTTTCATAATTTTAGGGGAGTAATTACCTATTTTCCTGTAATTATTACAAAAAGCCATCTTCAAAAAGATCTATTGGATATGTAAAGATAGGTAACAACTCATGATATGAAGTCTACTAAACATTCCTGCTGAGATTTTCTAATTTATTTGAAATTATTGACTGGTGTTCACCTTCAACATTACAGGGGCAACTCAACTGGAGCCTGAGAAACTCTACTTCCAAACAAAGTGCATCAGTGGGAAAAATCAAAGGCAACTTTTTTGCACACACACTTTTTAGTTACTAAAAAGTTTAGTTACTTCAGGAGTTATCGCATGCAGAATTCTCAGATTTGCTTATTTATAAAAATTTAGGTGTAAAACAGACATTCCAGGGTGTTGCTGAGGAAGAGGTAACCCTTCAAAAAAACTCCTTGCAGAGCTACTTACTAGCAGAAGATCTGAGATATTCAGGTGCTCAGATTAACACCAAGGAGACCATCTTTGAAATTTATTGTTGCTCGTTCAGATTGGGATGTAATTTCTCTTCTTTGCAAATAGAATTGTATTAGTCATACTAAATTCTCTTTTTGAAAGAACAGAAGATGCATAACCTTTATATTTAATGTTCTATTGACAGCTGAGAATTCTTTTCTAATTAAGAATTCAGTTAGTTATTACTCAGAGATTTGCTTAAACTAATTCCATAAGCTCTGGTAGCCAGAGTAATTTAAGCAAATATCTGACTAACAAAAGCAAGACCAAACTTTTTGCATACACAGTTTTTAGTTACGTAAACTAGTTCATTTAACTTCAATCACGAGTTACTGGATGCAGGGTTCTCAGTATGCATCATCAGTAATGTGTAGGAGTGATTTTACACTCGTATCGTGTCCCTAAAGTATCACATTCCTCCTACATTTCATTTTCTTTTTAAAAAACAAATGACAAAAGCAAATAATTTCACTATTAACCAGTCAGTAAGCCATAGCTTGGGAGAATTATTTTGAAACTGTATTATCCTAATTATGTTAACAGAATATTTGTAACCTTTCATATAGTTCCACTCATTTATTCCTGTTATCCCAGAAACAATGCTTATTAATTCAGCACAATTCTCTTTTGCTCCTGAAAAGTGAATAGTTCCAAGAAAATAAACAACATTTTTTTAACGTAAACTGTGGGAAGATCTTATGCCTTTCTCTTTAGTTGTGTTTCTTCAGTCATTTATTCTTTCTATAAAAATATAAAATATAAGAATATGAAAAAAATGAAGTCTACACTTTTCTAGGCCAGAACTTCTCTTTATATTAATATATGTACATGTGTGTACACACACCTCGTAGATAAGCAATGTTGTGGAATATTGCTGGTTAGTGTACTAACTTAAAAAGTGAGTTACAATATGTATTTCTAAACGGTAACATAACATTTTTAGTCCTCTAAAAATCTGTCTACAAATTAACTGTATGACTGTAAAACATTACATATTTTGATAGCACTAATTTATGCTACAAAAGAAAGTTTTCATTAAGGTAGAAGTTGCCTTGAGTGACTGAGGAGAACTTCAATATTTCAACAGCTACTGTAAAGATGGTTACATGTTTAACAAAGCCTAAAACATGAATGCATTCTTAATCTACTGGGGGAAAAGATCAATTTCAAAGTAAACAATATATTAGTATTAAAAGTTGAAGGATGACTAATTAAAGTGGACATTAAACTGAAGCAACTCTACAGTTTATGATATTCATCTCCAGAAAGTTACTGACAGGTCTTTCTCACACTATTCCAATAAAGCAGTAGTAACTGAAGTCCCTGCAAGCACATCGTCTCAACCCAGACAAGAGTAACCAGCCTCAATAAACTTTTGTTTCAATAGAACAGTCAACTGTAGGGAGCAAGAAATAAAAACCCAGCAGTCTTCATATATACTGATAGAAAATTAACTGAAGACTCCTCTGCTTTAAAATAAACACTGCATGTACAATACACAGTAAACAGCAAATATTATCTTACACAAAATGCAGGTGAAGACTTGCAACTTGCTAAAATTATACTGTGACCTTCTACGGCAAGTTTCTCAGAAGCAAAAAAGATCTCTAGTGGCACTTACCGATACAATTCCAAACAATTTCCACTTTAAGATTTACTTTATAAAACGATTTATTCCTGCCAAATTATAGTTACAAATATAAGTCCTTAATGTCTTTGCACAGGAATTAATGCAAAATTGAAAGGAAAGGATAACTGTTACACAAATCCTTCAAAATGCCCTTCCACTCTCAAGCAGGTCTCATTTTGAAAGGACATTTGCCAATATGCATAGTGAGTTCAAGATATGAAAGAAGCTTGACACAATTTGGTTTTATACTACTGGAACAATATTCTACACATGCTACAAGAATTTTGCTCTTAGTGTTGTGGTAGGTACAGAGATGCTGAGACAACAAATACTGAAGGCAATAGATTCTTCTGAGAGACTTGCAGTACATTCTGCAGAATGTAAGTACTGAAAGCCCAATATCAGAAAAAAAAAAACCCAAAAACTTTAATACAGTGAAACTGATGCATAATTAAGTACTTAAGGCAGCAAATAATTGAGTGCACAAACTCAAGCAGGTATCACCAAATTCATTAGTATTTCAATCAGTTAAAAGCATATTAGTATTAATATTTAATCACAACAAAATAGAGGAAACAGCTATATTAAATAGCAAATATATATTCCTGCTGACTCATACTCAAGGAAAAAGATGTTACTAAACATACAATAGCAACAATATGGTGACTATGGAACAACATCTCAGAAAATTAGGCTGGTTTTAATAGCACAATTTATGTAAGTGTCTATTCACTTAAAAGCCTAAGAAAAAAAATGGGATTTGAATAATATGTTTATGATTTACTTCTTTTTATATATAAATATATATATCATACCAGTGATCTTGACAAATACCACTAAGTTATCCCTATGAGAAGGTTCAATATTCCCCTATACTAAAATTCAAGTACCAACAGGAATACCAAAACAGACACCAAAAAGCCTGTTTAAATTGTCCCTCCTGAGACTTTTCTACTAGCAAAGGTGGCTCTCCATTCCTTGTCTTGGGGAATCTTATTACACTTCATGAAGAAGTCAAATACCATCTTAAAAGCTGAACTGCAAGGAGAAAGGGCTTCTTTCACCTCACTTATATCTAAGAAGAGGTGTTACAGCATGCAGCTGTCATGGCGTCATAGCAACATGGAAATGGTTGTGGGATTTGAAGGTCTTTTCACAACATTTACCATGATTGTGCAGGCTACCTACACACACCTGGACCTCCTGCTGCTATTCTTTTTCAGTAAAGAGATCATAATTACATATTCCTCTTTATTCTTGTATTTTCACTTCTTGCCTTTTTTTTTTTTAAAGTTTCATTGTGACTGAAGAAAGGGAAATGGCAGACTTTGAAATTCATTTGAGACAATGCTCAAAGATATTTTATGAGATTAATGCTTCTAATAAAGCTTTGTAGCATGCACTGTATTTGAGTTAAAAGCTAGGTTGTATTCTGAATCTGAGAATTCATACAGGTAATCAGAATCAAAGTGCATCAAGCCTGGACTCTTAATGACTCAGTATCTACAATTTTTTGATTCAATGAAAATTCACAGCTTAGTGAAGCAGGATTTCATTAAGCTCACGTGTATGCAAATCAGCTGGCCTACAACATAAAAGGCTTAAAAACCCTTCAAGTTTTGCCTACAAATTTACTAATCTACAACACTACCCCTATGCCTCTAAGGCTTATAACACTCAGAAGTAAAAAATGAAGCGTTTAACATTTTATCCCCTTAATGTTCTGTACTTTAGAGATACCCTAGACCATTAGGCAAACTTTGAGGACTGAAAAAGCAAAGTAAGTTATAAAATCAGATTATTTCAAGAATTTAGAGCAGTATTCTTAAATTCATTAAATATTTCTTGTTATTGTAAGCTTTCTATTAGGTCATTAGCACTGTAGCTGTGTACTTTCAAGTTAATTAAATCTGCTTCATTCCCTAAACAATTTGAGTCATCAATGCTTTCTCCTCAGAGAAAGGGAAAAAGACAATCTTACATTCTCTTTGCCTTCTTCTGTTCTTAGATTGTTCTGGAATGCCTGCAGAACTTCCTCTGCACCATATTTGATCCAGGAGGACGGAACAAGCTCTTGGGGCCTTCAGCCACACAAACCACCTCAGCTGAAAGTGCTCCATCCCCAGGTGGGGCTGTGGGCTCTGAGAACTACGCTCGTGCATCTCATCACAAATGGAGGTGTGTCAACTGAACACAAGCACAACACCTCTGCACTCCTGGCTCCTAAGCCTGCAGGTTCAGACTGGCAGCAGAAAGAGGATCTCTTACATTCTGCATAAACTCAAAACCTGACCTGGACTAAATATAAAATAACAGCCATTTGCTGTCACTTCCATCAGTGACAAAGGCATCATTCTTTAGCTATAACCTAGCTCGAGCAAACCCAAGCCAGACAGATTTTTGCTACTGGGGGCCAGACATCTGTTCTCGCTCAATTTTAACACAGCAATGATGTCTTATCACTTCAATGACATTCACGGATTTCTTCCATACACTGTGTTGCATATTTTAATGACATTAATACTCTAAAACAGCAAAGATAAGCTTGTTAGCAAAACTGCTATTTTGAAGATTACGGAGGAAGTAAATTCCTCACTAAATTTCCCACACAGACAGAGTGGGAAAGGGAAGGGAAGGAGCAATAAGATATTATCCAAGGGAGTTTATGGAAAAAGAGTTTGGAAATGGTGAAGGAGACCTGTTTCAGGCTCTTCAATGAAATAGTTTTTTCCCCACTATTTTTGTAAGTTGCATTTTGTATCACTAGGCTTCCACCTTCTATTAAAGGCTACTAAGATGAAGACTGACTCTGTGTTGAGGTGACTCTAGAAAGCACCTACCTAAGTAAACGTGTAAATGTAGGAGCAACCTTCTTCCATGCTACACCCTAATCGATATGTCAGGCATGGATACAGTAAGTTATTCACAAAAGTATTTTAGGTTTCCCTTGGCATTTTTTTTCAGTATTTCTACAGTACTGTTGATAAGGCAGGCAGAACAAATATTTTCCAGGGACAACTGAGTTATGTATTAAATACGAGACATCAAAAGTGGTTTTGATTTACACCTGCTTCTAGGAAAATCTCAGAAATTAGATATGTGAAAGAACTATTTTTCCATCGTCAAGAAGGGAATCAAAGGACTGTTCTCATAATTTACCTACTTTGTTATGAGTGAATAAAACTGTGGAACTCTTAAATTATTCCTACTACATTTCCTTACTACTAATGAAATTTTAGTTTCCTTCAGTACCCTGGTAAATTACTATAAGCAATCTTAATCTCACGCAAATATTAAATCCTCCAAGTTATTCTACTGGGGAGTATGGACCCTTTAACTGGAAGGAGACTTATCTTTACTCAAAGGAAAATTCTTATAAACTCTTTATATGGGTTTCATTCGAATTTGTTTTCACTTACTGAAAGCTAACTGATCTCAACCATTTTTTCATGACAACTTCAGAACATATTTAAATATTTTTTTATTCTGTTATCCAGCATGACCTAAGTGGTGAAGTTTCCCCACACAAATACTGCTTTCTTATTTAAGAGCCTAATTTTTTAAAAAGAGCACCACCTACCTTGTGGTAACAAACTTCTGTGGATGTATACTGTTGACAGCTTGAACATTGACATTTAAATAAAAATAAATGTCTATGAGTAGTATTTACATAGGACACTTAGGTTCAGAGAATTCTGCACTCAGTGAGAAAAAAAAGCTTCTAGAGAAATTCAGAGCACACAACCAAGATCCCTACTTTGAACTACATTCTATTTTTAATTATACAGGAAGAGAAGGGAAACAAGCCAACTTTGCCTGAAGTTAGCTCTTACGAATACTCCCCATCCCTCTTGTCCATAAACAAACAATAGTATTTGAGACTAGAAAGTATGCAGCATTGGTATCTACATTTATTTCTAGGAGCTGAAATTGTTGTGTGAACTTCTTTCATCAGTGTTACTTATCCTTTCAAGTATTACTTACAGAGAGTAAAGAAATTGGACTGTGAAGGATCCCTCTGAGACCCCACTGGACACTTTCCAAAAGTAGATCATTTTACTGTATTCTATTTAATCCTTTATACACTTTTCAATCCAGGTGACAAGGCTGAGAGGCATATAAACACAACAGTTTTCCAATAAGACGGTACAGCACAATATAGTATCAATCAGACACAGTACCACAACATGTTCACTTGGTCAGCAGAAGCATCACTTTCCTAGCCTGTTCTGGCAAGTTTTTACATGCAAGCTAAGTGCTGGCTTCTTTCACACTGACACTGGCATCCAGCAGGACTGAAATTCATTTTAATAAATGGTAATTGCCAATACATGTTTAAAAAAATGTTTCATAACTTTTGACCATCTGCCTTTTGGCAGCTACCTAATGCTTCTTGTCAGCTGCAAGAAACTGCTGAAGGTTTAAGTACATACAGAAACTAGTTAAAGAATCTGCAATGTGAGTATCAAGATCTGCTAATGGCTACACATTAAAACTATTCTAATTTTATTTAAACAAAATTATTAGAATTAAGTTAACATTTTAAGATCAGAAGACTAAAAGATGCATGAAAGGCTTCAACTTTTAAAATGTAAATTAAAAAAAAAATCTGTCACTCAGAATTATATGACTGCATGGAACACACTTCAGTAAGAATTTTAAATGTGGAAAATAACCACAAATTGGTCTTAAAAGTGATATTATATGTGACAGATACAATAAAAGTTAATACTATTTTGCAAGGCAAATTATTTTAAAATAAGCTTGTCTTCTACTTTTTGGTTTTAATCCAGATTTTTAAATCCTTGTATATACTCATTATTACTGACAATAATTACTTCTAGATTACAGAGTCTAGGAACAAATAAAAGGACCATATCAGTGTGTGGTAATCCAATAGCTATGCATTGTAGACTACAATGCACTTCTAGACTACAGGTAGTTTAAATCATCTTCAGGTACCGCTCTGGCAAGAATCACTTAGGACACAGTACGTGATAACTCAGCACCTCTTTTCCCCAAAAAGAGCAGAGTTAGACTTAATTTCAGTGCTGCTGTGGCTGAACAGATTTCTCAGCCTGCAGATTTCCATACTACTGGAAGATAAACCCAAAGTTCCTCTACTTTTTGAAGATAGCCTTAAAATTACAAGCTAAAGTAGGAGGTAGCTACATTTTATACCCGATAAATCTGATTACTATATATAGAGGGTTATGTTTGACAAAATAAACCACTGTACTACAAATCACTACTTTCAACTTACCTGGTGCTAGCCCAGCAGTAGCAGGACTTCCCATGGAGGGGTGAGAGAACAAGGCTTGAGAGAAGGCAGACATACTTGACTGGGATACATTACTCAGCCTAGAGGTTGATCCTCCTTTAGGAATAAACTCACTTGCAGAAGGATTTGGTGTCTGTTTAAAAAAACATAATGAATTAAATGTTTATTTTAAATGAGAAGGGATGGACAGAGCCTATTTGGTAGAAAACACTTTCTAGGAAGGCCTACTGGTATACAGGGGATATTTTTAAGGTACATATAGCTTGCAGACAAGAAAAAAGAATACCGGAAGCTGGTCTGCATGAACAAATTTAAACGTGTTTTTAGCTTATGTCTGAAGTAGTATAGCAAACTTTTCATATGAACAGCTGGTGTACAAATTCATACAACACTCTGCAAAAGGCTTTCCATAAGCATTACATAACAAGTTGGAGAACAGACTTAACATCGAGAAAGCTTTGCCACAGCTGCACAGATTGTTCCTTTATGACTTCAGCAATTTCATCTCAAACTGATTAGCAATTTCAAATTAAAGGAGTAAAAATTGTTCCTACTAGAGAAGTCAACCCTGCCTCTATTTCAAATAGGTCTATATGTTCAGGTTTTTGGCAAAGTTAACTTCTGTTTTAATTAGCTATTTCATTTATCTAGCACCTTTAATAATAAAGTTTAATTTGGTGCCACAGAAGAAAAATAGAAGCAGAGAGATGGTCAAACACCCAGTATTTGTTAGTACATAAAACATAATCATATAAGCAATTTTTAATTTCTACTAAAATCAGTGCAGACAGTTTTGTAGTTTGAGGTGGTGGTGCTTGTCTTGAGGAGAGATTTTTGTTTGATTTGGGGTAGGAAGGGTTGGAAAAAGAAAATCGCACTTAGAGCTCAAAAGGCAAAAAGCTTACTATTGGACAGCCAGTTACAAATAACATTAGTGGAACAAAAACTACATTAAGCCAAGAAATAAAACCAATTATTACAAGAACACTCTGAAAAGCCTGAAGATTATTAAATTACAGAGTTTAGTTTGTTAAGTAAATCTTCAGAGTATCTCTCAAAAGTGTCTTAACAAATTAGATAAAATAAGACAGCTCTCAATAGACAAGAGATACTGTTAAGATAATCCAGAGTGATTTTTTTACAGCCAATTATACTGGTCCACTTTGGTTTCAGGCAGTTTTAAAATGACCAAATATATCAATTTTTAAGTAAATTACCAATATTGATTTTACCAATATAAAGGTGGCATCAGAAAAAGTTAGTGCCAAATTAAAAGCAGAGTGTGAACACCAATTTAGACAGTTAAGAAAAATATTTGGAAAGTCGTATTTTTCTGGTTTTTTTTAATACCTTTATTTGTATACTTCTGCCAAATATCATACTACTAATGTATTTAAAAACACTGAAAAAATTCTAGAAGTTGTAAAATTAAAGAAGACGCTCAGGTTTAAAAGCAAATAGCAAGAATATTCTACCTTTAATCACACAGCAAATTTTAACTACTAGCCACTTTATGATGTCATCTTTACCACCTTATTTGTCAACTTACATGTATGCACCTGTTTCTGAATATTCAAAGAACAGCAATAACCAAATATGCAGACTGAGAACTAAAACACTTACATTTACATGGGTAAAAAGTTCATAAGAATTTTAAAACTCTTTAATCACCGTTAAGGAAAACGTGTTAAGATATACACTAATAAAGGAAAACAAATGGTAAGTTGAATTATACAGACTGGAAACACATAACTGACACATTTATACTAAAAAGGTAATATTCTGGACTTATCTGAATTTAGGTACGGGAATAACTAAGAGAATAGTGTTCCTCTAGATAAAAACTGTCATGCAACCATTCAGCGAAACCTGCACTGAAACTGGAGAAAATTACAGAGGTGGTAGAGAGTAAAGTAGAACTTTTCCAAGCAGTGATAGAGCTAAATAGTCATCATCAAACAAAACAAGTAGGAGAGCAAGGGACAGAATTTGTACTATCTTGCTAAAAGAACATAATTTCAAAGAACAAGACCCACACTTTTCCACGGCTAAAACTAACAGTGACACATGCATAGCTCTACCACACCTGAATACTGTGTCAACTAGGCAATAAGGGCAGGACAGTACACTAGGTTTGAAGCGTGCAAAAGGAGAGAAAGACACCTTCTGGAAGATAATCTCACACCTTTCTAGAGCAACTGGGAGAGTTTCCAAAATCCCATCCATGGCATTCTGGTAAAGTCTTACCATTTTCTCCTACTGATTCAAACAACTCCTTACAGCACAGGGATGTTACTTATTTCTAAATGTATTCTGCAAGTTTTCAGAAACCAGTTTTGGTCTCTAAAAGTTACCTATACCCATCAAAACTTTAAAATGCAGCTTCACTTTTAAGAAGAGGTCCACTCTAGCTGCCAGGCATTTGAATTAATCCCAGTGAAAGAGTCAAACCTGGGAATCTGCTAGGGCTGATCTGGTTAATGCTGTAGAATTACAAAGAGCAATGGGTCAAGTCTGAAAGAAATTCAGTTTTCATTCCATTTTTTGATATCACAATTCAGGATCAGCATCAAAGCCTGCTAAGATTAAGGGTTTTTTACATAACTCTAATGAAAACATCATATATGAGTAAACAGATTTGATTTACAAGGATAGACTCTTTACTATGAAAGCCTGTTTTACTTCTTTGTGATGCTACTAACATGAAGCTGTAATCCAAGACTTTCTCCATTGGTAAAAAAAGTGATTTAACTTTTCGTTATGACTTTAAAAGACCCTTCCATCTTCAAGTTGCTTTCTAAATACAGAAAAATACTCCAGTTCCACAGTCACTGGTCAGAATAAACTAATCAAAGTAATACATCAAATTTTAGTAATTTGTAGTCAAAACTAGCAAATACTGTCAAACAACTTGAAGCTTAAGCCCCAACCTACATCTAAATTCATTACATCTATGTGAAACTGCCGTTCTTAAAAACTTTTATGCTTTTGGAAACATTTTATCTGAATTAAAACATTGATTTTTCTGCATACAATTTTCTTCCAACAAAATAAAATAATTAGGCCAGAATAAGTGACTAAACTAAGTGAGGGAATATAATATTATTATGAATTCATTAATATTTAATATTTTAATTATTTTTTAATCTTTGTAGATAACCATTTTGTAGCAATGACCATGCAAATATGCCAAAATTAGAAAGCCACATTCTTAATGGTCAGTGATTCAAAATATGATACTCTTGGCCTGAAAAAATCTCCTACTTTCATTCTGGCAACTCATAATACAAAGTATAAGCTTCTGTTTTAATTTTACACTTGGATCAATGGTAAGCTTGAAAATCTGTTTAAATGGAAACTTTGCTTTAGAAGCTGACAGAGTATTCTTACAGTTTTTCAATTAGAGTCCTACCAAACTTCCAAGATGAAGATGAGTTTAAAAAATTTAAATTTTTATAAGAATGAAAATAATCTCGATCTAATTAATGAAAAATATTTTCTTCGTTCTGTATTGTTTAAATTATGCACAAGCACAGCTTTTAAACAAATTTAATTAGTAATTAATTACTCATCTCAGAATAAAGTAACTTATCCATGCTAGATGAGGCTTAAAATTTTAAGACAGAATAAATCAGGATTGATGAAATATGTAGATAAAATGGGTATTGAAGACTTCTATTAATCTTCAGGAGTAATTAAAAGAATGGGCATGCAAGAATAATGAAATGATTATGCAATACTGTGATGTTAAAAAAGTGCAAATGTACTTCTAAACCCTAAACAATAAACACAGCCTGTTAGTACTGTCTGCACTGTGTAAAATAAGTCTGTATTTTCCATTTCAAATGCAAATGTCCCATTAAAAGGCACACACAAAACTTAAAAAAATTAGTAAATATGTTTTCAAGAAACAGCGCTGAACAGAAGTAAAGCTGTGTCAGCTATGCTATGTTCTTCTAGGAGACCACCTAAGGCGACTTCTAACTGATACCTTCGCAAAAATTGCCATCATTCCCTTTTCCTCTCAACCTTGCCAACGGAAATCTCATCCCCCTTCTTCCACTCTATTAATAAAAATGCTGTCAAACCAAAGCAGTGAAGCAACTTCCCTAATTATTACCTGAACAACTACATCATGCATTCTCACCAAAATGATTCCATGAAGAAAATTCATCAAAATACCCTATTTTCAGATTCTTTATGTCCACACCTCTTTTCAGTCAGCCTTGCAAAGAAACTTCCCAAGAGAGATCCCAAAATTGAGTCCATCCAGCTTCACATACTATAACAATTTCTTAATATACTTCTGTACATCACAGTGAAAAAAAAACTTTATAAAACACATATAAATATAGCCCAAATTAAGGCTGAATCTAGCCATGATGCAATTACTAAAGATGGAACCATGAAAGTAGTAAAAAGAGGAGGGTAGGACTATTAAATAACACATTGGTATCATCAGTCAGCTCAGAATTTGTCTGGTGGCTTTTATGCTTTTACATGTATGAAAGGGAATAAAATTAAAATATTGTGTGGAGGGGAAGAAACACAATATTCTGTTAGGACCACCAAAAAACCCCTAAAACAATTCAAGGCTCCTTAAGAGAATGTGTAGATAAATGTAAAAAGCAAGCCAAGGATCTAAACTGAAAACCAACACTGGGAGGACTACACAGCAGCATGTGGCATTACTGTATGTTGAGGAGTTGCACATAACAGATTTCTGTAATCCAGAAATAAAATTAGTTTCATCAACTATCCATTTCAATACATATTATTTGTTTCTACACTCCTCAGTGATAAACTTGTACGGCCCCACTGCTGCACTGATTCATAAACGAGTCCTCAAAGCGCCGCTAAGCACAGGAGTATGCTGGAACACAGGGACACACAAGTTATGAAGCCTTTGGAAAGCCACACAGCGATGCCACAGGAGGACTGGAAACCACTATTCTCTCTCTCTCATTTCTCATTCAGCATCTCACAATGCAGCACAGAGCTGTACAGCAGCAGCAGAGCCACCACATCACTCTCAGTGGCTGTCATACTTCTTCATTAGAATGGCTCTGGTCCCACGTTCAACCAAAGCCCAAAGCCAGCTACCTAACGCAAAAACTAGGCCAATCTCAATTGATTTTCAGAATGATGTGCTAATGTACTTACCATGCTAGAAACTGGATGCAAGCCTCTTTGTTCTCTTTTTATGTTCTCCTTCACTTCCAAATTCCTGCTGATCTGTTCTGACATCCCAAATTACATAATCGTGTAATGGCTACAGAAAACCACCACTAACCTACACCCATGCTATAAAGCAGGGCACTCCTTTACCAGTCTATTTTTGGCATAGGTTTTATAGTATCTCTTAGGAACACAAAAATATGCAAGCCTCTCAGTTTTCATGTTTTGTTATTTTGTTGTTGGGTTAGGGAGTTTCTTTGTTGTTTTTTGATGGACAGATGTTCTATATGAGGCGATTCACTTTACAAGCATTGTTGCAATCCCTCCAAGGACTCCTCCTTAGCCATGACATCAGGAAAGGACGCGTTTTGTGATGTCAGAGCAACCCAGAAGACACGAGGTTACCAAGGGCTTCAAAGAAAATCTCTCTCCCGCTACTGAATTTGTGCAACATGCTACATTATTATTACTGTGACAAGTCATCACATCATTCCAACAACAGACTAAAAAATTTCAATTTGTCAACATTATTACATTATTAGTTATATTGCTGTACTGCTCCTGCAGAAGAATTACGAGTCAATTTCATTAAAACTGGGTGAAATTTATTAGCTAAAGATTTGTTTATAAACCAGAACATGGGCTCAGATAAATAAAACTATTAGCAAAGTTTTGTTAAAATTAGCAAGTACATTTCATTAACAAGTAAACTTTAAAGATCTGGAATATTGTCATATCTCTTTTAAAAAAATCCTTCAAAGTATTGTAAAAACATCTAAAAGTTTTAAAAGTCCATGTTCCTAATGCAATATACTTGAAAAATTCATTTCTATGACCAATTTTTTGCTCAAGAAACAACCAGTTATTCATGGTGAATAAGAACTAATCTGTATTACTATAATTTATCTGTTCCTACAATTTTAAGCAGAATTACCATTTGCTATTATAATATGTATCACATGACATTTCCTAATGTAAGGGAGGACGTATCACTACAAAACAAACTTTGGTTTGGTTTTCTTTTTTCTTTTTTAATGTACAACCCAGAGTACAATTCACTCTGCAGACTGCACTTTTAATCATGTAAGTGTAACACCATATTTAAAGAAAACAGATCTGGATTATAAATTCATAGCCATGTAATAGCCAGTAACAGTTAAATTATTTTATAATGCAAGTTTTAACACCTTTCCTGCTTCAGTCTTACCAGACTCCACAGTTTCTCTGCAATCCCTCCTGTTTCTCCTCCAATTCTATTATTATGGCTGGAACATCCTCCTGTTTGTATTGCTACCACATGTGCATATACATGCTTTTCTAAAGCCCACATTTCCATGGGAAGCTATGCAATTGCACCATCTAATACAAAATCTTAAACTGCACGTAGTTTAAATCAATTATGTAGCCAGGATTCTGGCACAGTAAAGCAGCCTGGAATTTCACCCTTCAAAAGCTACGTGCTCTGCAGCCAATCCCAAACCTTGCTAACCTCAGAAAGCATGGGGACCTTGAGCGTCCTTCCCTTTGCCACATTTTGAACATACTTCAGAGCGCACAGGTACTGAGAAGACAATTGCTCCCGGTGAGAAACTTCAAGTTCCAGGCTACTGCCTCTCCAGCCTCCAGAAGTATTAAGTTTTTTTGCTTCTAATCTAAATGGAGTAGATTAACAACAAAGCTTGTTGCAACACTGTACAGCACAGAAAACAATGGAGAACAGGAATGCAAACAGGGCTTTTCCTGCCCTTTAATGTCCACCTGAAAACTAAAGACCAGTTTTCTAATTCTCTCTTCTCAAAACAGCTGTCTTATTACTGGTTGTTTACACTCACTGTTAGAGATGCACAATAAACTCAGTTTGTCAACCTTCTCTCCCTTCAGAACGGTACCTCTTCACAGGCTCCCACCACTCTTCTGCAACCTTACCTGGTCCTTCTACCAGTGTATCCTTTATGCTTCATCTTTTCTCCATCAGTGGCTGTGCTGCTTCCCCAGCAGCAAAAGGGCCAAGACAGACTGAAGGTCCAAATGTCCCTAAACAACGTAGCATCAGTTTGCCTACATCACACTGCTCATGACTGTCCACTTCAGTAACACAAAGATGTCCAAACATCAAATAACGCAAAACTAGCATCAGTATGGAAAAGCTCTCATACGAGCTTCACGTTGGCCCATACATGGCAGAAATTCAGTAAAACTGAAAGAAAATCTTAAGGTGCCACAAGCTCTAGTTATAAGTCAGTTGTCAATTTACCCATTTCATTTGCTTAGAAAACACCAAAAATAATATAACCCTCAGAAGAAGACTAAAATAACAATCTCTGAGAAATCAAAAGTACTACACAACTACAAACAGTATTAGCAGCAATGGTGCAGTTCCCATCACTATAATAATTTCCATTTTATAAACTCCATTTTAAGGGACATGAAGCAGATTCATCCTAGGCTAGAATTATCCTTCATTATTATCCCAAGGATTACCTGCTATTTCGGTAAAGAGATATTCAAATCCAGCTGTACCACTCCCCTCTTATATAGCTGAAGAAGATTCAGCAATAAAGTAAAATAATGGTAAGAGTTTTATATATTTCTCAAACAACTTGAGAAATATAAACTATCCCGACATAAAAATTATGAATTCACACTTCCTGATCATGGTGGTTATGTCTTCAAATTCTGTACTGAGGACATCTATTTGCATTGTGTCAATCATTTTAACAATGATCACTAATTTTACCAGTAGAATCTTCCTCATATGAGAATTAAAGGTTGTGTTTGTTTGCTTTCAGAATACATTAAATGCTTACTTTTGCTCCTTGTCCTCAGATTATACCAAAATCAAGTCAAGTACATAGCTCAGGAATGGGTGAAGATAATAAAACATCTCCAAGTCACTCTCCTAGACAGCCACTATGATTAATTTGTGAAATAAATATTTTATTTGATCGCAACTCATAGTTGGAGTAGTTGTTTCTAACATTTTCGGAAATTTCAAATAAAGCATCTAAAACACTGAAAAAGTGACTAGTAAAAAATAATTTTACCTGTAAATTGTTTTCTGTGACTCTGTTCCACCAAACCATATTGATGGGTACTCCTGTTTTACACCTGTCAGCCAGACAGCCGATAGGGTTCTTTGATTTTCTTGCTTTTGATCCCACCGGAACTATCCTCTCATCCAGCATCCCCAGTCGATACTTCCTGGGCTATGAAAAAGAAGGAGAGAAACCAGGCCACTCCTAACAACCCTCATCTAAAGCTACACTAAAATAGGTATTACACTGTGATATGATTTCTGGATTGGTGGAATAGGAAACAATTTGCAAGTAAAATTTAACTGAGACTGTTTCCTTTCAATCCTGACTATTTGCGTATAATAAACAATACTTTTAAAAAAAGAAAGGTAAATAAACTTCAGGGACTACTAATTATTTATAAGCAAAACCATCCATCACAAGTCAGCCACTGAAATATTCATATAAATTTGGGAATTCAGTATAAATGAGGAATTGCTTAAAAAAAATTGCATTTTCAAAACAGATACCTTCAATCACATCATAATAATGAACACTTCCCTTGAAATTTCTATCAAATAAATTTTAAATTAAAATTTGCCATGACTCATCTCGTGAAGATTTGCTTTTAAAAATCAGGTAGAACTGAGTAGCCAATTGAAGCAGAACTCTGAGAAAAACATTTCTGCTCATGTTCTGCTAAACTTCAAAAGAATAACTTCAGCTACTGTCTTAAGTGAAAACAGACAAGAATTACCATGACAAATGCATTGGAAACTGTCTTAAATTTGAGAAAATAAAACATGTTTGAGGAAGTGAACATGCAGGAGTTACTTGTACCTCAGTAACAGTGACATTTCCATTACATTGGCAATGATCTTTACAAATGAAACTATTTATGAAGAATGAAATGAACATTTAATTCAAAAGGCACACTGTAAAATAAAAAAAAAAATCTGTTAAATACTCTCAAACAGGTAAAGTACAGATTTCTCTATGCTTTCAAACCTATGTGTATCTACCTAGATAGTAAATACCATCAAAATAAATATTTTAGCATCTATACATATTTAAACCAGGACCTTTTATATCAGTTATATCAACAATTGGACCAAATTACAGGGATTAGTCTGGATTTCTTTGGCTGTGGGGTTTTGTTTGGGCATTTTTATGTGACAGTGCAACTATCATCTGGATATAGATCACTAAGTAATCAAAGCTTAACTTACCTTTATTCAGATATCTACATCACCTGGCACCTCAGAAATCTTAGCCATGTGTACTTTCATACACATTTTTAAAATTATTCCTCAGGAAACAAGGCAAGAATCTAACTGGAGAAGATTCCCTGCTCACACACAAACAATTTGTAAAACACAGGATAAAACTACCGTAAAATGGCTGCAAAAACAAAACCTAAATAGATTCTCTCCTCTACTTTCCTGGAACTTTTCAGGTTGCAATCTTTGGAAAGAATTAAAACTCAGCAGAGTTAAAGTAGAGTCAACAGCATCTCATTTGCCTAAAAAAAGTCCAAAGAAACCAACCCTCCCCAAAAAATCCAACCAAAAAAAACCACTGCAAAATGCAAAACCCACAAACAAAGCAACAAAAAATCCCTAAGGATACCAACATGGACTATGAATTACCAAAGGCAATAAACTCTATACTAATTAAAAATCTGGCAAACTGTGTGATCGGTAGAACAAAGTCCTCCTGCAGTTCAAATGCAAGGTAAATCTAAATATTGCTTGTTTATATGGAGAAATACTCAACTCTTGGGTAACTTATCATCTCAGTAAATCAGAAAGATTAGTAATATCCTAAACTGCAAAGCCGTAAGATCTGAGAAGCTAGACATTCAAGTAAGATTGGACTTTGGGGCAGGGTTTGAATGCAGTATATATTTTTCTCAGGCTGACTGTTAGAAATAACATAATGATGAGTAACAGTTTCCCTGGCAACTTTCCCATCTCTCTCTCCATGTTCTACCAAGTGCAGGGGACAGTCTGCCTCAGACTACTGGACTTCAACCCAGTGTCCAAACATTTCCATTCATAAAGGGTTCTTCTAATCTTCCATAATAACAGGTTGTCTATAAAAACTTTGAAAAGGAGAACCAAAACAAAAGAGGAAATGAGCCAATGTGGAAGAAGGCTATTTTGGTTACAATGGGATTCAGATTGCAGGCAACAGGATGAAACTGTATTTTAGGCTTTATGAAGGACCATACTGAGGGCTGGGGGTCAAAACATTCAATTCTAAACCTTTAAGCAACACAGTGACAAATATGACAGTTCACATTTCAGTAGTTCTTGGTCTACTGGTATTAAAAATGAAATTAAAAACTGGATGAGACTAATACAAAGTTTTACTTTAATTGTCACAAAACCACATTAATATTACAAAAAAATCATCAGGGGATTACTAGCTCAAGATTTCATTGTTTAGGCAGACATTAGAAGATGGAATATACAGTATTAACATTTGGAAAGAAATTTTAGTCTATTTGCCCCAAAGTCATTCTAAGAAACACTAGTTCTCAATTAGCAAAACGAGATCTGACTTAGATATGCAATCTGAGTTTAAAGGATATCAGAAAACAGAGTATCTACCAAGAGGAGAAATTCAACAAAAGAGAAAGCAAATAGATCAGGCAGTTTGAAAAAGAATTTCAACTTTGCTATAACCCTGATCTCAACACAAAGCAGCAAATAAAGCAACACAAAACAGTTCACCTTGCTTCACGAGCAAGAACTCATCACGATCATTTCTGAACATATATATGCTCAGAATATATATATATGAACGTGTATATATATATTATATATATATATAAACGTATAAATATATCCATCTAAAACACACGAGTATAACAATTGGGACTAATAAACCCAACTTTTATGCATGGGAGCAATTTCTCCTGGATGTTTAAAAAAAACAATTGTCTTTTTGCCTTCCCTACAGTCTTTCTATGAGGTAAAAAAACCTGTTCAGATGAAGGGATAGTTCAACATAATGAACGTTTTTTTTTTTTTGAAGTTGGGAATGTGTCTGAAGAATTACATACTTCGTAATCCTTTACAAGTATTTCTCAAACTAGGTTGCAACTCCCAATATGGTTACAAGTTTCAAACTGAGTTGTAAGAGGTCAAAATCATCACAATTCTTTAAATGATAAACTAGGATTAAACTACAATAATTAAAATTAAACTCAGATAAATGAAAAAAAACCAACAAAAGCCACAACCTCCAAATTACTACAAAGCATTACTGAAAGAGTTCAGTTCCTCCAGGAAAAAAAGTGTGACGGAGCAGTAATTACTGGCTGCAAATGTTTATACGAGGCGGGCAACAGCTAACTACCCTTAATTGCTAGCAACAGCTTGGCTCCCCTGGGTGAGAAGGGTAAGCATTTTCAACCATAGCTAATAATTAGAACCCTTGCCCTGCAGAACCAAGCTGCTTCCAGCAATTAATGATAGGAACCTTTTGGTTAGCACAATTATTAGGAAAGAAAAAGTCTGAAAAGTACTACACTGGAAACAAAAGAAATCCATTCCAAAAACTAAAGGGTCCTTCCTAAGTAGCATCTTCACATGAGAACACTACTAGTGATGAGTAACTTAACTAGCCCATGCTAGAAAGTGTTCCTCAAGTTGGCTTAATTACTTGGTTCACATTCATTCAACAAGAGCTCTGGGAATGTGTTCAGCAAGTCTATTTTCCTCCTACTACTTGCTGTTAACAGCGTCTCTGCTCATAGTTCCTCCTGTTTCTTGGACAGTGGGCAACACCATACTTCCTTTTCCTAATTCAGGATTAAACTAACCACTGTTATAAGATGTTATATGGCTAGCCTAGAGGAATAAATTTAAACAGGAAAATATTTACATTCAAACTCTAATGGTTCCTCCTGTCTAATAACTTTCATGCAGTATTTAAGGCTAGATAAGTTGACAAAACAAACTAGACAATTGCAAAGTTTTCTTCTACTAAAGATCTGCAACTCAATTTTTTTTCAGGATCACTCAGGTCCCAAATTACATTTCTATTCCTTAAAATGCATTCTACTACCAAAGCAAATAGACTTGATCTTAAGCCTTCTCCACCATAGGCTAAATGAAGCAGTATTACCTTAAATTACCATAACTAAAGGGTATCACAGTAGCCCTAGCCAAGGCTCATCTTTCTACAGTGAATTGACTATATCTGCACATACAAATAGAAAAAAATAAGTATTACAGTATCAGACAGAAAAGATCAGCTATATAAACTCATGCTTTCCTTGTACTACTTACTATAAAATTGAGATATATAATTTTAAGTTTCAGTGATGACTTTTGTAAGACTTCATTTTTAAAAACCAATGGAAAGATACCATTAGAGAAAGAGGTTAAACACTCAGCTAGGCTGCTACTCTACTGAAAAAGAACTCATTTCTGTTTTATTATGCCTTTAAAACTAAAAACTAAATAAAAGTCATTGGTGCCATTATTATTTTCACGCGACAGCCATAACTGATTAGCTGGATTAAGACAGTACTTGAAACACCCAGCTACAGATATAAACTTCAATATGTCATTGAGGATAAGCCCCATAGTCTGAGTAGAGCACCTACACAAGTGCAATCAGCTAAGCAGCATCTTAGTTGTGAATACAACTCCGTAATTGGATTCAGTAAAACACACTAAAGTGTTACACCTGAACATTAGTTATGGTTAACAGGAATATCCAAACAGATTTTTAAGCTGGACATATGACAAAGAGAAGCTATCTTTTAGGTTAACTTCTTAAGTTTGTAGCCAACGAAGCTACAAAACCCGTTCACATGAACTGGGTTTACCGCTAACCAAAATACCCCCTCCTCTTCCATTTTTTTTAAAACCTCCCCCTGGTAGATAGCAGACAATACCCATGTTTTCTGTACCTCAACTTCTGAAGGTTGAAACCAATTTTTTTATTTTTGATATCCACCAAAAAAAATTGAATAGGAGCTTGGTCAGCAACTTAAAAGTAATTGTGTGGTTGGCTGGTACTTGTTGTTGGGTGGGGGTTTTTTTTCATTTAGAAAAAAAAAGACTAGGCTAACACTTATAATGCTTATATGTTTATAATTTTGAATTTCTAATATTACACATTGAGATTACATGGATTTAACGGACTAGCCACCCTTGCATCCAGATTGTTCACAAAAACCTGGCTTTGACTGGGGACAAAACTTTCTCTAGTTGAAAAGTATCATACAGAGAGAGACGAGAAAAATTCTCCTACCAAAGAAAACTAAAGTGTGCCATTTGGCATCAAAATAGGTCTTATTCCAGAGCAACACATCTGATCACTGTGAAAAAAAAAAATTCTTTATTTAAACAAATTTTAGAGTAAAAGATGCAATAGATCAGGTACTGTATCATGCATTTTAAACCACACCTAAGAGAAACTTTTCAGGTCTTTTCTCATCAATTTTGCAGCCTAGCTAGGCTGGGATGAGGCATGAATTACCATGACTTTAAAACCTGGCATGGATGTAGCAATACTGACAGAGTTCTTTATTAAGAAATTAATACCACATGTTGAATTGAAGTAAACTAGTGAAAAACTAGACTTTTTCTACCACCATTAAAGCAGATAGTTGCAATTGTAGTGAAGACTTGTCAGAGTACTATCACCCCAAGGTGTACTTTCAAAAATTCCATTGCTAAAGGAGCACTATGAGCAAACTACAGGTTTTTTTCAAGGTCTCTTTGTTAATAGGACAGAAATTTTTATATTACAAAAACTGTAAATCACTCTTAAAGACTACACACCTTGGCATAGAAAGAATCAAATAAAGCTTTTAAGTATAAACAAAAGCATTTTGCACATCAGTTACATTTGAAGTTATCGGTCTTCAAATATGCAACAGGATGAGGCAACAAATAATCGTTACATATTCCTAAAGGGAAATGCCTTTATAATTTGATTTATGTATCACAGTGATCACTAATCCATACACAAAAATAAATGTGAATTAAATATTCTCTCATGTGACACTTAAAAGGGAGAAATACACATTTATCTACGTCGAAATAACGAAGATAGCAAGAGCATACAACCAAGGAACAATCCAATAACTGAGGAAAAACGTAAAACAGATTAGATTATATTATATCCTTGTAAGACATTTTAGGCCATGGTACTACCCACAAACATTAGTTTTCTCTTAAAGCATAGCCCGTCTTTCTACATTGCTGCAACAACTTTTTTAGCGTAAGTTATCACCTAATGTTTTATCATTGCAGTATGGATATATAAATCCCAGACGGAAAAATTCAGGTTTGAAATAGAAATTTAGCCAAGGTACATTATAGAGTCTGTGCAGCCATAATTCTCTTGCTAGTAACAGTGACATGATGCTTGATAATGACCCCTCAACTTATCAGAACATGATTTGTGCTTCTGAGATGGTATGCAGGAGGCTCTGGAAGATGAAACAACTGTCTCAGCACATTTTCATTAAAAGTAAATACAGCCAGACCAAACATGGCACATATGGCTTTTCAATGAACACCAGGGACCTATATAATGATCAGGTAACAGAGGTGTCAAGATAGAGCTGTGAACAGGAAGCTGGAGAGAAATACAGCTCCCCAAAACTAGATGGAAGGCATGACACTCAAAAATAAAACAGCAACCACTTAGGTTTTAAGAATTTAATATCCACAGGACCTGAAGTTAGCTTTTTTGCTTTCTTTTAACTTGAGAGGTTGAACTCTTCTCATACTTATTAAAAACCTTGCATTTATGCAGACTAGGCTTACAGGCAGGGTTTTGTTTCAAATAATTTTCTACACACATTTACTTCCGTTGATCAAAGTAAATGAATAAAGTCAGCTGTCCAGTCTTGCTGTAGATCTCCACAGACAGCACTGAACAGCTGCACCCTGTTCAGGGTGAACTTCAGATAATCTCTCCTATACTTTCCATTCTAATCTAGAGTTTTTGTCCTTGCTTTTACTCACCTACAACCAATGGGAGGCGTTCTAGAAAAAAAATTCTTCAAAACACATAAATAGCAGCATTAAAATTGTATTTGAAGTTCTTCAGTACAGCAATAAGTTCACCTCTTGCAGCCTGTGAACTAAAGTCATTCTCACCTTAATGGACCTCCTCTAGTTGTGACTGAACAATTAAAAAAATGCAATGGAAATAAGTCAGTGTTAAAAACTTTTCGTAAGAGTTCAGTTTTCATGAGGATTGAAGGTATTAAAAAACAAAGTAAAACATAAAAGTAATGCTTTTCACTATCCTGTAAGGCTGACCAGTGACAACTGCGGGAACCTTTTAGCCTGGATTGGTGGCAACAGTCTCAGGATAAATTTAAACAAAAGTTTCATAATATATTTTCTTCTTATTGCATTAAGATATCATGTTCTTGGCAGCAGATTCTGATCAGTTATGTCACACTAGTTTTTATGAACTGTTTACCAGAACCACCAAGATGAAAGCAAGAATTTTTCCAGACAAACTATTTCAGGTTTAGAGAGGTGCACTTTTCTATATAATGGCTAAAGTCAAATTAGGAAAAACACCCTAGAAGTTCAAGTTCAGAATGCCACTCTATTTTTAACAAACATAACATGTATTTGGAGAAAAAATGAAATAAGCATGACATCATTATTCTGGGGAAAGTGTGTTAGTCTATTACAAACTCTAGCTTTTGTTCCATGCTTCACAAATCCTATTGGTGCATTGTAGATTAATACTTACCTAAAAATCTCTTATAGGAAATTCACTTTAAGGTTGCTTGTCTTACTGCATGTGGAGTTACACAACCGGACAGTAAATCCAGAAGGTTTTACAGTTGACAGAACCTCCACCAAGGCTCCATCTACAGAAATACTTAGCTCCTTTGATTTCATTTTAAGTATCCTATAAAAATGTCTTTAAATAGTAATCTTAGCTTTCCTGAAATCTAAAATTGAAATGCAGTTTAATAATTTCTAAACAGAGATTATTACCTCAAGAATGTTCATAAAAGTTCAAGGACTATGTTTACTTTTTAAACAAAGCAGAATGTCTCTAAACATCAAAATAATCAAAAACAAATTAAATAGCTCAGTCATACGAACTAGTTTCAAAAATGCTGTCTAATTAAAAAGCAGAGATATTCAGAATTACAATCATCAAGTATTATCTTTAGTATTGATATTAGTATATTGATATCAAATATTTGTCCGTAAGGCTTGCCCATTGTTAAAGGGCTGCCAATATAACATGACCAGCAATATCCAGAGACAATAAACTTGCTTAACACAACTACATATTACATTCTTTTACAGACACTACACAGTTTTCACAAAACAAACATGCAATTTTTACACAGTTGCAAGTAACCTAATACTTCCAAATATTACAAATTAGAATTGTGGTATTTTAAAAGGAAAGCAATTGCTCTTTATTCACTTACCAAGACTGTATTATATCTGTCCTCCAAGTCAGTGATAAACGAAGGAAATGCTGGTTTTGCCAGCTAGTTCAGAACAAACAAAACCTTAGACCTGGGCTCTCAGTAAGATAATGGAGATTTTTTTCAAACAGCAGATATTGTAAAGATCTACATTTGAACTAGTCACCAAGGCTCCCTTTACAGAGCAGGCACCAAGCACTGGCCTGTTAAATCACATTGTTCAAGCTCTAAATAAACCCCAGTTAAAGGGGTAGAGGGGAATCACACAAGTTTTTAAATATCTGGCACTCAAGCATTTAGCACTTTTAAGGAAATCACTTAATACAACTTGGATATGGTAATTAAAAAATACTAAGAATATTAAAAGACTCCATGCTTGAGTATTTGCAGCAAAAGTCAATCACTAAACTGTAATTAATTTCTCATAACTTTAGCCATCAGTTTTTATGCACTTAAAGCAGTCACAAGCATCTGGTCTTTTCCAAAGTATTTTTCTCAGTGTAAGTAGAATGTTTCTTTAAGCTGCTCATCTCTCTCTACTGACTATAGAGGGAGCCTGGAAGCCTAGATTTAGACAGATCAAGTAGTATTTTTTGAAAACTTCCCCACTATTAGTATTTAACAACTTTGAATACAAGCATACATTACAAAATAGCAGTCATAGTAAACAATAAGTTATTACTATGCAAAGAAAAGTACAGATCTCTTTCAATTAATGCCAGTTACAGCTGAAATGCTAACTAGAAAACATCCAAGTTAATCAATTTCACAGATGAATCTTACTCTTAATAGTATTTTAGCAGCCAGTGGCTTAATTTGCTTCTTTTAATTGGGGAAAAAATGGACCAAGTCAAAAATTACTCTAAATTAGTATCTGAGCTTTGAGCTATTTGCACTTTACAAGCAAACATTAATTTGTATTGTTTAACTTTGAAGTGATTTTTGGAGACAGTGGTCATACTTGCACTACTTCTGTTTGATAACTCATTTTCTTTGTTGCATATGGTTTATACACATAAGCACAAGTTTACACCCAGGTACATACATACGTATGTGTCTATATCAGTTCTTGCAGACTGTGTTAAGGAGGAATGTATGATTACTTTCCATTCTTACCAGCCTTGGTAAGAGGATAAGCAACACATTTATAGTTCTTTACATCCAACTTCCAGTGCACTGTACTGGCATTAAGGAAAAGAGCAATGCAGATATTCCATGTAGTTTGGATACATCATAATGTTAGAAAATTAATTTTCTATAACAGCATTTAAGAAACAGTGTGATGGATCAACTATAGTGATTATCTTTAAGCTCCATCTTCACCTGTAGGAATAATACAGTGTATGCTGATGTAGCTTGCTTTCATTATTTACTACAGGAAAGTTCAGGATAATGTGGCTAATAAGTAGTAGACCATGAAAGTCATCAGTGAAAGTAAAACTGGCTGGGACAAGGTAACGTCTTTTTTTGGTATGTGACAGTTTACAAAAATGAGAAGTAAGTCTCATGTAATCAAACTTTTGTCTCTTAATCCAGCCACTGAGTATACATGTGTATTATTGGAAAACACCACAACCTGCACTGCTGCAGGTCAAAGGTGTTTGCAGATGCTGTTTAGCCCTGAGCAAAACAAGGATTTCTCAAAACAGATTAGAAAGATGGAAAAAACCCCAAACCCTATCCTCCCAATGATAACAGTGTCTTTTAAACTAAATGCATTCCAAACTATTATAAAATTACTACCACATCATGTATAAATACATGGGAGAATGACTCTTAAAGTACTCTGAACTTGCTGCCATGAAGGCTTGCAGGTCACATGTCCCTTAGTAGACTGAAAATAATTTATTCTCAAATTCAAGTGGCTATGTACTAATTTTCATGTTCTTATAAACTTCAGTTTACAAGTGTCTGAAATATTTCTTAGTAACATCAGCAGTCTTATCTGATGTAGCAAAAATGAAGTAGTAAGATCTTATTTATATTTGCGGCAACATGTTAAAATAAATCCAGTAACATCAGAAGAATCATCCTTATTTCATGTAGCATTTCAAGTTATTCCAGATCTTCTTCCCTGTCAACTCATATAAATATGCTACTTAAGATTTAGTTGTTGCCTACCTTCCTCCTTTGAGACACGCTGAGGGCAGCAAAGTCATTAAACAAGGATGAATTTGGTGAAGTTAGTGGATCTATAAAACCAATGTAAAACCAACATGTTTATATACATACATATATACACATACACACACACACACTACTAAAAAAAATTATATTTTTAAACTTATTTATGTATGGAAAAATCCTTTTGACAAAGCTAAACCACACTGCTAAAACCCACAGCACTTATTACATTGTGTGCAACTGCTTAATTGCAATGGTGCTCATTAGCAGAACTTAGTAACTGCTGTTGACACTATTTAAAGCCCAGCTAACATTTCACACTTTTCACCTGATCAGAAAGTCTGTTGTAAATGCTCTCTACATTTGCATGTCATTTTTAACCCTGCAGATGATACACTACAGTGTTTCTAATTCACCTGAAGATCCTCTGAAAGGGCTGACAGGCATTGGAACACGATGCCCAGGGGAAGTGCACGAGTCACCATCTCTAGAGGTACTGTGTAAATCTAGTACTGAAGGACAAGGTTTAGTAATGAACTTGGCAGTGCTGGGATAACAGCTGGGCTCTATCTTTAAAGGTCTTTTCCAACTTAAAGGATCCTATGATTCTATGATCTCCAGTTACCTGAAATTAGTAATCTTCTGTATAACAGTCTTACAAATAATGACATGGATTTTGCTTGTCCTGTCACTGTTCTGCACAAATGTAAATCAGAACCAAAGGTAATGAAAGTCCACAATCTGTTAATGCCTTTTTATTGCTTTTTCTTTGTTCCTATTCATCCTTTCCAGAGTTGAAGTATCAAAAACTGTACAACATTCATAGATGCAACTTTAGACTCCAAACTGCATGGGTAAAGCTGCTAAATTAGCAGATGACTACCAGCTGTAAACATTGGTGTTTTGATGAAACACTCTCTTTAACGTTAAATTCTTAACAGAGAATTTATCTTAAATTTCTTTAACAATAAATACTCCCTAAAAGGGTAACTCTACCAGTGAAGCACTACTTGGCACAGTCAAGGAGGAAGAGGGGAAAGGATCTGAGAACACAACAAAATTTAAAATGGTTTCCAAAAGTTGATCTGGTTTCTCTTCTTCATATGCATCACCATCACTATTTGGCCTGTCACAGTCAAACTCTGACTGCATTTAAAACTGGAGACCTCTGCTGCCTTGAATAGCTAATTGTTCAGTGGGACAAAAGAAGCAGAGTTAATCTCAAAGCCTACTGGAAATAAACTAGGAAGAAGAAACAAGAAAACACCTGCAAATGTTGACTTTCAAGCAAGTTCATTTTATAGTAGTTACTATCATGCTTTAAAAATTATAACCTTAGTAAGTAGACTAGCTGCAGGGTCAGACATGCAAATGGAGTTCTAGAGCATAATTTACACAGCAATTTTCAAAGCAGAAATTTATTTTAAATGTATGTCCTTGCCATAAGGGAGAGGTACCCTCTTCTTTAAAGAACTTAATTTAACAGCAACAGCTGAAATAATCTGCAGTGATTCTGAATAGCACATTATACAGCTCAATATACCCTCCACAGTAATTTAGTGAGTATGTCGGTCTTCACTATCAAGACTTCTTCTTCAGCTGAAAACCATATATATAAAACATGTTCCTATAGCAAGGAAAAAATAATAAGAGGCAAAGTATTGCTTGCAGGACAAAACTTAATAGCTATTAAAGATCATCAGTTATGTGACATTTCACAAAATCCACACAACCCAAATTTAAGGGAAAACACCTGTACACTAATCCCACACAATTTATCCAAGAAGTACAATAAAGAGAGATACTGCGGTGAAGCAACAAAAATGCTTAAGCTATGAGTGTTTTACAGTGGATAGCCAAACTAGTATTTTACTTGAAGTGACAAGACTGAAAATAACTTTTTTTAGTTTTACCCCCCCTGAGCAAAGAGAGGCTAGTAATTATGAGTTCAGTACCACTTCAACTTTGTATTATACTACTATTAAAAAATAAAGTTCTGCTGAATCTCAAATAAAAAGAGAGACCAAATAATACTTCCCTAAGTCTCAGTTTTGTGAAAGTGAGTATCTTAAATTTTCAAATATACTTTTACATGTATTACTTTAAAAGTACTTACCATGGCCTGCATACTGCTTGGCACTGTCATTGAGAAGGCTAGGGGAGCTGCTGCTATTTGTCATTCTCTGCCAAAATAAAAGACCGAAGTGTGCATGTAAAATAAAGCCATAAAAGACTAAGTGATGGCATTGGGGATGACATTTAGAGTGTTTTAAGGACAGATTATGAAACCTGTGCTCATTCACCATTTAGTAAGTACTCTAAGCAGACAGACTTGTAGCTGACAAAAATGTTTAGTAAAATAGAGCATTTTGCACATGAGAAATACAAACCAAAAATTACTGTATATTAAAACAAAACACTATCTTCATTAAATTCTTCTAAATGAGACGGGTCTACCAAACCTATGGTTCTCTTCCTGCATGTTGTGAAAACATTAGATACGCCAATTACTTATCTCCTTAAAACATTCTTTCACACTGCACTCCTGAAACAACTCCTCCCTTTAATACACTATCATCACAACAAGAAACTTCTCCAATGAAAATACTTAAATGAAGTATTTGTTGGATTCTTTTTAAAACAAAAGAACCTTTTGAAACCTTTCAGCAAAACATCCGATTCTTCCAAGTCAGCAGGACATGTGAAACCCTCTCAGCATTCCTCCTAAGCTCCATCTGCTTCTCCTACATTCCTCTAGAGATATGAGCTAGCAATAAACTGGACTAAGTGAAGCAGTGTTGCTCTATGAGCTACTGCTTCTTTGACAGAGAAGTTTAAAAGTGTCTCTTCTTCCTCCTGCTTATTATTTTCTTTCACCAGCTTCCCAACAGGAAGAAAGTGTGAGAAGAAAAGGAAGGCAAGGTCAGGAAGTGTTCTTCATCACTGAGAGAGACAACCAGTAATTTGTTAAAATACTCCCTGGCATGCTTTTGGCCCACATCAACCCAGAGTATCCTAGCCAATTTCCAGGCACTATTCAGCAGGGAAAAGGTTTGAGAACCCTTCAAATAGACAGTTTGCATGCAGACTCTGCTTTAGTGGGTGAGCACACACCAGTACAAACAGGCCATTTTGTGCCAGCTGGCCCTAAACATCAAGGAAAATTTCCACGCATGTTTAATTTAGTAGTCTAGACACAGACTGACTCAAAACTGGTCACTGAAGGTGCTTTTTATGGTTATTTTTTTCCACAGCTAGTCTCAATGTTGGTGGCAAAGGGCAGGAAGCTTACTATGTTATACCTCAGTGCCGTTTTATCTAATTGTTGACCACAAAGATCAATATTCTGGAGTAATTTTGCTAAGAACAAAGGACAACCAACAGAAGCTGGAGCTCCATCCAATATGGTAGAACTGTAAACTTACTGCAGTTCAAGTGTCTCAACATTTGCAGTTTTCATAGCACCACAAACCTCACCAGAAGCTGCAGCTTTTTAAACTTGTATCTAAAAGAACAAATAGATAGTGTAAAATAGCTTTATGTGGAATGCTTACACATGTAAATAGCAGGTAAACCTTCAGCTTTTTCAGGACTTCAAGCAAGCTGTTTGCTGCTTCCTTATTTTGATGTCCCCTGTCTCATGTTCCTAAACATACTGAACTGACACAATATAAATATCACTAACTGCTTAAATGATAAACACTTAATTCTTTACACAAAAGGCATGGGTCTAATTAAACAGAGTTGACTCATTTTTACAAAACAAGGTACCACCTGAAAGAGCCACACTAAACTAACAATCTTTGCCCAAATTCAAGGAAGCTGATCCTACTGCTCACAATCATCAAAATAAGAATAAAAGTACATCAAAATAATTTCTGGATCATAGTAGCTCAAGTAACGATACGCCATATTCCCTTCCTAAGCAATGAAAAGAAGTTAAAATAGTTTTCCACAAATATTTAAAAAGCATCCCTGTTATACATTTTTGTTGGCATTTCATACATCCACACTGATTCTCATCAAACAAAGAGGTTTAAAAAGAAATTTCCTAAAGGGAACCTTTCACATTTGCACAGGTGTAGATGAAAATAGTACTAATCTCTATTTATAATACCAGATTTAATAATGATTTTAATGCAAAAGGTAATGATCTGCTGAAACAGGAATAAATATGATATTGAGAATTGGGTTGGTACCAAAGTTGGTTAAGCACACAGCTTAAACTTGGAACCAAGTACTTTTATTCCAACAATATTCTCCATCCTCAAATACAGGAGTTAAACATTCAACCAACAGACTTGCAACGTGAATAGGTGACTGAGATGATGAAAAGTAGTGCTGACATGGCCACTGAAAGCATAGAGTGCACACAAGACAGACTGCAACAGAGCATATTGTCCTGGCTTCTGAAAGCACAGTGCAAACAAAATCTGTGAACATCAACTGTGCTTTTAAAAAGTCAAGATCTCATTAAAGGTGCGATTGTATTTTACATGCACCAGGATTCTGAAAAACCAAAGCTTCTCTCACCCATCTTGGGCAGTTCTTGCCTTAACATCTGCTTGTAACCTACACCTTGAAAGAGGTTAAAAACCTCCACCACATTCATGAATTTTTCATCTTGCTCACTTTATTACACATGCACAAGCTTCTTATCTTAACATTATTCATAGAAGACCTGCATGTAATCAGTGAAGAATTTTTAAGCTGTTTTAACATTAAGATTTCTACCACACCCAAATGCACTTGGTCTTAATGAAGGTTACTCCTGTATCTGATTTTTACCAAAAAGGTCTTGAAAGAAAAAAAAAAAAGGAAAAGAAAAGAATACACAAGTACTGTTCATTATTTGTGTTTTCCAGAAGGCAGCTTTGACTTTAAATAAGACTTCTCAACCTCTTCTGATGCTGTTGAACTATTCTTCATACAAACTCAATTTCAAGAACATAAGCACCTCAAGCCCAAAGGATGACAGCTCCAGAAAGGCAAGAGCAACCATTAACAGGGGAAGAAAATGAAATATTAAGCCTGACATGGAAGGTAAGCACACACATATGAGAGCTTCAGACTGTTTTAGTACAACATGACTTTCATCATATGGAAGTTAATACAGAAAGACAATTTTGTCATTAAAAAGTGCCACACCAATGACACTCAGTTCCACATGAACTCCTTTTCTTTGCCTGCCTATTGCTATGATTTACTGAGGTTCTTTAGGTACTAGTCAAAATTCAACTAGGACGGCTAGCATACATCCTGCTACTCTCCCTTTAAGGGAATTAAAAAGCTGATTCTGTTTCAGCTTTTCCTCACAGGAGAGATGCTCCAGAACCTGTATCATCTTTGTGGCCCTTCACTGGACTCTCTTCAGTATATCTGTGTCTCTCATGTACTGAGAAGCCCAGCACCCCAGGTGTGACTTCACCACTGCTGGACAGAAGAGAAGGATCACCACTCTTGACCTTTTAGCAGTGTTCTACCTAAGGCAGTCCACTTCCTTGGTGCAGTATACTAGGAAGAGAAGTGTTACAAGAAACACTCCCACCTCCTAAAGGTATACACCACTTTGCATCCAGCCTTCAATATTCGGCAACAAACCCCAGAATTATAGCTGCACTTAAGACAAGTTTGCTTTACTTTCAACTCCTTCCACCAAAATAAGTACTACAAAATTATCATCAGGATAGAGAATAAAACTTCGATGCAGACAGATCTAATTTTACATAGCTTGTAAGATTTGTCTTGAAGTGAGCAGTTTTGCTTTTTTCTCCACCATTTCTTTTCCCCTAAATGTGTAGAAGATTATATTTTATTTATTTTGTCTCCATATTCCCCACCCTAAACCTGAGAAAGTAAAGGTTTTCCTCATGGTCATTCCACAGTGCTAAGCATGCTATCTCAGAATATCCTGCAGTATGTCACAATCTATTCATCTTACTACTGTTTTACTGGAACTAAACTTCAGAGTATTTCTTTAAAAGTTTTAGAATAATGTTAACTGGAGTACAAAAAGTCATGCTGCAAAAGGTGCGGTGTTTAGTTGTCAGATTCTGTGACCTACAAAGGGTGATACCTTTTGCTTTCCTTTCTAAACAATCCAAAATTTGTCTTTGACAGCATATTTGGCACCAGCTACAGAATGACCCACTCAACTTTTGAACTAAAGCAACTGGATTTCTTCAGAAAGGATTATGAAAACAACTGCATAATTTTATATTTAAAATAGCACCACTCAGTCCTCAACAGTTAAAAACTGAAGACATTTACAAGCTTCTGTGCTAAAAGGAGAGTTTTATTGCTCAACTCTTGGCAGATGCAGCAATGGCAACAAAGGTCTTCATGTTTATTCAGCTGCAAGGCTTTGAAGTGAACATGGTCTCTACTTCTCAGGCTATTCAAGAATGCTCAGTACACCAACATTTGCATGGCGAAAGCAAGCAAGACAAATTCTTCTTCATTGTTTGGCCTTGCCAACTTTAATGCTGAAGACTGCTACTCCCTTTTTATTTCAATCAGGGTGACTGATTGAGAACTTTAGATTCTTCCTTTCTACATAAGCTGCAGTCCAATGGAATCCATGTAGTTCTAAGTCTCATCACATCAAAACAAAGAAAACCAGATTTCTGGGAAGCAACATGGATGAAGGCACCTTCTCCTGTTTTATGCTCTTACAACCAAGTTGCTCAATTCTAATACGTTAAAAGTTGTAACACCAAGATAGGTCTCTGCCTCATGCTGCTATAATAGCCTTTTAACAGCCCAACATGATGTTATTAAAGTTTCTTTCCACACCTTTGATCAAGCCATGAGTTAGTCAAAGGGCAGCACTAATGCCAGAGGAACAGGACACCAGCCAGCCAAGTGGCAGAGCGACTGAGCAAACAGCCAAGCATTAGAGGCATCCCAGCCAGCCAGCTCCTGCCTCTTCACTGCTGGGAAAGCCAAAAACAGTGAGCTACATTTTTAACCACACCTCTGACTGTCTCTTGGCAGTTGCTGCTATGCCAGAAAGAAAAAGAACAGCTTCGAGGACAGCATGCAGCCTGTGGGCCATGTGTTGTGCAGGCCTGCTCTGTTATTAGTTAGAGAAGGGGAAAACAGGAAATAAGTGCTTTGATAAGCTGGAAGACAATACTGTTAATATAGTATATGAAAGCATACGCACATTCAGGGAAGAAAAGACAAGTGAAACGGAACAGTATTATGGAAAAAACCAAACCAGTAAGGACAGAAAACTATTAATCAATAGGAAACTAAGTAACAACAGAAGAGGACAATAGGGGCAATGACAGGTTGGCTAACAGCAAAGACCTTTGACGTAGGAGTAGAAGCGTGAGGCAAAGAGATATTTTTCAGAATGGAGGAAAAAGGAAGCATTAGAGCCATAGCCACTTCAAAAATCCTGCCACTTCTAAACTGTATCAAGAATTTTTACTCAGTTTTCCCCACTGCAAAGTGAGTATTGCCATTAATTGCATCTTTACCACTAATCTAACACCAAAGATACGTTCGAGATCTTGTAAAACATCCTTCCACAGATATAAATGAAATCTCAAAGTTAGAAATATCCATTCTACGGAAATATTGACAACTATTCCTCTACATTATTTATAGTCAAAGCAGCACATCCACTCTGAATTCATCACGATAGAATCCACTTTTACTTTCCTCATTTTTGCTGCTTAACAGAGTCTTAGAAATCGGGCACTGCACACAAAAATGTGGTAATTGCAAAATTTAGACATAGCTTTGCTTGATACTGTTTGGCTGCATTACACATGCATTATGGTAACCCAAACATATACATGCACAAACTCTTTTCAACAAACCTGTTTTATATGCTGCATATGACAAATACATTCTGGAGATTAAACAGGAATAGTCAAGACAACTCATCAGTTGAATACCTGATCATTATGTTGAAAGGCATCTAGTGAATAAAACAAGGACGGCAGAAAGATTATCTCATAACAGAAAGGCGAGCAATATCCAGAAGAGACTGACTTTATTACTATCTTTGCTGGGTTGAGGGCAGATAAGCAACTTGAACTAAGTTTTCCACTGTTGGTCATTAATTCCATTCCTCACCTTCCAGCTGTAAAGATTCCAGCTGAGTTTCAAAAACTCAGGTCTCTAGTTTGCCAGCACTGTTGGGACATTTTTATTTAATTGCCATCCTTTTTCTTCCCATGCACCTATAAAATGCAGACTACTTTCTTCTTTCTACAAGGAAATAATTTCACAAATTCTGATGGAATAATTGTAACCTGCACCCAAAAGTGCTCTGCCAACTAACAGTCTTCACAAGTAGGATGTGAACAGCATGCGGGAATAAGACATAGTACTGTAAGATGAATATTTAATCAAATATCAAATGGATGCTCAATAAACATGGATGTGCCACACATCTTGTGTCCTGAGTAAGACCCACTAATACCTGCTGAAAAAAATTATACAACATTAGAGAAACACAACTCAATACATAATGTCAAGGCTGCACTGGCTACCTAAACTTACCATTTCTTAATATCTAGCTGCACCTAACTAGTGTTTTTTCTATCAGTGTTTACTCACATTTGTGCAATTTACCAGTTTTAAAAAACAAGCTGAAGAGGTTGCCCCATATTGCATCACTGACACATTTATTTGTGAACTACACAGAGCCACCAGAGATGATAAAGTAACTCATATGGAACTGATGTTTCCATCTGCAAAAGCAAAACTGAGAGTTGAGGAAGTATTTTACAGATGACATCTGATGTTTTGTTGATGGCAGAAGGCTAAATTTTCCATATCTTTAGTTTGATTCAAGGACCTGGAGAGAAACAGGAACATGGATTTGTTCTCTCCACCCTGCTTTGTCAGGCCTTTGCATTATGAAAAGTTGTCTTCCATTTCTGTGTATTTCACTTCTACCACTCCAGTTCCCATTCTGTGAGTGTCCTATCAAAGTCTCCTTTCTGCTTTAGTCTCTTCGCTCAATCTTTCCTAGTTTCTTGTTCGCTTATCTTCAGCTCAGTTTCTCTAAGGCCACATCGTAAGTCTCTTTTCCCTCACTAACCCCTCTGCTCCAATTAACACAGATACAGCTCTCTTTCATTAAATATAGATCCATTTCCATGATGCTTCAGTTTGAAGCGGAAGAAAAGGAAAGAGGGAAATGAAGCTGATGAGCGTTTCTGCTTGGAGTTCAGGCAAGGCCTAGATTAGGTCAGAGTTGTAACTGCAAGAAGGTACTCAAGCTGGAACATGCCAATGAAGATTACATCTTGGGGAAATTATCTAACATCTAGGAAGTCTCCAGTGGGTCTATATAAACCAGTTTTGCAAAGGTTTAATCAAGTGACAAAATCTGGATAAGTTTTCAGAGAAAGCAAGCAAAAGGTATGTCCTTGACACAATAACCAATCTATCAGATTTAAAGTCTGTGTTCCAAGCCATAAAGGACTAGTATTATTCCAAGTGAAATCCACTAAAACTTCCCCCTTGCCTTATTCTCCAAAGGGCTGGACAACATGTAAAATCTCATTCCAAGTGGCTAAACTTTGTCAATATGGACTTAACTTAGAAGCTGACACACAAAACAGACAGCATTACCAGTCTTACCTGTGCAAACAAGAACATAAATTATATGATTCAAAGGAGAAAAAAAAAAATCAATATAGGAATGCTTTTCAAACTGTAGTTTAATGCCTGTAAGCACATTCTCAACACTGATGAAACTCTTCTTCAGAAGTAATTTTCCTTAGCCTCCAAAAGGCAAGAAGAATATCGATTTCTTCTCAGAACCAACACCACCTTGACTGTAACCTCACAGACATTAGTAAAGTATTTAAAAATCCTAAGAGCATTCATGTTAGATGCATGCTTTATTGCCTTTCTAGAAGAAACAGTTATAATTAAAAATTGGTGTTCAGAAAGACAGTGTTTCTGTAGAATACAGTTTAAGGATACAAAATATAATGACTTTGTGCTAAAGTTATATGACCTCAGCAATACAAAAATTTTTAACTGTCAGCTTCAATAGTACACTTTGGGACCAAAGGCTAAAATTTTTCTTTTTAAATCATGCATCACTGTCTGTAAAACATTTCCATACTTCTGCAATTCTGTCAAATAAGAAAATCCAGCCTTCTTGAAAACATGCAGTAAAAAAAAAAAACCAAAAACCAAAAAACAAACAACCAAACAAAAGAAAAGAAAAAAGGGAACACACCTAATTAAATCCCACCTTTTGCTGAGTTATTTTTCAATCCATAATACAGCCACAATTGAGATCAAAGTAAGCTCATAAGGAGAGTTTCCTCGATATAAAAGAAGAGAGTTGTTGTCAGGACTCAGTGTGAACTGTTTGACTTGTGCTCTCTCTCATTTACCAGAAGCGGGTTTGTTTAGTACAGGACAGACCATCTTCTTTTGAGGGACAGATTGTGCTTCTTTTAAAAAGCATAACACTTTGAGGGAGTTATTATAGTACTTCATGTGTTAATTCAGTAGATACTCATTTAGGTTTTAAATACGACAGACTTTTGTTGTAAATTTTGCATAATACTACCTACACAATAAATTCCACCTCATGGGCGTTCCTATGCCAACATCTACAGAACACTATAAATACAGGGGAACATTTCAGAAGATTTAAATGTGAATTCAACATAACGCCACCAGAGTCTGAGTTTACAAATTCTGAAATTTTTGCCTAGTAATTTCAGGTTTGACAGTTCACATTTTGCTTCAGGAACTTTTGATCTTTCAAAAGTTTCAAAATCTAATTTTTATATATTTAGCAAATGGCTATGAAAAGCTATGAGCCTAAAAAGAAATCTAGAAATACACATTCAGAAAAGAAATCTAACACAGAGTTAATGTATGCAGCAAAGCTCAGCACAACAGCTCTGGTAAGTGCTAATAAAAACAGACTCATTTTAAAGCAATGACACTGTTTCATTTCCATTTGCAAGATTAAAGGGAGTATATACGGTGTATATGGTACAAGATGACATATTCCCGGGGCTCAGTTTGTCTTGCCTGGTGAACAGTTTCCCCTTTTTGGTGCAACACCAGCTGGAACTAATGAAACACTATACAAATCACTGCTATTACCTGCATCATGGGATACTTCGTTTCAGCAGGACTTCCAAATCCATTAACGCCAATGAAGCTGGTGCTAAAGTAGGAATCCGTTAGATTAGCATCAGCTAACCCACCGCCATCTATTCCAGGAACTAAAAGGGGGGGAAAAAAAAAAAAAGCTTCAGAAACAGCTCCATTTACCATGGGTTTATTCGCTAACATCTATCTTTTTTTTTTGGCAGAGGAATAGAATAGGAAAAGACTGGTACTGCTGTCTTCTCAGCAGAACGACTAAAAACGTATTAGCGCACAGCATGAAAAAGGAACTTTATGAAAGAGGTTGTTAAATGAGAGCATTTGTAGCATGAAGTTACAGCGCAAATGCAGAAAGAAACAATGAGGAGTTTGAACTTTAGAAACAAGAATAAGGAAAGTAATGATATCAACAAGAAATTAAAAAAACTTAGAAGGCAAGCTTATTTTATTAAAACCTATATTCTTGTATATCCTTCTTGGAAATATACGTGTTAAGTAGAGTTTTAAACTGGATGCACTGGTTCTTTTAAAGAGTAACATATAGAAAACGTACACTTAAAAATATCTCAAACCCTCTCACAGAAAGCATAAACACTTCAAATGCTTCCTTAAGAGCACAAGACAATTTTCATTTATCTCATACTTCATGAAGTGGCAACAATTTCATGAAAAGTAGCAAAAAAAAATCCTTTAGACTGAAAGCAAGTGTGAAGGATGCAAGAAGAAATTCATCTCACCTAGAAAAAAGAGCCTCAATATACAAGACTTTAACCACAAATAAATTAACTCAATACTAAAAAACTACAAAGAAGAAGCTGTCATAATTAACACAAAACTCTCTAGCAGGTATTACTTTGATAGGAAAATAAAGGCATTTACAATGGCATACCAGCTGCAGTTCAAATTAGCCTTCTGTAAAGACACCCACAGTAAATTAAAAAGACACTAATCAGTATGGCCAAGCCACTGCAAGCCAACAGGCATGAGTAATGGGTAGCTTCAAGGTAGGAAGGCACACATCCAACTCAGAGGAACATCCTGTACCAAACTATCCAACTTGAACTTCTGAGAGGACTCGCAGCCAGGTGGTGACACCCGGAAACCACTTCCTGATCCTAATCCTCAAAGGAAATAAAATGCAACTTTAGTGGCACAGCTAAACAAATGCATATTATAAGCCCTCAATTTTCATCAGAACAGGAATTCTCCCTCCAAAAGAGACTACATAACCTGGTGATCCGCTTCCATGTGTGAGGCACAGGAAACAGCACAAGAAATACAGTCATACATAAACACAGGAAGGGGGCTGGGAGAGGAGGATGACGAGTAGCACGCACACCACAGACAGAAGGAAACACTGCCCAGCTGCCCCCTCCAGACACTGGAGCTGTACCAATCAGCCTGCTGGGGGTAACAACACCAACACCAATTCAAATGAACAGCTGTATGTGAGAGATCAAATAAATGGAACACCTCAGTGGCAATACACATCAGTTTTGGAAGGAAAAATGATTCTTAAAGTATTGCTGCCAAATCTAGGACATTATTTGTATATTCTGTAGGGTTGAAAGAAATACCTAAGAAACTTTAAATATGCCAACTATAAACGAATTGCAACTTCTCTTTTAAAAAGTTTTTAAAGTTAGCTAGGAGAACAGGGAAACAAAACTCTGTCCACTACCCATGCCCTAGATCCTCCTTCATAATTTTAACTACGTACCCACATAGAAACTTCAGAAGTCCTCTTGTTACAGCCCTAAAAGAGACAAAACTTTTTGGATTTGTCTTTTAAACAACTGTTCTTTTTTTGCCTTCATTTGGGAAAATCACATTCAGAAGTCTAGGAAAAGTATTTTATGGTTCAACTTACATACTAGGGAAAATAGTAATGTCTGCAGTAAAGCCAATTACAGTCTCATCCTTCCTGCTACACTCAGTCCCTAAGTTACACTATCAAGGTTAGCATCTAAACATAATGGTTTTCTGCCATCATGAAAAATACTAGAACTCATTCATACAAGAAAAAAAAAAGATACCAAATCTGAGTTTAATTATAAGAAGTTTCAGTCCAGTTTGCCCATAAATTATTCAAGATTTTCATTTATTCTAAAAATGAATATATTTCCAATATAGCTTTTTCCATAAATAAAAGCATTTCCAATATAGCTTTTTCTGCCTACATTTCGGCCATTACCAAAAACTCCTGCAGTTTTTATGCTACACCTTGACTGACCAGGAAAAACTGTCATTTCAAGGTACACTACATAATTTCAGCAGTGTATCTGCTATTTCGTCTTATACTTTTGCCCGGAACTATAGATTCTATCCAATTTTTAGCAAACTAGCAAGCTGCTCCCTCAGATTACAGCACCAATTTTCCAAATCCTTCAGGCTCTGTGGAAGAATTCAGAAAAAGACTATTCTTTCTGCTTCTCACTATGCTAAAGTTAACATGAGAACCCATGTACCTTAACTTCTCAATTGGACAAATATAGTTAATGCACAAAATCCAAACTGGAAAGAAGCACATGAAAACGTGCAAGTTTTGCCACACTGAGCAGCAAGGTATGTGAAGAGCCCCCTCGGCATGAAGAAACCCCAGAGCTGACCTCCAGTAACTCCAGACGGCTGTACAGCTCAGTCACCCATTATCCAAACAAAGCACTGGAACCAGTGACAGTAACCTTGATGGGGCACAAACAACACCAGGTGCTCTGCTCCTACTCTGGCTGAAGCACCATCAGTGCCAGGCAAGTCAATCCGCAGACAGGAGCAGGCTTTGGGCAGCAACCCCGGAAGTGAGCAAGGCTGAGGATGCTGCTGGAAATGACAAAGTGGATCTTTGATACTGCTGCCTTTCTACTGCTGGTATTTACTATGCGAGCCTATCCCAGCCACTTAAAGCTGCTCAAAGGTAAAATTTAGGCTTTCTACGGGCACACTGATACCTAAAACTGGGCACTCCAGACAGCAGAAGCTACTCTAGAGCATTTTCCTTTACCTAGCTGCAGGAGACCACCTCTGCACTGAAGTGCTATGGTTTGACCATACCTATCAACCTCCTTATGCTGTTACTATAAACTGTACTCCAGTGCTGACCCACCTGCACGCCATTCAGTTCTACTGGTACCACAGTAATTTCAAAATGGCTTTCCACTGCAAGGATTTTTATCATCCCCTTCCAAATGGTCTAGAAACATACTGCTAGTAGAGGGAATAAGAACACAAGAAAGCATATTCTGCAGGAATCAATCAAAACCATCAAAAGTACACTCTCTGGAGCAGAGGACAGTTTTCTTGCCAGTAGCTCATATTTAGAACATAATGCTCCTGAAGTGGCATGTATAACTATTGCCTTCAAAAGAAAATTCAACACTAGCTTCCTTAAACTGACTTTTCTATAGCGATTAGTAAGACAATTAAGACTGCTGAAAAGATGAAAAAAGTAATTCTTGCATTTCTAATAGAGAAAAAAAAAGTGTTCAATACATATTCCATTGTGTTCAAAGGGACATTCAGCTTTTACACTGATGAAAGACAAGCAAATACCTAAACAGCCAAAGCTTTTTTATTGTATTTGGCACCTGGTCTTCTCTAGGAGAAGCAGAAGACTTTCTCCTACTTCAAACATTTAGCAAATCAGAAATTCTCGCTTCTGGAAGACCACAGTACTTTAGAGCATGAAGAAAGAAAGATTATCATAAGCAACCCATAAAAGGTCTGCAGAAGTGGGAGCACATTACCACAGAAGCAGTGTGGTATTAAAAAAAATGGAAGTCTAAGCCAGAAAAAGAAGATTGTAGTCCTCAAAGATTCTGTTCTCATGTGTTTACTAATTCACATCAGTCCCTGCATTTGATTTATCCATCCAAATCTTTCCTATACAAGAATTGCAAGCAAACACTTTCATACATTCCACACATCATGCTATTAAAATAACAAATAATAAACTTTTGATGTCTATGTCTTTTCTCTTTCAAGGCATTGATTATAACTTTAGGTTAAGTTTAAGCAACTTTAGGAAAATCCTGAATAAGCTGTTTTTTGTTAAAGGAATAAGCCTTTCTGTTGTGTAACAGTACTATCCAGGCATTGAAGCTGTATATATTTCCAACAGGTTCTTCTCAGAGAGAAGCAGCAACTTCCTTGTAGAAGTAGAAAAGCTGACCAGGAAGGTCTGAGAAAAGATGGATGTTCAAGGGAACAACAAAGAATCCAGTGGGGATAAAAAAATGCTAACATGTTATGTAAGCACCTACATGAAAACAGAACAACTTCTAAATTCCATCAGTATTAAAGACAAAAGTTATATCTTGGCAATTTTGGAAAGAAATTGCATAGAATATCTTGAGAAGACAAAGTTTTCTACTTTTTATACACACATTATCTAATACATTTCTTGCTTGGTGAGTAACACTGCAGCTTAATGTGACAACTGCAATTAAAAATAAATATCTTCTTATATAATTCCTCTCCCACAGAATTTTAGCAGAAAGTAGGCTTACCGTCACATGCAGGCACCAAGGAGGAAAAAAAAAAGATAGTTACTTTTGTCTTACCCATTACAAAGACATTTTTCAGAAACAAAGTATCTCATCACAGCTTAAGTGCTTGCATAGCACTGTGATGAACACAATACATGCTTCAACTGAAGGGGTGGGTTTCAGTAAGTTTTAGTTTAATGCTTGTCTTGTCTAACACCATCACTATCTGAACACTAATACTATCCAAAAAGATGGTATTTCTGATATTTTCATTCCATCATTTCACTAACCAGTAAAAAAATAATGCATTATCCTAGACTGCTTCTTTTATGATCCCAGTATCAGCACTGATAATCTCAGACACTGTTCTTAATACAAAAAAGTATCCTTTCCAGTAATGTGATACATTGCCCCCAAAATGAATGGGCTAAAGTAAGACCACAACAGATTTAGCTGACACTTTTCAAAACAGCATTAAAGACTTCTGGCAAGGTAATAAAATGCAGATTGATATTACCCATTTTGCTATTATGACTTCTTTTAAAAATGTACAATTATTTTTATGCTGGGTAAAAAGTTTATATATAATCTTGATTTAAACTCTCAGCACTGCAACAGTGCACTTTTCACATCCTGGTAAACTGGATCATACATTCATTGTATACATGTGTATCCAAAGGACAAGGCGCTATCTCAGCTAGATACAAAGCAGTAAAAATTACAGTGCCGTATCTCCAGAGGAATTTACAGAGATAGCTATCCTGATATTGAGACAAAAACAGTAGAACGTTTATCCAAAGACTGTCTATGGCAAGTCATTTAAGATGTGTCCTTCTCGTCCCCTAGAAGCACCACGGTGTCAGAGGAGCCTATGCTTGTCTTCCTTCATTTTTTACCAACATGTACACTTCCTTGCACCAGGAAATCGTGTGTTGGTGGGGCTAACCTCACCTGTACACCTCTAGCAGTTGACAAGCACTGTGCACACTAGTATACATACTCAGTGTTACTTTCTCTACAGTGCCACTACTTGGAACTTGTTAGGGAAATTGGATTCTCTGGTAGTTTTATGCCACTCTCATTTAATGCAATGTTTTTGAAACACAGACTAGGAGTCACTGAAATAGAGGCACCAGACAAAGGAAGTGAATGACACTCCCAGGCAGGAGAGGCAAAAATAAAAGCACACGCCTGGGTTAGGATACTGTGACAAAGAGTGCAGTTGGAGGGCAGACAGCACAAATGAACCAAGTTGGCTGAAAGGCAGACAGGAAGCAAAACAGTTTGGAAAACACTGCCTTATTTACAAACACTCCCACTAGGTGATGAGATATTCATGGGCAAGCAAAGGAAAACAACTATCTTTACCATAATATTAAATGACTGAGCTGTATTTTTTTTTTGTCTTTTCTTTATATACCTCACATATCATAGAAGAATCTGGTAGAGACTGAAAAACAGGATAGGTGCCATCCTTCTGCTCTGTAAAAGTCTTGGTACAGGGTCTAGAGCAGTTGGACTCCTCATCATGGACCAAGTCCAAAAGCACAGTGATAATACACACTAAAGTTGACACCTTCTCAAGAGTCATCAGAACTATTCAGTTATCAGAAACACCAACTTAAAGGAATGCAATTACTTAATATCATAGCTTTCAGAGCTAACTCTCTCCAAGATCTTTTACAATCCCTAAAACATTGCATCAAACAATTCAATAAACTGCATCAATTTTTTCAAACATTTAAGCTTCTGTTTTAATAGCCTCTAACTAAAACTCAACTTTTTTTTAATAAAAGTACTTGTATGAAGTATGTGCAAATAACCTGAAGAGAGTATTAGGATATTTTTCACAGCAACTGGGGAGAATGAATAAAAGAAAGGCCACTGCCCTCAGCACTAGATAAACTGAAGTTAAGGGACTCTACCCACAAGCTACAGGAATCACATATCGCATGACTAGCTTGACAACTTGTACAACGCAGGTCTCTGCTCTCACTTTTGTATATCCGTGCTTTGTTTCTAAATCTCTATTCTCAAATTTTTAAAAGGTCAGGTGTAAAAGGCTCTTAGAAAATAAATTAATAAAAATAAGTTTTAAGCACAAAATATTTTTGGAGAACAAACAAAACAACCACATCATCAGAACTTTTCAAACTTCTGAAAGACTCACGAAGCCTATATATGCACACACAAAGAGCATGATCAATTCCAACTCATTGTCCAACTCATTCAGTACCCATGTCCACTACACAGTGATTCACCACACCGTTTTTCTGGTGATGTAATGCATTACATCTTTACTAGAAAGCAACAGATCAGGAAAACATCAGCCACATCAGCTTACTATCTAAATCCCTCCACTGACCCCTTTTCATGAGCTGCCTCACAATCAAGATTATTTTTTCTGCTTTGAAGGTTCTACAGAAATGCCTGTGTCTATCATCCTACCTTCACTTGCCATTTGTCCACTTTTCCCACAGTAGCCTAAATTTGCTTCTAAGTGGTTCCTTAGACACGGAACTCTTTCTGAGCTAGCCCTCAAAGTCACTATTTTCTATACATTCAAATCATTCTTGAAGGCCCTCTTCTATAGTGATACCTAAAAAAAAAATCAGTTTGTAATACCTGCTAGATAGAAACTAAATAGTGATGTTTGAATCTTGAAAAACAAGCTTCAAATTATTAAGATATAGCATATAGTTTGCTCATATAATGTACCTATCCCCACATACACACTCCTTTCCATGTTTGTCTTTGAAGCAAGAAAACAATGACAAGAAAAGTAGTGCTTGCTTTACATTCTTCAATACCCAACACAGGGTGGTTTCTACCAGAAACAAGTAATTACCAGTACTCCCCATGTATCCATAGTTCTTGTGAAATATTTGGACTTTGAATGACTTCCTATATAATAAGAAAAACCCAGGAAGTATATAAACAGATAAAAACAGTTTCATAGCCAATTAATAGTGTAATTCTTTTTAAATTTCACATAACAAAACTGCCCCTCAAAGTCCCATATAAAACTCTGCATTCTGAGAAATTTTTCCTCTCCTTTTTCCTTAGCTCCCCCCAGTCATTTTCCTCCTCCGGGCCATTAACTTAAGAGTTGGACCAATGATCCTTGTGGGTCCCTTCCAACTCAGAGTATTCCGTAATTATGTTACTTCCACATGAAACACATAAAAGCAAAAAGAAAATCCATGTCTAATTTCCTGATTTCTGGAACTGACATATGAAACAAAAAGTGATTAAGTGAACTTAGTAATTTTCATTTCCTCTCATGTATCTCTAACAGGTTATTGGTACTACTCGTCAATTCTCAATTGTCTCTGCCTCCAAATGTCCCAAAAGCCTCTCCAATGCTCAGAATTGTCTCCCCATTTCTGAAAATATTCAGAGCAAAACAAGATGCAAATTGTATGATCTGTCAACTCGTGGAAAAAGCATAATGAAAATTAAAGGGAGAGATACCTCTACCAAAAAAACCCCAAAAAACAAAAACAACAACTGAGGTACTAAATTAATACAGCATCACTCACAAAAAGTATAAACATGTTTGGAAAAAGAATTCTTAACCATACACCTTTACTATAATACTTATTTTCTGCATACAAGTGAAGAAGAAACAAACCCCAGAAAAAGTGAACAGTCTGTGACATACTGCAACTATATTTGTACTTAAGTTTCAGGTTAACTGTCTGTTTCTAAATACTTCAACCTGAAATGTTACCAAAGATAAGAAAAATCTACATTTAGAATAACCCTGACAATTGTTTCACTGCATTAAGAAGTGTAATCCAACAAATGACCTTTAGTATCTGTTCTGCTGAATAGCTATCTTTCCATTTCTTTTATATCCACTGCTTCATTTTGTTTAAAAAGGAGTGTACTGGTAAAGAATCAAACACATTTTAAAAAGCATAAAATACACAAATGTCTAGGTCTTTCCACTCCAAACCTAGCATATTTAAGGATTTCACAAAACCTAAGCTGTAATGTTCACTAAACTAACCACAGTACAATTGCATACTGAGTTTGCTACAGCAGTGGCCACTACTGCCCTGACCAGACACAATACGCAGGTGGGTGGGCTGTGAAAACAGAAATAATGCTTTTATTACAGCTGCAAAAACAGACATAATGGTTTTAGTAGGCCAACCTAACACACCCCAAGTCTTGATGTCCCTTTTCACCTTCTCACAGGCTGGCAACAAAATCTATTCACAGACAGGGTCTCTCAGCCATAAAAAAAGATCCCCTTGCAGAAACATAGGCCTGTATTGCAACTACAGATTTCCTAGTAGGGCTTTGCAAAAGGCTTTTTTATCAGAACCAGATGCAAACATCTCACACATTGAGAGAGAGGGTGGGCTAGACTCTGGCACTGGAAACTCGTACAGCAGCAGCACTACCACTGCGGCCAGCTCCTCCGCAGCAGCTCCGCAGCCACCACTGGGCCCAGAGCACATCTGGCACTCCTCAGCTCAGCACCCTGGTGTTTTGGGCACACTTATAGCAATCAGAGGCCAGAAGAAAGGGTGAGTGCTATGTATTATGTACTTCACAGCAAAAAGTGGGGCAGAAATTAGCGAATGTTAGGAACCGTACTTCAGTTTGTACTTATCAATATATAGTATGAGATCACATGCAAAAGAATATGACATCTGTTCAACTACCTGAAAACTAACAAATACAATGGCAGTTGTCCACGCAACTTTAACTTGTCCAACTTAGGTGTAGGCATGATACATTTTAATACCACAACAACATTTCCCTCTAGACCCTCCCTCAGGCAGCACTGAGAAAGGACTGTGCCCTAGGATCAAGCCCACAGTGTGCAGCAAAGCAGGCTGCCGGTCTGCTGCTTACAGAAGTTGGAAAGTGTCAGAGAGAGCAGATACAAGACGATAAATTCTTCATGCTACCATGCCCTGTACCCATCCTTCCATAGGCTACTCCTTTAAATCCTGTTAATCAAGCATATAGTTTCCCTTAAGTATCAAGTACTAGTCATTTCCCCACTTCTGTTCCTTCTACAGCCTTCTACATTCAGTCCTGCTGCCACTGCTGCTCACTGGGCTGACACATGGGACATACATGTATTAGAAGAGCACCATGTGTAGATTTTAGCAGCTAGCAAATCTGGACAAAATGTGTTCTTTTTCTTTCCCCCTTCTTTTGTCACAGAAGTTCTATGTGAAAAGGATTAATATTTTTTTTAGTAAAATTTTAGACAGCCAGTATCAACTACATTTCCTACTTCGTACACAGTCAGTTGAGCACCTTATATACGAAAGTGAACCATGCAGAAGGCTGAGCACTCACAGCTCTGGTGGAAGAAGCAGGAGTGGTGCTTTGAACACATGTGCTCCAAATGTCAAATAGTCTAGGGCCAGCGGGCAGCAGCACTACCTTCTGAGAGTGGGCAGAACTCGTGGACATGGTCAGTCTTCCTCCCCAGGAACATAAAAAGCCACACCATCATGTCAAAGCCATAAGCCCACTACCTCATCTCTGACACTGGACAGCAGTAGATATGTGGACAAAAGCACAAGCGTGAGGCAAGGATAAAGGAGGATTTCCCAGGAGGCTCTCAGCCATATATAGGGGAAGATGACTCTGATTCTGAGTTGGGGGTTTTTTGCATTTAATAATCTCAAGCAGAGTTTTCTTCCAAGACTATCTGATCGCTTCTGGAATTCTGTCAGATGTTAGCATTCAAAACACCTGTGGTACAAAATATCTTAACCACACATTGCCTGAGAAACTCCTCCTGCTTAACTCTGAGGATGTCCGCTGCTCATTCCACTTCATACTCTAATATTGAAATACTTTTGCACTGGAATATTTCTTGCATTTTCATTGTTCACGGTCTCCTTATCACACAACATTCCTACGACCCCTGTTGTGAAAATAAGTTGGTATTTGGGGAGACCTTGTGATTACCACAGAAAAACCTATAAGTAAATTAATAATCCTGTACTCAGAGCAGGATTAGAGTAACACGCATGTTAGAATGAGGCACTGACCCACTTTTAACAATAAATAGGACTACCCAGTTAATTAGTCAATGAGCATTATCTGCTCTGTGGACTGAATGAGGATGGTGTCCAGTGAGGAAGGAGCAAGAAAAGGTGGCATCCACAGCCAAATTAAGACTACCAAATACTTCTGAATTAGAGAAGACAGTCAGTGAGACTGTACAGGCAGGTGATTTTTGGCAATTCCCAAATTAATGTTCTTAACCTCAGAACTTTTTAAATACAGCTTTGTGTGTTACTGCCTGCATCCACAGAAATAAAACTTCCATTCTATCCATTTGGAAATCATACTGTTACCACCACAGGTCATCAGCAAGGTAAGGAATTTAGATATTAGCTTGTCAATACCTATACATATCAACTTCAGATTTTGAAGAACTATTTTCCATATTTGTTTCACAAATGTATACCAAAGCAAGGACGTTTAGAAGTGAGACTAGGCCCATTCCCCAGCTCTTCACCTTAAATTTTCCTGTCCTTCCTTTCCTGGCTCTTCTTCCTAGCTAGTGTCCTTCATGATCTTCTATCAATTGAAGCTTTTGCCTCCTACAACAAGTGAGACTGCCTTCCCAGCAGGCAACCACTGATAATACTGTAGTGGGTTTCTCCATTCTCGATGCCCTCACTCCTCAATTGGGTACAACTGTAGAGAGCTCTACACAGTTTTGAATTTCTGACACATTCAATAGAAGCAAGTCTTTCAAATAATTTAACTGCTCAGCAGTATCAGCCTTCAAGCACACACAAATTCTGAAGGTCTTTTCTTAGATTTAGGGCTTGGGCAATTTTTTTTTTAACTGTTTCTTAGAAGAACAGCCTTCATAGAGGAGCTTTTACCTGCAAGCTAAATTATGCATCCTCTCCCCAAGCCTGATTCCCCTAGTCATTTTCTTTCACACAGGAAAAAAGTGTGTTTCACACTAAACTCTGTCTGAAGAAAAATGAAAAAAGATTGACTTATTGCTACCGAAACCCTCCAACATATCTCTACTTATTAAAAAAAAAAAGGCAAGCAAGGGAGACTTCAGCTTGAACAACTTAAGTTTGACAAAAATCTGGAAAGCTTTTAATAAAAAGCCTTAAGCAATAGTATATTATAGGCACCTCCTGAAAGGGCAGACATGACAGTGTTGTCTTAATGGAAGACACTGAGAAGCTAACAACTACAGAGATAATACTCAGTGGTACAAGCTCACCACACCTAGCAAAACAGCAATTGCAGGATCCCAAAAGATTTAGCAAGTACTAAAAACCTACACACAGGATGTTCAGCATGGTTGCATCTTAATTTCTGAAAAAATATGGTTCTGACCATCTAGTAGCTAAGACATTTAATGTAAATAAATGCCAGGTTTGTGTCAAAAATCAATAATGCAGCCAAGCTTAATACACTCGTGTAAAGAGGCACAACTTTTTACTGAAGGAGCATCTTTTCCTAGTCTGCCAAATGCTGCTTCACCTACGAAACGAGTGGTTATTAAAATCAGTTTACTGCAACCTCCAACTATCGGACTTCACATCAGAAAGATGCACAACTGACCAGTAAAGGCAGTGCAGCTCTGCATGACATACAGGCTATCTGAACTTTCATCATTTGAAAAGGGGCTGCATATGAGGGCTGAAACACCTCAGAAAAAAATTTTGAAGCAAATTCTGCTCACAGTAGTAAATTGTGTAGATCTGTATCACAGAATCACAGAAAAGTTAGGGTTGGAAGGGATCTGGAGATCACCTAGCCCAATCCACCTGACAAGACAGGATCACCTAAAGCAGGTTACACAAAAACCCATCCAGGTGGGTTTTAAGTGTGTCCGGAGAGGGAAACTCCACAACCTCCCTGGGCAGCCTATTCCACTGCTCTGACATCCTCAACATACAGAAATTCTTCCCCATGTTGAGGCGCATCGCTACTTATAAAGTTATCTTTTTAAAATTTTAACATTATATTTTAGCTGGAACATTTAAAACTTCCAAGAGCCGACACTCAATATACGCAGTTCGGAAGAGCCCACCCTAACCCTAACCCAAGCCTACCGCTCCGGAAAGCGCTGCCTTCCCTGCTCCCGGCCTGACTCTGGGCAGGGAGGTCCGGTGAACCTGCACCGAGCCTAGCGCTGGAGCTACAGCTGCCCGGGTGCCCCTCAAAGCCAGACATGAGGAGCCCATTCCCACACACACCTGCCCGCTCCTTCCCCTCGGTACCGGCCGGGTCCGCCCGTCTGGGAGCGCCGCAACCGAACGGGCGGCCCGGGGTCCCCCGCTACCACCATGGCTGTTGTTATTTGTTTCCGGCAGCACTGCGGCGTGTCGGGGATGATGAACAACGCGCCGCCCGCCGCCCCGCTCCCGGCAGCGCC